>JARQOD010000001.1:330061252-330139517 GCA_033576555.1 Oophaga sylvatica | reverse complement strand
TTTTTTTTCGGGGGGAAACCCCCCAAATTTTTTTTTAAAACACCAAAGATATCAGACGTTTGGGGCCTGGTATTAAAAAGGCTGGAAGGTCCGGGGGTTCTTGGCCCCCTAACAGCCTGAAAACCCCGGCCCAGCGTCTGTTTCATCGGGCCCGGGTTTAACAAAAAAAGGGGGCCCCCAAACTCCAATTTTTTTTCGTGAGGGGTTTCCCCTATTTTGTTAATCAGCCAAGATATGCAGGACGGCGTGCCGGGTAAAATCCGGTTTGGAAAAGGTCCAGGAATTTTGGGCTCCTTAACACCCCTAAAAAAATCCGGGCCTAAAGGGGTCTGTTTCCCTCGGGCGGGTTTAAAAAAAAAAAGGTGGGCCCCCACACCATTTTTTTTTCAAAGGGAACCCCAATTTTTTGTTAATCATTTCCCCCCTGACGTCCGTTTGTGCCCCCGGGCTGCCCTTTAATTTAAAGTGGAAAGCAATCAATTAAGTTTTCCACTTAAGGGCCCCCCTCACATACGAAAACGCTACCGAGATCGCGCTGAGTCCCAAGTTTTTGGACGCACAGCGAGCTCACCCGAAAACGCGTGTGTGACATTCAGCGACAAATCACCCCCCCTGCCGGGTATCGCTAAACGTCCAAAATTGTCGGGCCTTTTTTTGATCCTGGCCCCCCGCGAAAAAGGCACAAAACGCTCGTGTGACAGGGGAGACCAGCGATCCGTTGGTAACCAAGGAAAACCCGCGGGTTTCCCAGGGGGGGGCGGCCTAAAAAACCCGCTGTGTCCCTTTGGTTTCCAGCGCCCGGGATGCAGGGGGGCTGGAAACCAAAGGGGTAAAAAACAGGGGGTTTTTCCAAGCGCTGCCTTTTGCCGGGAAACCCCTGTGTCCCTTTGGTTACCACGATCGCGGGCCCTCCCGCCGTCACACGCAGCGATGCGTCCCTTGCCAAGGGAAACCAGGGGATCAAAAAAAGGTCCTGACTTTTCCCTGCGACGATCACGATCCCCGGCGGGGGGTCTGATCCCCGCTGAATGTCACCCCAACAGCGATACGCTGGGACTCGCTGCTCCGTCACAAAACTAGGGGACCCGGCAGCGATCTGGGTAGCATATCGCTAGTGAGACGGGCCCTTAACGATGTTACCCGCAGGGGTTCCGCTGTCCCAGTTTCCGCGGGCCTGAGCTGCCTGTTTGGCAGCTAAACAGCGATCATGTAGCGATACACAAAAAATCCTCCAAGTGCTTTATCGTTGCGGGATGGGCGGGTGTATCGGTTATGTGACACCCACCCTTTTACCCCTCCTGCCCAAGCGGGAGGGGAAAACTCATTCTTTTGGGGGTTTAACTGTGAGGCTGCAGAAATTACGGGCGGCCCCTGCAGTAAAAAATTAACCCTTCTGAGATTACCCCGGGGGACCGACTGTGCAGGGGATGGGGTAAGAAAAATTTTTGCTTTTTTATTTTATTTTTATTACAGGAAAGGGTTTTTGCAGTAAAAAAAAAAGATGGTCAAAAACAGTGTCTTTTTTTCATTAAAAATTTTTAATTAAAGTGGTGGGGTTTTTTTTTTTAATTTTCAGAAAATGGGAAAATTAAAAATTTGGGATGGTTTCTAATTGACAGCCCTAAATTTAATTAACCTGGCTTAAAGGTCACCTTTAAATAAAAGGTGTTTTAAACCCCCAAATTTAAAACCCTTCGCCACCGCTACGGGGCAAATGGGAAAAAAAGACGGCAAATTTCAAAAAGGGGCGAATCAAATTATAGTTTTTGTTTTTCCGGGGGTGTCTGGGGCAGATGTTAGTAGCCCGGGGGGGGGAAAAAATAAAGGTCCCCCCTCGGGGTTTATTATTACCCTGCCCCCATTTCACTGGCTTTGTCTGTCGGGTTGCAAAATAGGGCGGGAGCCCACGTTTTTTTTTTCAGTTTTTTTACCCTCAAAATATATATATAAAAAGTCATTAAATTTTGGGTGACACATATATTTTTAAAAATTTAAAATTGTATTTTCATACACTTCAACATATATAATACCCGTAATTAAATTGCCGGCTTTTGTGAAAATCGAACCCAAAAAGAAATGACACTTGTGTACATAGGGGTTTAAACCCTTCTTTCATGTCCTTTTCTATCTAATTTGCACAAAAAAAATTAAAACAGACTATGTTGTGCAAAAATTTCCCCACCGTAGGGGGTTAAATTTAAAGGGGTTTAAAATTTCGTAAACCCAAAAAAATCATTTTTTTTTTAAAAACGAATTTACCCCTTTAATTAACCCCTAACCGGGGTGAAATTTTGCACACATAGTCTGATTTTTAAATTTTTTGGGCAAATCAAAAGCAAAAACAGAAAAGACCTGGTTAACCCTAATTCACCAAGTGTCATTTTAAGTCCCGGGGGCCCTGTCTTTTCACTGAAGGGGCCCCTTTAAACCCCGGGAAATTTAAAACAAAAAATTTTTTCTATTTAAAGTGTATAAACTATACATATATTTAATATTTATGGGCACAAAGACATGTATATATTTTTTATATATGTTTTTCTATGTGGTAATTTTTAATGTTACAAGAAAAAATGGGTTTTTTTTAGTTGCGATATTTTTTCCCCAAAGACTTACCAAGGGGCTTCCGGGATCGGGATCGGGTATGCCGATATTTTTTGTGATATCCCGATACCCTTCCGATTCCGATACTTTAGGAAAACGGAAAATATCGCTCAACTCTAAATAACAATGCATTTTTTTAGAAAAACCCCCTCTGTACGGGAAAGGGGGCCTTTGAGGCCCCTGCTTTTTTTATCATGTAAATCACAGTGTTTGTGGGCTCAATTAAATTTATTTGTAGTCAGGGGGCTGGGGGGAGGGACCAGGGTTGGGTCATGCCATGGACAATGTCACATGAAATTTTGGGGGGGAGTGATAAAGCCCTGACATCAACTCAGGTTCTTTTGAAAACAGTAAAGGGGCGGGGTAAAGTACGAGGGGCATTTTAAAACGGGGGCTAAAAGCGAAAAGGGCCTTGGATTATATGATGTTGCAAAAGGGAAATCTGACTCAATTTTTAGTCTCTTTTTTTTCAAAAAGAAGCCCTTTCAAAAGGAAAAAGCTTTAAGCCACAAAAATCCCAAGAAATTTTACAAACCCCCTAAAAAAAATTTTAAAAGGGAAGACGCTGAAAGAGAGGGGGGAAAGGGGCCACTTTATAGCGATATTGAACCCCTTTTTTGGGGGGAAAATTTTCGGGAAAGAAAATTCTTCAAAAATAACGTGAAAATTGTTTGGAAACCAAAAAAATTGAAAAAAAAAATTAGGAAAAAAAATGCAGCTAGTTTTTCTCCCAGAAATTTTTAAACCCTTTTTGTGTTTTTTATATCTTTGTTTGAAAATTTTTAAAAAAATTTTTTTTGGGTTTTCGTAAAAAAATTAAAAATTCAAATTTTGCATTTAAATTTATATTTTTTTAAATTTTGAAAAACTTGTAAAAGGTTTTTTTATGTGATTTCTCCCAAAGAAATTTTTAAAAGGGGGCCCCAAAAGGGGGCCCCTTACGTAACATTAGATTTTTTGACAACACGCAAGCTAGGGGTAACATCGTATTCTCTCATAGGGAGAGTTCCATCAATAATTTGTTTGAACTTTTGCACCAAGTGTCCCTTGGGAATGAAGTACCTTTAAAAACACAACTTTGTAAAACGTGATTTGGCTGCTCGCAACGTCCTTCTGGTGAACCAGCATTATCAAAAATCATGACTTTGGGCTCTCTAAGGCCCTTGGAGCTGATGACAGTTATTATAACGGTAATAATATTCAAGTTTTTACTCATTACATATCTCATTATTCAAGCCAATTCAACAGTGTAGTGTCTGTTAAAAAAATCTGCATTCCAGTGCAATCACTTCTTGGGATATGTCTATAAATGTTATAGTCAAAGTACTGTTGGTCAAACAAAATTAACCCCTTCCGACCATCGCCGTACTATACTGCTCTGAGGGAATTGCATTTCCGTCCAGAGCATACTAGTACGGCGGGTGATCACCGCGGCCCTCACACTGAGCGCCGCGGTGATGGGGTTCTGGTGTCAGCTGTATGTGACAGCTGATACCCTGCAGCAATGCCCATGATCGGTACTAGCACCGATCGCGGGCATTAACCCCCCTGATGCTGCTGTCAGTACTGACAGCGGCATAGAGAGGAATTGCGCAGGGAGGGGGCAGATCGCTGATCTGACACAGTGCTGTTCAAATTGTCAGATCAGCGATCTGACATGATAGAGTGATGTTCCACCCTGGGACAATGCTATAAAGTTTAAAAAAAAAATTATAATGTGTAAAAATATATTTTTTTTAAATAATCCCCAAATAAAGAAAAAAAAAAAAATATTTTCCAATAAATCCATTATTTATATAAATAAAAAAAAAACAATAAAAGTACACATATTTGGTATCGGTGAGTCCATAACGACCCCGCTCTATAAAACTGTCCCACTATTAACCCCTTCAATGAACACCGTAAAAAATAAATAAAAAATGAGGCAAAAAACAATGCTTTATCATCATACCGCCGAACAAAAATGGAATAACACGCAATCAAAAGACAGATATAAATAAACGTGGTACCGCTGAAAACATACAGCGCCATCACAGAAAAATAAAAAGTTATAAGTTATAGCTCTCAGAATAAAGCGATGCAAAAATATTTATTTTTTCTATAAAATAGTTTTTATTGTATAAAAGCGCCAAAACATAAATAAAGATATAAATGAGGTATTGCCATAATCATACTGACCTGAAGAATAAAACTGCTTTATCAATATTACCACATGTGGAACGGTATAAACGCCCCCCAAAAGAAATTCATCAATTGCTGGTTTTTGTTCATTCTACCTCCCAAAAATCAGAATAAAAAGCGATAAAAAAGTTATGTGCCTGAAAATGGTACCAATAAAAACGTCAACACGTCCCACAAATGACAAGACCTCATATGACTCTGCGGGCCAAAATATGAAAAAATTATAGCGCTCAAAATGTGATGATGCAAAAACTATTTTTGCAATGAAAAGCATCTTTTAGTGTGTGACAGCAGCCAAACATAAATACCCGCTATAATAAAACAGCTATAAATAGTAAATAAAACTACCCTTTATCACCTCCTTAGTTAGGGAAAAATAGTAAAATAAAAAAATTTATTTATTTCCATTTCCCGTTAGGGTTAGGGTTGGGGCTAAAGTTAGAGTTGGGACTAAACTTAGGTTAGGGTTGGGGCTAAAGTTAGGGTTAGGGTTGGGATTAGGATTAGGGTTGGAATTAGGGTTAGTGTTGGAATTAGGGTTAGTGTTGGAATTAGGGTTAGAGTTGAAATTAGAGTTAGGATTGGGATTAGGGTTAGGTTGGAATAAGGGTTAGGGTTGGAATTCAATAAAATGGCACCAGAGTCGCAGCATGCGCAGATTGAATCTTGGCTCATAGTGATAAATCCTGATGACTGGTTGTAATTAAGTCTACCCTGCCTATGTTCATTATTTCATCCTCCTCATATTGGGAGCTGTGTTGATAGATCACTTGGCCAAATATCACTCAATCACTATATATTGCAGAATAATTCAGGTGAGTGGGTCACAAATCAACCTGCAAAATATTACGACCGTTGCATGCAAGTTGCAAAAAATCCAATTAGCTTCAACATTCTGAAACTTGCTTGTCGTGTTTTCAGGAGCAGAGCAGATCTCCACTCTCGTTGATTCCCTGTTCTCTCCTTGCAGTGACAGTGCGCTCTCTTGCTGACTCAACAATTCTCCTTTGAGTCAGCAAGGCAACATATGGTCACTGTGCACTCAAAAGAATATTGTACATTGATAAGAGAGCTCATACTTAGCATGTCTGAATTGACAACTTCTGCATGCTCTGTAGGAGCAAGGACTATTCCAGTCCCTGAAATGGACATCACTGATGATGCTTTATTTCAGGGTGGGAACAGAGACTGTGGCAATGATGTTTCACTTGAATATCCCAGGATGCACTGGGATTCTCAACAAAATGTCATCAAAATGGAAGTAGGTAAAAATAAATAAAGAAAGCACATAGATTAGAGAGGGAACATTATGGACTTTTTAATTAAAGTATATTAGAAAAGTGATTAGATTATTACACTGTTTAGACATTTAGTATTAAAACCAATATTAGTTTCAAAACACCCATATGAGGCAATTGTTATCGACAGGACACCACTTGTTTGCCCAGGTAGATGTGCTACAGTGCTGATAAGTTCTAATCATGCCCTGATAGACAGTTGTTTTTGCTGATTCATCTGATGATTGCTAACCTCAGAGGGCCAGTAATGAGCGTTCCCAGAAATACTTATTCCCTGATAATTAGGCCCTCAGCCAAAAACTTGTTGCAACTTTGTTGGGTGCAAATATTCAAGTTTTCTGCTTATTGAAATGTACTCTACAAGTGCTTGCAGAAAGGCATTAATAAGCTGAAGTTCCTTGCTATAGTGATCACTTTTTTTGCATATTTTTGCAGGCTCGACAAGGTGGCAAGTGGCCATTGAAATGGTATGCCCCAGAGTGCATAAATTTTAGAAAGTTTTCCACCGAAGTGATGTATGGAGCTATGGTGTTACCATGGGGAAGCATTCAGCTACGGGCAGAAACCCTACAAGGTATTTATATTATGGAATAGTTATGCTTTCAGTGCAAGTAACTTGTGGATTAAAATTAATTTCCCCATGATTGAGGTGTGAAGCTGTGGAGATCTTCCTTAGGACTTTTTTTATCATGCTCAGTTCTCACTCACTTCTGGATTAAGATCCAGCATATCACCTGAAATTTGATAGGGGTCCTGTCACCCATGAGTTCTGTACCTTGTGATTTACCATAATTTTAATACACTTCCTCCGAAGAGCACTTCTTTATCTCTATTCTGTTTTTCTCGTACGTGTCATTAGTTTTTTACAGATAGCACCTGTACACATAGTATATGGCTGTTTTCATACATCCTTTATTATTTATTATTTTGCGGAATCTAAAAGGAACTAGGCAACACGTTACAATTGTGTGGGTATACGGTTACATCGTATAGCAATACACAGTAGTAAAAAGCGGGCAGAACTGGGTGACAAGAACGTGGCAAGAACATAGCCTAACAATACAATCAGAGGTGCATCTAGTTTTCTGGGACCTGGGGCAAGAATTCAGTTTTACGCCCCCCTCCAAGCACATATGCGATTTGCACACTTAAGGGTATGCCACACTAAACAATATCGCTAACGGGATCGCTAAAAAACGTCACTATTTAGTGATCCCGTTAGCGATATTGTTCAGTGCGGCAGCTTCCAGCGACGAGCTTCCTGCTGTGATCTCGCTCGTCGCTGGAATCGTTCCGGACCCTATTTCATCGCTGGCGCTCCCGCTGGGTAAGTATCTATCGCTGTGTGGCACCTTTTCTTAGCGATTTAGCGGTACTTTTGTACCGCTAAAGTCGTTAAGAAGATCGCTAACGGCGATAGCGTCGTTAACTATATCGCTAAATGCGGCAGCATTTAGCGATATAGAAACAATCCCGCTAGCGATCGCATTAGTATGCGTCGTTATTGTGATCGCTAGCGGATTGTTTAGTGTGGCAGTACCTTAAGTCATGTGCCGAAGAGCAGCTCTTACTAATTCTCTCAATGTTCAGTGAAAAACTGAGAGAAGCAGGAAGAGAAGCTCGTTGTCACATGATCGTAACATTGAACATCGCATAAGAGTGAAGTGGCCATGTGATGTAAGTAGAGCTGAATCTTGACAGTGACTATATTACGCGCTGTTAAGATTGGCATGCTACAGGATTCATTTTATAATTAAAGGGCTCATCCAGGTTAGAGATGAAAGTATGGAGTCACTGTATGTGACTGCAGGCTTCTGAAATCTCACAGTGCATGCACTGCACACTTTTAGGATTCTCCCTTGCACAAGTATGGGATTTGTATGTTTCTGGCCACATTCCGATAAGACATGTCTGGCCTCACTCAATTCATTTCCAGTGAGTGAGGCCACGCATGTCTAGTTGGCACTTGACCGCATGTATGCAAATCGCTGGCACAAGAGAATTCTGACAGCATGTAGCGCACACTATGAGAATTCAGAAGTCTAGAACACATAGAATGACTGCAGACTCATCACAAACTTGGACAACCCCTTTAATGCTCCTAACATAAATAAAAATATGAGAATTAGTCAGTTTGTCAAAAAAACATTTACATCCAGGTACCTTATAGATGACATTGTCTCTGGAGTTTTCTCTTTCTTTTCTTCTTCATCTTGTCCAGATGCCATGATGAGTTTTCTCATCAACAGCGAGTCTCTGCATATGTCCATTTTTTCCATTTTCTGCAGCATATTCTGACCATGATGCCTTAAAGATAGCAGTGTTGTTATAATGCTCCTGAATAAAAATATCTGCCCTACGTTGAGCCCTTGAATAAATAATTGCCCATCACTATATTCCCTGTAAAAAAAGACCCCACAGTGTCCCTCTTATGGATCATGCTTGCCACCCTGCCCTCTCCTTTCCATACTGGACCCGTCTTCACAATATCCTCTCACACTTTGTCCCCCCTATAGGCACAGTCTCTATACCAGGGGTCTCAAACTCGGCAGAGTAAAGGGGCCGCACATAAAAAAAAATTTAAGCTTTCCATTCAAACTTAATACAGTACAAAATTATTGTTAAACAATTGTTTATTTGAACTACTATTACAAATCTCTCCCCCCCGAACTCCCCCTCTCTTTGTGGCCATTCAAATAAGTTGTCATCTGCAATGTACAGCTTACCGTATATACTCATGTATAAGCCGACCCGTGTATAAGCCGACCCCCTAATTTTGCCACAAAAAAACTGGGAAAACTTATTGACTCGTGTATAAGCCTAGGGTGGAAAATGCAGCAGCTACTAAATTTTCTAAAATAAAAAGAGATCCCAATAAAAGTAAAATTAATTGAGACATCAGTAGGTTAAATGTTTGAATATCCATATTGAATCAGGAGCCCCATATAATGCTCCATGCAGTTCATGGTGGCCCTCATAAGATGCTCCATACAAAATACGCCCCATATAATGCTGCACAAAGGTTAATAATGGCCCCATAAGATGCTCCATAGAATAATATGCCCCATATGCAGCTCCATAAAGGTTATGGCCCCATAAAATGCTCCATAGATTATGCCCCATAAGATGCTCTATATATTTTATTCCCCCATAAGATGCTCCATATATTTTATGCCCCATAAGATGCTCCATATATTTTATGCCCCCATAAGATGCTTCATATATTTTATGCCCCATAAGATGCTCCATATATTTTATGCCCTCATAAGATGCTCCATATATTTTATGCCCTCATAAGATGCTCCATATATTTTATGCCCCCATAAGATGCTCCATATATTTTATGCCCCCATAAGATGCTCCATATATTTTATGCCCCCATAAAATGCTCCATAGATTATGCCCCCATAAGGAGTGGAACAGGCTGCCACGAGAGGTGGTAAGTTCTCCTTCAATGGAAGTCTTCAAACAGAGGCTGGACAGACATCTGTCTGGAATGATTTAGAGAATCCTGCTTTGAGCAGGGGGTTGGACCAGATGACCCAGGAGGTCCCTTCCAACTCTACTATTCTATGATTCTATGATTCTAGATGCTCCATATATTTTATGTCCCCATAAGATGCTCCATATATTTTATGCCCCCATAAAATGCTCCATAGATTATGCCCCCATAAGATGCTCCATATATTTTATGCCCCATAAGATGCTCCACATATTTATACCCTCATAAGATGCTCCATATATTTTATGCCCCCATAAGATGCTCCATAGATTTTGCCCCATAAGATGCTCCATATATTTTATGCCCCCATAAGATGCTCCATATATTTTATGCCCCCATAAGATGCTCCATAAATGTTATGCCCCCATAAGATGCTCCATAGATTTTATGCCTCATAAGATGCTCCATAGATTTTATGCCCCCATAAGATGCTCCATAGATTTTATGCCCCCATAAGATGCTCCATTTGTATTATGCCCCATAAGATGCTCCATAGATTTTATGCCCCCATAAGATGCTCCATAGCTTATGCCCCATAAGATACTCCATAGCTTATGCCCCCATAAGATGCTCCATTTATTTTGTGCCCCATAAAATGCTCCATAGATTTTATGCCCCGTATGCTGCTGCTGCAAATAAAAAAAAAAAATGGCATACTCACCTCTTGTCGCTAGGAGCCAGGTGCCGGTGTCCTGAGCATGCGGGGACACCGGCGCGCTATGGGGGACAGGTGCCGGTATCACCGCTGGCTCAGGGCCCCGGCACCAATGATATTCACCTGTCCCCGGTCCACCGCTGCGCGCCGCTCCATCGTCCGGCTCCTCTGTCAGTGACTGTTCAGGCAGAGGGCACTGCATGCACTAACTACGTCATCGCGCCCTCTGACCTGAACATCACAGCCAGAGGATGCAGAGGAGACAGCGACATGCAGCGGTGGACTGGGGACAGGTGAATATAGCATATACTCACCTCCTCCTGTCGCGTCTCTGCAGCCCCCCTGCTTCTCCCGCGGTCTCCGGACGCTATTCTTCCTTCAGCGGTCACGTGGTACTGCTCATTAAAGTCATGAATATGCGCATATTCATGACTTTAATGAGAGGTACCTTGTGACCGCTGAAGGAAGGAGCTGAGACCGTGGGAGAAGCGGGAGGGCTGCAGAGATGCGCCAGGGGGGTGAGCATTATCTGACACCCCCGCACCCTCCCCCCGCCGACCCCCTGACATGTGGTGCACCGCGGGCCGTGTGTTTGAGACCCCTGCTCTATACTGTGACCCCTCACCACACTACCACTCCTTGGCACTCAGTCTTTATTCTGTGCCCAATCACTTTTCTCCCTCCATATTGTTTCCTAGCACTATTCTGCTCAAATGTCTCCTCACAAGTTTCCCTCTCCCTCCTCATACATTTACCCTCTCACTCTCCATACTGCCTCTTCACAAATCCCCTCGACTCCCTATACTGTGTCTGCACCTATCCCATCACCCTTGCTCCACATACTGTGCCTGCATACATTTTACCCTCACTCCTCATTCTGTGTCTGCACCCACCCCCTTGCTCATCATGCTGAGTTTACACCCACCCCCACTCATCATACTGTGTCCGTGTAAGAAGATGGACTGGACCGGGGGTACCTCTCTTGTGCTGGGGCTGTCACCATTCTTGTCAGGGGGAAAGCTTTCTTACCCAGACTGACCTTTACACTCGACAGCAGGGAAAGTGACAAGAATAAAAGGTGCTGTGCGCTGGAAAGTGAGGAGAGACTTCGTGGGAAGACAGAGCGCACAGCAGGGAAGGTTAGTGCTCTTTCCTGTGAGCGCAGGCCTGCGCGTGAGATACCCTGCATTCCGGCGTACTGACTGTGGGCAGCATTCTGCCGTGTGCCCGCTGTCTCCCGTGACTGAAGATCTGATACGCCTCGGGACGGCAAACACTGCACGAGTGCCGCCTGAGACAGACTTTATGATTCACCTAGAACTTTGTTATTCCTCATCTGCATTCACTTCCAAGCTGAGTTACGCTCCGGCGGTATCACAGACTGTGCTGTATCCCGTATGACGAACCGTGGATCCAGGACCCCGCTCAGGACAGCAAGAATACACCGCCACCACCAGGAACCGGACCCCCAACTTCTTCAGGGCCACACTGGAGACATCAAGCGCCGCTTGCGTGGGCGCCGCCATTGGAACCCAAGACTCTGCAGCCAGGAAGCCGTCAGACTGATAAGTTTATCCTTTAATGAACAGTTGCTTTATTCCATACCTAAACTCTCACCCATACTGTGTTGATACTATTCCACATACCCCCTGCTTAACCCAATACCTCCCTGCGTGGAGTATTCCCCTATTAATCTGTTAACACTTGCTCTGCCTCCTGTCCGTCACTGCATCCTGCTACCTGCAATCTCACATCCACACCCATCCCCCACTCATCATACTTCGTCCGCACCACCCCACTCACCATACTGTGTCCGCACCCATCCTGCAATCTCCATACTGTGTCTGCATCTATTACCCCACTCATCATACTGTTTCCTTATACATGCCCCCCTTTACTCCCCTTGCTCCTCATATTGTGTTTACATTTCTCCCACTCCCCATATTGTGTCTGCACCTGTCTCTTCCTTACTCTCCAAACTTGTGTCCTCAAATCTTCCCCGATTGCACTAAATCTCCACCACACACAGTAAATCTCCCCCCATATGCAGTAAATCTCCCCAACAGTAAATCTCCCCCCACACAGTAAATCCCCCCACACAGTAAATCTCACCCCACACACACAGTAAATCTCCTCCACTAAAGTAAATCTCCCCACTGTAGTGCAGGGGGTTGGTGCAGTGTGACAAACAGGCAGTGACCACAGGAATGTTCACAGTAAAACGTGTTTAATGTCCAAACTCACACAGTGCACAGCACGCGGTATCCTCCAGATCGCAGCCAGGAAAACAAAGACAGTCCGTGACAAGTTGCCGTGGGCGACTGCACCGCAATGGACACTGAGGGTGCCAGGCCTTTTGGCTCCGCTTGGCCCTGTGTTGCCTCACACAGGTTGAGCTCTGCAAAGCCTTCTGCTCTGCCTACTTGCAAGACCAAAACTGATACACCCCACCCCTTTACTGCAGGGTTTTTACAACAGAACCTGTGGCTGTAGGGAAGGAAATGGACTGCCCCACTACCATCCTGTAGTCCATTTAAAAAATACAAGCCCATGGCAGGTTTTCTTAAATCTGCCTTGGACAACTAGCTTGCCCAAGATCAACAATTACTTCTATTCTGCTTTGCAATCACAGCTATGCCTGTGACTGCAATGCACTCCCCTGGCTTCCATATGCTTCTTTACACATCCTGGGGGACACGTAGCGACCCTCACATATGACACTGGTCACTGCGTCACACCACATACCGTATATACTCATGTATAAGCCGACCCGTGTATAAGCCGACCCCCCTAATTTTGCCACAAAAAACTTGGAAAACTTATTGACTCGCATATAAGCCGGGTGTATAAGTTTCCGTCCTGCTCTGTGCTCCCCCATCCAGCTCTGCACTCCCCCATTCTCCTGTGTGCCCCCCCCTTCCTGCTCCGTGCTCTCCGTCCTCCCCCCGTTCTGCTCCGTGCTCTCCGTCCTCCCCCCGTCCTGCTCCGTGCTCTCAGTCCTCCCCCTTCCTGCTCCGTGCTCTCCGTCCTCCCACCGTTCTGCTCCGTGTTCTCCGTCCTCCCCCCGTCCTGCTCTGTGCTCTCCGTCCTCCCCCGTTCTGCTCCGTGCTCTCCGTCCTCACCCGTTCTGCTCCGTGCTCTCTGTCCCCCCCCCGTCCTGCTCCATGCTCCTTGTCCTCCTCCATGCTCCCCCCATCCTCCTCCATCATACTCACCCTCCCCGTGCCATCGCTGAATGTCCCGCCGGCAATCCTGTGTTCTCCCCGGCTTCCTGCAGCTCTCCAGCGCTGAGCGGTGACGTAATACCGCTCATTAAGGCCATGAATATGGAGGCCACGCCCATGGGAGTGGCGTCGCGTCCATATTACATGACCTTAATGAGCGGGTATTACGTCACCGCTCAGTGCTGGAGAGCTGCAGGAAGCCGGGGAGAACGCAGGATTGCAGGGATGTTCAGCGATGGCACGGGGAGGGTAAGTATGATATCCCAGCCACCGACTCCTGCCGCCGCATCCCCTCCCCCGCTGATTTCTGCCCTATGACTCATGTATAAGCCGAGGGGGCATTTTCAGCACAAAAAAAGGTGCTGAAAATCTCAGCTTATACACGAGTATATACGGTATATTAAATCTCCCCCACACATACATCAAATCTCTCCCACACATACAGTAAATCTCCCCCACCACAGTAAATCTACCCCCACACACAATAAAGCTCTCCCACCACAGTAAATCTCCCACACCCTAAATCTCCCCCGTTACATGTAATCTTCGGTGTGTTCAGCACTTACCACCAATGTTCTTTGCATTTTTCAGTGCCAGAGAGTGATGTCAGCAGTGTGATCACATGACCTGATCATCACTCTGACCCAGCGGTCAGTGCTTCAATTGTACTAGAGTGTGAAAGACGCAAGTACAATTGTTCAATGGAAGCCAGCGTGCTGTTCATTCTGCGAGCCGGGTGACTCCCAGTTTGGGGGGCGGCAAAATGCAGCGGCCGGGGGAGACACTTCAGACCACCGCATTAGGCGGCCTGACTGCAACCCCCTGCCTTTCCCCCCTAGATATGCCTCTGACTTCAATAGTACAAAGCATAAATCTTCTGGTGATTTTTTTTTATTAGATAAAGTTTCTGAAAATGTAAGTTTCTGAAAATTATGCACTGAACTGTGCATAATTAATGAAACAAAATAATTTAGTATAATTGGCACCAATAAAGATGTGTGTCCATAGTCCTTAGAACTGCAGAGACCTCAAAGCATAATAAATGTCTTTTCACAGCAATTGGGGCAAGTAGCTCAGTAAGCAACACACCATAGGAATTAGGGTCTTTGTTTTTACAATATTCTGTTCTCGGATTAGGTGACAAAAACCTGATGACAGATTCTTTTCAAAATGAACCCTAATCAAATCTGGCATCTCAGGGGCACTTTTAATGGCACCCTTCAAACTATTCCAGGAAAATTTGTGGCGCTAAAGTCACATTGTGTAATTTTTCATTTTTATCTTTCCACTTTGTGTTAATTTGTATCCAAGATCTAAAGGGTTTATTGTCTTCCTGAATGCTGTTTTGAATACCTTATGTGGTGCAGATTTTAAAAATGTTTGAAAAGGCAATTTGCATGTTAAATTTCCCAGAGGAGCATTGAATAAGCCTCCATACCTCGGCGTGCCAGAGCCAGTGTGTCACTCTCCGCAAGGAGAAATGTTATCCTTTAGGCCGGCGTCACAATAGAGAGGAATACGGACGAGTGAGAGGCGTGAAAATCACACATTACACTCGGACCAATATTTCTCTATGGGGCAGCTCTGATCATGAGTATATTTCTCGGCCGTATCTTACGGGTGAGACACCCACAGCATGCTGCGATTGTATGCGTATTACGTACGCCAATGAAAGTCTATGGGTGCGAGAAAACAACGGATTACACACGGACCAGCGTGTGACTTGCGAGAAATATGCAAGACTTCTGCAGCTCACAGGAAATGGTGCAACACATGAATCAGGAATATTCACAAAATTGTATTACCTATCTAAGCATCAGCTTCTGTATTTTAAACATCACAAAAGAGAAAAAGAAACTATATGGCCATAAAAATTGTATTTTATTGAAATAAAATTAAAAAAAAAATTCCACAAAAATTGATAAAAAATGGAGGCAAACCAATGCAAAAGAAAGGGACACTGCAGGAAACAATAATAGATATATTCATATAAACAGGTGATAATATATGTATTAAGTGTTCCAAATAAAGTACTAATATTAAAATTCACCTATACATCAATATATATATGAATTAATACAGCCTATAGAAATCTTGAACAATCTCTGTGCATACAATAATTATACAAAATTGATGAAATAAAGTGCAAATGAAGTGCAATAAGTATTTTAGGAGCTTTTGAAAAAAAGCTTCCATATATATGCAACAAACATGCTAATGAAATGATATCCTATAAAATGGTATCCCTATAAAAGTAAAGTGCAAAAAATAGTGCAATAATAGTCCAGGACAACCCTGCTTCTATGTTGTTAGTATAGGGATAAATAGAATGGCCACAAATGAAAATGGACTACCTGTAGGTCATTATTAATTGGGACAAACGTCCTCATGAAATCCAATCTGACATGTGGCCAAAAAAAGGAAAACAAGAGAATAGAAATGGCTGATAAATGTTACCTGCAGTGAACCCTGGCACCCTGGCGTGCCAGAGCCAGTGTGTCACTCTCCGCAAGGAGAAATGTTATCCTTTAGGCCGGCGTCACACTAGAGAGGAATACGGACGAGTGAGAGGCGTGAAAATCACGCATTACACTCGGACCAATATTTCTCTATGGGGCAGCTCTGATCATGAGTATATTTCTTGGGCGTATCTTACGGTGCGAGACACCCGCAGCATGCTGCGATTGTCATCGTATTACGCCCGTTGTACGCCAATGAAAGTCTATGGGTGCGAGAAAACAACGGAATACACACGGACCACACGTGTGACTTGCGAGAAATATGCAAGACTTCTGCAGCTCACAGGAAATGGTGCAACACATGAATCAGGAAGCTTAACATGCAAATTACCTCAAAAAGAGCGCCAGACATCACGGAAGAACGCCTCCACGGAGTCGGCCATAATGTCTACGCACATCAATGTGGAGATGTTGATAGTGTTGGTCCAGGAGAGGCCCGAAATTTGGGACCAACACTATGCAGACCGCGCAAGAAAAGAGGTGGCATGGAGGCCCATCTGTGGGCAGATGTTTCCCCACTTTTGGGATAGCCCACGCGAGGAGCAGCAGCGAATGAGTAAGTTACCTGATTTTTAGCAAACTTCTTCACGGTCAGAACGTAATAATTGCGATGAGTTTCCCTAAAATAGACTTTTGTATGTTATAATGTTTTTTTTTAGCTCCAAAATGTTAGGATACTCACGAAATTTGGGACCAATGGGATGCAAACTACGCAGACCACGCAAGAAAAGACGCCACATGGAGGCGCATCTGTGGGCAGATGTTTCCCCACCTTGGTGACAGCCCACGCGAGGAGCAGCACCGAATGAGTAAGTTACCAGATTTTTTCCAAAACATCTTAAAGGGCACAACGTAATAATTGAGCAGAGTATCCCTAAAATATAATATTTTGTTGTAATTTTTTTTTAAGCGCCAAAATGTTAGTATACTGACATCCGACTAGGCCCCCATGACTATGTGAAGTGTATGTAGAACAATTTGGCATTGTGCAGCTAGGTAAATTATGAAATTATATGTCACATTGCAGTGGATGATGTCATGAGAAGATGGAGAAGCATCCGCGACCAGTACCGGTGGGAATGGCAGTAGAGGTCCAGGAGCGAGTCTGCAGCACCGACAAAGAGAAAATATGTCTACTTTGACCGCCTTGGGTTTTTGGCTCCTATTCTGGATCTGAGACATCACACCACATAACACATATGCAGTTTAGGCTGACCTCTCCAACATCTTCTAATTCCATTTAATTTCCTAACAGAACTCAGTCCAACCTCACTAAGAGGAGACAGGCTCTGACTCAGAGGCAATTATAGACCCTGTTGGGGGAGGTGAAGAGGTGGCTGGCCCATCTTGTGACCCTCACATCAGCATCCCCCAAGCTTCCCAAGCACCAGGACCTGAGCAGCCAGCTGCACCTCTACCTGTACCAGAGCCACCTGCTGCAGCAGCATCCGCCATTGTTGATGAAGCAGCAAACAGCAGCAGCCCCACTTTACCTCTGGGAGGCTCCCCCCAGCCTGCTGCAATATCCCGCCGTGGGAGAAGACGGCGAGACATCACAGCCTCTGACACACGGAGGTATGTGGACACTGGGTACTCAATTACCTTTCAAGGGCAGCTGTGGATGAGGGTGAGGAGGCGTATTCATGTAGCCTTGCCCGCTACCTTCATCCCCTACCCCGTGAGGTCAGGCTCCGTGTGCGATGATCAATTCAGATCCTAATTGACGCATGCACACCCCCCAATACCCCATATGAGATGTTTGAATTGGCAGGTGGCAGCTCTCACCCCGTAACCTTCTGCGCCTTACCCTCCACCAAAATGTGCATGCTCAATTAGGATCTGAGGATTCTCCTGCAGTGCGCCTACACCTCAACCCATTCCCCCACAAAAGCAACCTTGGCAACACCAGGGTCAAATGGCAGGCTATAACTCTACTTCCCAATATGGCCACTTGTACAGATCCAGTGTTGGAGGCTGGTCCCAACCTGGATTTGTTCAACATGGTCATATTGGGGGGTATGATTCTCATGGGTACCAGCTTCCCCAGGAGTATAATCTCCATTATCTTTATGGTAATGTGCCCACACACCAACCTGACCGTAGCCAGATGTCAGCTCAGGGCCCTGAAAACCCACCCCAACAGGGTGATGGTCAAGGTGTTCAACAAAGCCAACAACACAGAGACGCTGGCCACCCGCAAACCCCACAACCCGCATACCACCAACTCTGATTTTTTATTTTTCTTATCTATTATTATTTGAAACCCAGTTTGATATTTTGTTATATTTATTTTACCACATGTTGTGTAAAGCCTATTTGCACTAATCTGAAAGCCTTAAAATACCATATTGTACAGATATGGTGTTCAGTGGGCTAAGTGAACGTTTGTTATTTTAATTTTGTCTTATTATTTACACCAATGTTTGTTATTTTTTTATATTTACTTTAAATCAAGGTTGTCAAATGCATATTTGCAGTTCTAATCTTACCAATCCAACAAATGGGTCACATATGATGAGCACTAGGCATAGTGACAGTTTGTTGTTTTCTTTATATACTATTATTTATTGAAATGTTTGTTATTTTTTTATGACTTATTTTGGTACTTGTGTAAGAATGCACACTTACACTATTGTGCTTTCAAGACATATACCATATGATTCAAATATGGTAGTGTAAGGATGTGGTCTCGCTGGTGTGCGACCGGAGGTAAGCAGGAGGGCGATCTTCCAGGTTCTTTAAGCAAGTTTATTACAACTTCATAAACTTGCCTTAAAACAGAAAAAGAAAACAGCCTTCTCTGGCACAAAGTAACAAAAACAGATATAAAGTCCTGGTACTCTAACTGAGCACTCTTTCAGCAACCAGACTGGTGGTCTCCTCAGAACTCCCACACTGGAGGTTTCCACTCCTCCAGCCACTCACACCTGTGGTCAGCAGCAGGCTCACTTATATACACCAGCCTTTCAGCTAACACAGAGCACATGACCTGTCATGTGCTCTTGTGACCTCATCACAGGTCCTCAAACCACATACAAAGGTATAGTGAAGTCTTACTATCACTACATACCTCCCCCCTCTGCCTAAAGCCGTGGGCTTGGCACATTTCATTCACCGACTAGAAACTCCATTTCAGTCGTCTCCACAATCAGCCGGTCTGTCACAGTTTGCCTTAGGTCACTGAGTCCTGATCTAATTGAGGTGTCACTGCCTCTAGCTCTTATTTCAGGCCATCTATGTTCTGTCTTAGTTTCACTTCGATGACCTTCATTCTGTAGCGAAGCTCTGCGCCTCTCTATACTGTGGGTTGAAGGTGACTGCCTTTTTTTTCTCAACTCTTGCAGCTGTCTGTTGGTATGCTTCTTCTCAAGTTTTAGCTGCTCTATTCTTCCCTGGTTCATCTCCAAGAGCATCCGGATCTTCCCAAGGCTTTCCACCAACGCCCTCCGACTTGGAGGTTTTCTTGTTGGCTCTCGACATCTCTGCTTCTCGTGGAGGTATTGTAGTGGCATAGCTCTTATGTCCGCCTCCCGCTTCACTGTGACTTTCCGGGTGTGGCCATCTGGGTGGCGGTTCCCTTGCTGGCTTTCTTTCGCCGTCGAGGCCCCTTCTTTGGTCAACCTCTTCAGTTCACTCTCTTCCCGTACGCACGGACCGGGAGAGCGCAACTGTTCGATTTCCTGGTCTGTCGTGGATTTCCTGAGCTGTGCGTTAGCTTCCTTCTCTATCTGGAGTTTTTGGAGAATTTTCTCTTGCTCCTCTGCCCAGCATCGGTGCTCTTCTTCTCTCCGTAGAAGTTCCTGCTAATGCTTCTCCTGGGCCTCTCTGAGCATCTCCGTATCTTCACAAGGACTTGGTTCGCCGTCAGGCACGCTGATAGTTGACCTTGGACTTTAGAGAGTTCTTTCTCCAGGTCCTTCATTCGTTGCTCCATCTCTTGTCCCCGTATCTTTTCTCGCATGACTGTCTCTTTAAGCAGCTCTATCTCATGGGCCTGCTCTTTTATCCAGTACATGTGGCACCATCCTTCTCCCCTTTTTTCTCTTCTTAGAGAGCAAAGGCTGTCTGGCCTTCCTGCAGCCCCTGCGGTGAGGAGAAGGTCTGCCACTTGTACCTGACTCCACCTTGCTGCACTCGCTTTCACTTGCGGTTAAGTTACAGTCTGCATAGGAGTCATTCCCACTCCCTCTGTCATCTTGGAACGGCAAGTCCCCACTTAACCAGGTGTCGGCCCCTATTCCTGGGGCGACCCAGTTTTCTGCGGACCTATATTTGGTCACCCCAAAGTCCTCACTTTGGTCTGAGCCACCCTTTCTTACGGCTACCAGGCACTGGGTATCTTTGACTTTAGGGGTGGCTACCTCTGGTTTACCCACCACACTATCAGCAACCACTACAGCCTCTTGCAGGGGTGGGCCTCTCTTAGGGTCATTCTGGTTCCCTTCTGAGCAATCAGCCAGTGCTTCGTCCCACACCTCCCAAAACCGTTTACAATCCTGGCCTATTATTATAGGATATGGTAAGTTTGGGACTACATCCTGGGTAGAAATAATAGTGTCCGTCTCAACAATTACCCTGGTTACCTGATACTCCCTAGTGACCCCATGAATGCAAGGGACTTCCATCTTTTTCCGGGAATCAGATAGACAGGGAGTGTGTCGCTCAGCAGAGTCACCTGTGTCTATGTTTCGGTAGCTGAGGAGTGCAGGTAAAAAAGGCAATACACCAGAGAAGTTGGAATCTATGAGATTGCAGTACCCTGACTAACCACCACAACTAGAGGCAGCCGTGGAGCGTTCCTACGTTGGTCCTAGACGCCTCGTCACAGCCTGAGAAACTAACTACACCTAAAGATAGAAAGAGGAAAGCTATCTGCCCCGGAGCAGATCCCCAAAGAACATAGAAAGCCCCCAAACATGTAATGGCGATTAGACAAGATGAAATACTGACACAGACAGAAAATAGAATGAGCAAACGTTGGGGCCCAAACTACCTAAATAGAAAAGGATAGGAAGGACACTTACTGCAATCCCAAAAAACCCTGAAAAGCACCAACTCTACTAATTTCAAAATCACCTGAGATCACACGACCTCTACCACCTAAATTAGTTCTCTGGTGTAACAAAATCAAAACAGCAGCCACTGAAAAAACTGGAAAAAGCAAAAGTACAAACATCAGTGGCTGAACTAAACTGAGAGGGCAAAAGCCCCCGGAGGGGACCCTGAAGGCCCCCACAGAAGTGCAGGACAAAATGCAAAAATCAAGCACAAAAACAAAAAAAAGAAAATGTCTTATCTGTTAGCAGGAGATGCAGACACGACACAGCAGGCTACAAAGGAAACAGACTCAAGGATTGAGACCAGAACAATTGATCACCGGCAACCCTGATGGGAAGGCGACTCCCTTATATAAGACCAGTCAGTAACACCTGATTCCCACTCCTCACAATCTTCACTGGACAGTCCAGTACCGCTTGTAACCACCAGAGGGAGCCTCTGCTCAGAACTCATTTCAAGTCCATTCACAACAGTACCCCCCCCTTGAGGAGGGGTCACCGAACCCTCACTTGAGCAACCAGGTCGGTCAGGATGAGTTCTATGATACGCACGGATGAGTCTCCTAGCATGGATGTCCGAAGCAAACACCCAAGAATTGTCTTCCTGACCATAACCTCTCCACTTAACCAAATACTGGAGTTTCCGTCTAGAAAAACGAGAATTCAATATTTTCTCAACCACAAACTCCATATTGCCCTCAACCAGAACAGGGTCAGGAGACAAAGCAGTAGGAACCACTGGCTCAACAAACCTCTTCAACAAGGACTTGTGGAACACGTTATGGATCTTAAATGTCCCTGGAAGAAGCAAACGAAAAGAAACAGGATTGAGAATCTCCATGATCTTATAAGGTCCAATGAACCTAGGCTTAAATTTAGGAGATGCCACTCTCATAGGAATATTTCTTGAGGACAACCAGACCAAGTCCCCCACTTTAAACCGAGGACCATCAGTCCTATGCCGGTTAGCAAACCGCTGGGCCCTCTCCTGAGAGAGGGACAACCTCTCCACTACCTGGTCCCAAATCTGTTGCATACGCTCCACAACAGAGTCAACACCTGGACAGACAGAAGCCTCCGTCTGTCCTGAAGAAAATCGAGGGTGAAACCCAGAATTACAGAAAAAATGGAGACATCAAAGTGGCAGAGCTAGCCCTATTATTAAGAGCAAACTCAGACAAAGGCAAAAAAGAGACCCAGTCATCCTGATCAGCAGACACAAAGCATCTTAGATAAGTCTCCAATGTCTGGTTTGTTCTCTCAGTTTGACCATTGGTCTGAGGATGAAACGCCGAGGAGAAAGACAATTGAACACCAAGTTTAGAACAAAAGGTCCTCCAAAATCTGGAAACAAACTGGACTCCTCTGTCAGACACAATGTTCTCAGGAATGCCGTGTAAACGAACCACGTGCTGAAGGAACAAAGGCACCAATTCAGAGGAGGAAGGCAACTTAGGTAATGGCACAAGATGTATCATCTTGGAAAACCTATCACAAATCACCCAGATGATGGTCATTCTCTGAGAAACAGGGAGGTCGGAAATGAAATCCATAGAGATATGGGTCCATGGTCTCTTGGGCACAGGCAATGGCATCAACAAACCACTAGAGCGAGAGCAAGGCTTGGAGCGAGAGCAAGTCCCGCAGGACTGCACAAATTCCCTGACATCACGAGACAAGGTAGGCCACCAAAAGGACCGACTAACCAAGTCTCTGGTACCAAAAATTCCGGGATGCCCAGCCAACGCGGAACAATGAATCTCAGACATCACACTCTTTTTCCACTGGTCCGGGACAAACAATTTTCCAACAGGGCAGCACTCGGGCCTATCCTCCTGACACCCCTCCAGAGCAAGTCTCAAATTGGGTGAGATGGCGGAAAGAACTACACCCTCTTTCAAAATAACAGAAGGATCAGATAACTCAGGAGAGTCCGCAAGGAAACTCCTCGAGAGGGCATCCGCCTTAACATTCTTAGTGCCAGAAGAAAGGAAACCACAAAATTAAAATGTGTGAAAAACAAGGCCCACCTGGCCTGTCTAGGATTGAGTCGCTTGGCAGATTCCAGATAAACCAGATTCTTATGGTCCGTAAGGACCACCACCTGATGTTTGGCTCCCTCCAGCCAATGTCTCCACTCTTCAAAAGCCCACTTCATGGCCAGTAACTCCCGATTACCCACGTCATAATTACGTTCAGTAGGAGAAAATTTTCGAGAGAAAAAGGCACAAGGGTTACTTTTAGAGGTCTCTGGATCTTTTTGGGACAAAACGGCACCTGCCCCAATTTCAGAGGCATCAACCTCCACCTGAAATGGCAGAGAAATATCAGGCTGCCGTAGAACAGGAGCAGAAGTGAATCTCTGCTTAAGTTCCTGAAATGCAGAGACTGCCTCAGGAGGCCAATTCACCACATCAGAACCCTTTCTGGTCAAATCAGTCAACGGTTTAACAATAACAGAGAAATTACCAATAAATTTACGATAAAAATTGGCAAAACCCAAAAATCTTTGAAGAGCCTTTAATGAAGTAGGTTGGACCCAATCACAGATGGCCTGAACCTTGACCGGGTCCATTTCAATAACAGATGGGGACAAAATGAATCCCAGAAATGAGATCCTCTGTACGCCAAAAAGACACTTTGATCCCTTCACATACAGAGCATTCTCTCTCAAAATCTGGAATACAGTTCGAACATGTTTCACATGAGAGTCCCAGTCATTAGAAAAAATCAAGATATCATCCAAATAAACAATCAGAAATTTATCCACAAAATCCCTGAAAATGTCATTCATGAAGGACTGGAAGACAGAAGGAGCATTAGTGAGCCCAAAGGGCATCACAAGGTACTCAAAATGCCCCTCAGGGGTATTGAATGCCGTCTTCCATTCATCCCCGTGCTTAATGCGAATAAGGTTATATGGCCCCCTGAGGTCAAGCTTGGTAAACCAAGTAGCGTTTTTCACCCTGGAAAACAGGTCAGAAATCAAAGGTAACGGGTATTGATATTTTACAGTAATATTGTTCAAAAGACGATAATCAATACACGGCCTTAATGAACCATCCTTTTTGGCCACAAAGAAAAAACCGGCACCTAAGGGTGAAGAGGATGGTCTGATATGACCCTTCTCCAATGATTCCTTGATATAAGACCGCATAGCGTCATGTTCAGGTACAGACAAGTTAAAAGGCGACCTTTAGGGAATTTACTACCAGGCACTAATTCAATAGCGCAGTCATAGCTCCTATGGGGAGGCAAGGATGCAGATTTACTTTCGCTAAACACATCAGAAAAATCAATCAAAAAGTCAGGAACATCCTGAGCCTGGGGGAGGCAGAAAAAACAGGAGTGTTGGTATTAACACATTGGCAGCCCCAACTGGTTACAGACACAGATTTCCAATCCAAAACAGGATTATGAGACTGCAACCAAGGGAAGCCCAGTACGACAATATCATGCAGATTATACAGAACCAAAAATTTACAGCACTCCTGATGATCAGGTTCAACCCTCATTATCACCTGAGTAGAGAACTGAGGTTTATTCTCAGCCAAAGGGGTAGAATCGATCCCCAGTAGGGGAATAGACTTCTGTAGGGTATCAAAGGAAACCCACAACGTTTAGCAAAATCATAATCCATCAGGTTAATAGCTGCTCCAGAATCAACGAAAGCCTGAGCAGAAAATGAGGACAGAGAGCATATCAGAGTGACAGTTAATAAAAACTTAGTCTGAACACTACCCAAGACAACTGAGCGTGCAAAACGTCTTCCCCGCTTAGGGCAGACTGAAATAGCATGAGAGGCATCACCACAGTAGAAACATAACCCATTGCGCTTTCGAAACTCATGACGCTGTGCCCCAAACACCACTCTATCACACTGCATGGGTTCAGAAGCAGGTTCACAAGGCAACACCATTCCACGCATACTTCTCCGCTCACGCAAACGTCTGTCAATTTGAATCGCTAATGACATAGAATCATTGAGACCAGAGGGAACAGAGAATCACACCATAACATCCTTTACATTATCTGACAGACCCTTCCGAAAAAGGGCCACCAAAGCGTCGTCATTCCACTTGGTCAGGACTGCCCACCTACGGAATCTCTGACAGTATAACTCAGCGTCATCAAGACCCTGATTTAATGCCAACAAGGCTTTTTCAGCTTGATCAGTGACATTAGGCTCATCGTACAATAACCCCAAAGCCTGAAAAAATGCATCAACATCACTCAAAACAGGATCCCCAGGTGTCAGGGAAAAAGCCCAATCCTGAGGATCGCCGCGCAGGAGAGAGATGACAATTTGAACCTGCTGCGCTGCGTTCCCTGAGGACTTAGATTTTAAGGCAAAAAACAATTTACAATTATTTTTGAAATTCTGAAACTTAGCTCGATCCCCTAAAAACAAATCTGGCATGGGAATCCTAGGTTCCACAACAGGCAACCTAGCAAGATAGGCAGCAATACTCCGAACCTCAGTGGCAAGCTGATCCACACGGCCAGACAACTGTGCAAACTCCATTGAGAGAAAAAAAAATCCTCCCAGCACCCAGAGATACAGAGGGAAAAAAATGCAACAAACAGAAAAATATCTCTGACAACTCTGACAACCTTTTTTCTTTCACAATATTTTTTCCCTTCTGTGAGTACAATACAATTTTCAATTTTTAGGCCGGTGATACTGTTATGTTTCGGTAGCTGAGGAGTGCAGGTAAAAAAGGCAATACACCAGAGAAGTTGGAATCTATGAGATTGCAGTACCCTGACTAACCACCACAACTAGAGGCAGCCGTGGAGCGTTCCTACGTTGGTCCTAGACGCCTCGTCACAGCCTGAGAAACTAACTACACCTAAAGATAGAAAGAGGAAAGCTATCTGCCCCGGAGCAGATCCCCAAAGAACATAGAAAGCCCCCAAACAAGTAATGGCGGTTAGACAAGATCAAATACTGACACAGACAGAAAATAGAATGAGCAAACGTTGGGGCCCAAACTACCTAAATAGAAAGGATAGGAAGGACACTTACTGCAATCCCAAAAAACCCTGAAAAGCACCAACTCTACTAATTTCAAAATCACCTGAGATCACACGACCTCTACCACCTAAATTAGTTCTCTGGTGTAACAAAATCAAAACAGCAGCCACTGAAAAAACTGGAAAAAGCAAAAGTACAAACATCAGTGGCTGAACTAAACTGAGAGGGCAAAAGCCCCCGGAGGGGACCCTGAAGGCCCCCACAGAAGTGCAGGACAAAATGCAAAAATCAAGCACAAAAACAAAAAGAAGAAAATGTCTTATCTGTTAGCAGGAGATGCAGACACGACACAGCAGGCTACAAAGGAAACAGACTCAAGGATTGAGACCAGAACAATTGATCACCGGCAACCCTGATGGGAAGGCGACTCCCTTATATAAGACCAGTCAGTAACACCTGATTCCCACTCCTCACAATATTCACTGGACAGTCCAGTACCGCTTGTAACCACCAGAGGGAGCCTCTGCTCAGAGCTCATTTCAAGTCCATTCACAACACACCTGGCTTCCTGAGTCTAGAAGTCCACTCACACACTCTCCATTCACTATTGAGAACAGTTCAATGCCCCCCGGTCAGATGTAAAGTCAGTACACCATTCGCGACATACAGTGTTCAAACCCGAACCCGGCAACAGTTCCTCGGCTCATCCGCCGCCACCTCTCCTCTCCTCATCGACTCAGCTTGAGACTCCGCCCCTTCTGAGTGTGGCAGTAGTTTGTTAGGGTTTATTGGTTCCCCATTCTCGCTAGGGACCTCAGAACCCTTTCTCCACAGATCCCAAAACAGACAGAAATCCCGGCCTATAATTATAGGACGCACCAAGTCCCGAACGACGCCGACTTCATGGGACTCAGTGCCATGCGTCGTTTCAATGTCTACTCTGGCCATAGGGTAGTCCTTTACATCACCATGTATGCATTGAACACCAACTTTTTTTCCTGGTAGTATGTTGAGAGGAAAAGTGGCCCTAATCAAGGTCACTAAGCTCCCAGAGTCTAGCAGCGCGTTACTGCTTCACTGTTCACCTTCACGGACATACTTGAGGACCCTGATTGGGGAACGGGTTTCCACTGCAGGCTGGATATGCATACCATGAAATACGGTGTCCTATGCTGCAGTCCATCTGCTCAGTGGTCTGCGGACACCGGGCAGCTATATGTCCTGGCTCGCGGCACCTCCAACAAATAATATCACCCGTAGTGACCTTGGGCACCACCTCCCCCGCCATTTTGACCTTGGGCTTCCCACCCCTTTTTGGGACTCTGCCCCCTGTTGGGGCCGCCAGTACGGAATAGGCTGCTTCCCCAAGGCACCTTCCATTCCCTGGTACCTCTCGACCAGTCCGACCAGTTCATCAGCATTCCGGGGATCACCCTGGGCAACCCAAGTCTGTAGGGGTTTTGGCAGGGAGTGCACAAACCGATCCATGACGACTCTTTCTACCATCTGTGCCGGCGTACCGGACTCTGGCTGTAGCCATTTCTGGACCAGGTGCAGTAAGTCAAACATTTGGGAGCGAGGTGGTTTGTCCCGGTGATAAGCCCAGCGGTGCACCCTCTGTGCCCTGATAGTCATTGTTACCCCCATACGTGCGAGGATCTCTACCTTTAGCTTAGGATATTCCTGAGCGTCCTGCACAGTCAAATTGTAATACGCGTTCTGGGGTTCACCTGTCAGGTATGGGGCCAATATCTCTGCCCACTGCCCTGGGGGAAGTCTTTCCCTCTCAGCAACCCTCTCAAATACAGCCAGGAAGGCTTCCACATCATCCCCGGGGTCATTTTTTGTAATGTGCGTCTTACCGCCTTTCTGACGTGGTTGTCATCAGCCAGACCTGGGGTTGGGGCGCTCGTCCTGCCCTGGATGGCGGTTGTCAAAAGCTGCATCTGCTGCCGATGCTCCTGCTGCATCTGCTGCAAGAACATCCTGTTGGCTTCTTGCTGCTGTTCCTGTGCCTGTTGCTGCTGTACCTGTGCCTGGACCAAGTGTTTCAGCAGGTCTTCCATTTTCTCCGGCAATGCTGGCTGGATTGCTATAGCCTTGACCCACGACATGCAGTAACCATCTCACTTCTCTGCTGGGAACGCTGCCCGCATTCTCCACCAATTGTAAGGATGTGGTCTCGCTGGTGTGCGACCGGAGTAAGCAGGAGGGCGACTCTTCCAGGTTCTTTAAGCAAGTTTATTACAACTTCATAAACTTGCCTTAAAACAGAAAAAGAAAACAGCCTTCTCTGGCACAAAGTAACAAAAACAGATATAAAGTCCTGGTACTCTAACTGAGCACTCTTTCAGCAACCAGACTGGTGGTCTCCTCAGAACTCCCACACTGGAGGTTTCCACTCCTCCAGCCACTCACACCTGTGGTCAGCAGCAGGCTCACTTATATACACCAGCCGTTCAGCTAACACAGAGCACATGACCTGTCATGTGCTCTTGTGACCTCATCACAGGTCCTCAAACCACATACAAAGGTATAGTGAAGTCTTACTATCACTACAGTAGTCACTACCTCAAGTGGCAGTTTGCACATTTAAAGATCTTTTTTTATATAAAGTTTTGACTCTTTTTTTCATAAGTTATTTGTAATCAACCACCAACACATCTGTTAGGAACATTAACACCAGACACAAAGAGTATGTCACAAACCAACAAAATTTATGTACACACACACAACTACATTGATAATGCGTCATCTTGGCATGTTGTAGTACCTTGAGGTGACACAAAATACTGGGTAAAGAGATCACGGGTTTTCAGTCCTGAGAGTGGACTACGTACAGGGATTACATGTGGGCTAGGCATTTCCCCATTGGTCACCACACTTTCACCAACATCAGATGGGCCACAATCATGCATTCGAGTGTAATTGTGTAGGACAACACATGCTTTGACGACCTCATTGACGTTGACTTCACTCAGCTGAATTGCAGACTGGAGGACCCGCCATTTTGCACATAGAATGCCAAAGGCACACTCCACCAGGCGTCTGGCCCGTGATAGGCGCAAGTTGAAGATCCTACGACGGTGGTCAAGGTTTCGTCGTGGATATGGCCTCATGACATTCCTAGATAGTTGGAAGGCCTCATCCCCAACTACAACATATGCCACAGGTTCAAGATTGGAGCCAGGAAGTTGCCGTGCTGGTGGTAGGTCCAACTGGTTATTGTGCAGCCGCCGACCCATAATGGAAGAATTTAAGACTCTAGAGTCTCCAGTTCTTCCATAGGCCCCAATGTCTACAATTATAAACCTGTAGTTACTGTGAACCAGAGTCAACAGCACTACAGAAAAATATTGTTTATAATTATAGAATTGGGACCCTGAGTTCGGCGGCTTACGCACACGGATGTGCTTCCCATCAAGGGCTCCTATACAATTTGGAAACTGGCATTGCTCCTCAAATACCCTGGCAATCCTCATCCAGTCTTCCATCTTTGGCTCAGGCATGACCACTTGATAAAGTCTGTCCCAGATTTGTGAACATGTATCACGAACAATGCCAGATATTGTGGATCTCCCAATCAAAAACACCATATGGAGTGCGGCATATGAAATGCCCGTAGTTAGGAACCTACAAGTAAACAAATGTAGAGAGAAAAATCATTACACATGGGCAAAAGTTTCACAAATGCACTATACATAACCATAAAAGGCTTTCATTTACAAACAATCCGAACTGAAATTTGACACAAGTCAAAGGTCTATGTGATTGTGACATACACATCATTGTTCTGGTAGTTCAAGCTGATATATGGGATACATTATGAGGATATTTAAGCAACAGCCATAAGGGTAAAGGCAAACTTGTGGGAAAACACATCATCAGCAAACAGTATGTAGGTGAGGAATACATACCGTAACGTAAGGAGAAGTCGCTCCTCTGCAGAGATAGCTTTGCGCATCCTGGTGTCCTGGTAGGTGATCCCAGGGCGCACGATCTCCAACAAAACATCAAATGTGGCAATGCTCATCCGACAATAGAGAAAAAACTTGTCAGGATGAGTCCGCAGAGATGCATAAAGGCGGTGAAAATGCATCTCATTTTGCAAGGCTGCGAGAAAAAAACGCTATACGGATGGCATACGGATTGCATACGGATGCTTACATGCGCAAAATACGCAGCCACACCTTGACAACGGATGAAATACGGATTACTGTGCCAGGAACATTTCGGCGTATTACGGCCGTACAATACGGTCCGTTTCTTTATACGTTGAGTGTGACGCCGGCCTTAGACTTCAGTCCAGAGCCTCTCACCTAGCCAAATCAGTTCTCATACTTTGCACTGACGAGGGGCAATACCCCTAAAAACTGTGTCTGCAAATTGAGATTTTAATTTGGCTTTTTTCCCTATGTCAATTTACAAGGCCTGTTTAAGGGTCGATAATGACTTGTAGGATTGCTGCTTCAAACAGGTGGTGCTATAGAGTTCAAATCCTCTTTTTCTCTGCAGAGAAAATTTGTATATGAAAGTTTTCTGACATACAGTACAGACCAAAAGTTTGGACACACCTTCTCATTCAAAGATTTTTCATGACTATGAAAATTGTAGAATCACACTGAAGGCATCAAAACTGAATTAACACATGTGGAATTATACATTACACTTTACAAAAAAGTGTGAAACAACTGAAAATATGTCTTATATTCTAGGTTCTTCAAAGTAGCCACCTTTTGCTTTGATTACTGCTTTGCATGCAGAAAAGGTGAATGGATGGACTCTACATGCCTGGTTCCCACCGTGAAGCATGGAGGAGGTGGTGTGATGGTGTGGGGGTGCTTTGCTGGTGACACTGTTGGGGATTTATTCAAAATTGAAGTGGTGAGCGGTCCAGCTAACCCCAAACCATCTCGATTGGGTTCAGGTCTGGTGACTGTGGAGGCCAGGTCAGCTGGCGTAGCACCCCATCACTCTCCTTCTTGGTCAAATAGCCCCTACACAGCCTGGAGGTGTGTTTGGAGTCATTGTCCTGTTGAAAAATAAATGATGGTCCAATTAAACGCAAACCGGATGGAATAGCATGCTACTGCAAGATGATTTGGTAGCCATTCTGGTTCACTATGCCTTCAATTTTGAATAAATCCCCAACAGTGTCACCAGCAAAGCACCTCCACACCATCACACCACCTCCTCCATGCTTCACAGTGGGAACCAGGCATGTAAAGTCCATCCGTTCACCTTTTCTGCATGCAAAGCAGTAATCAAAGCAAAAGGTGGCTACTTTGAAGAACCTAGAATATAAGACATATTTTCAGTTGTTTCACACTTTTTTGTAAAGTATATAATTCCACATGTGTTAATTCATAGTTTTGATGCCTTCAGTGTGATTCTACAATTTTCATAGCCATGAAAATACAGAAAAATCTTTGAATGAGAAGGTGTGTCCAAACTTTTGGTCTGTACTGTATAAGCTCCTCAAAGTCACTTCAAAAGCAAAGTGGTCTCAAAAACATAGGTTTTGATGTTTTTTAGATTTAACCCCTTAATGTCCATGGACGTGCACAGTCCGTCATGGCAAGGTGTCAGTTTTGGCACCTTGACGGACTGTGCACGTCCAGTCTTTGAACTACCATGCAGTGGTAGTTCAGTGCCGACAGCTGTCACAGACAGCTGACAGGCACAGCAAGCAGTGCGGGGACCTTTGCAGTCGGTCCCCGCACCTACAGCGCTGTGATTGGTCAGTCAATGTGACTGACCAAACACAGCAGCGATCAGGCAGAAGAGGCTGAAATTTCAGCCTCTTCTGCCCGATCAGTGCAGGAGCTCGGCGCTGCAGTGGCCGAGCTTCCTGCACTGACAGCCAGGAGCGGCGTCCCCGCCGCCCCTGGCTGTTAACCCCCTGGCTGCTGCGATAGAGCGCGATCGCAGCGCTTAGGGGGAGAGGCAGAGGGTCAGGAGCTCCCTCTGCCTCAGATCGGCACCCCGCAATGTATTTGCAGGGCCCGATCTCTGCCTTGATGACCCGGGGGTTGTCATGACAACCTCCAGGTCATCTAGCTATGGAAAGCCGCTGTGAACATGGTCACAGCAGCTTTCACTATAGGTACAATGCATTGCAATGCTGGAGCATTGCAATGCATTGTAACTGCAATCAAAAGTAAAAAAGTGAAAGTCTCATAAAGGGACAAGGTAAAAAAAGCATTTTTTAAAAAAATTTGTAAAAAAAATATTAAAAAATAATTTAAAAAATTCCCCTAAAAAAACACATTTTTATGTAATAAAAAAAACAAAAAACAAGAAAAATGCACGTTTGGTATCGCCGCGTCCATAAAAATCCCATCTATAAAAGCGTAACCCTAGTTAACCCCTTCAGTGAAAGCTGTAAAAAAAAAACACAAAAAAGAAGTAAATTATACTTTTTCCAAGCGGTATCATCATACCGCTTGGAAAAAGTGCAATAACACGCGATCAAAAAGACGGATATAAATAATCATGGTACCGCTGAAAACGTCATCTTGTCCCGGAAAAACAAGCCGCTATACAGCATTATCAGCAAAAAAAATAAAAAAGTTATAGCTCGCGGAATAAACTGATGCAAAAATAATTTTTTTTCTATAAAATTTTTTATTGTGTAAAAAATGCCAAAACATAAAAAAAATATATAAATGAGGTATCCCTGTAATCGTAGTGACCCGAAGAATAAAGCTGCTTTATCAATTTTACCACATGCGGAACGGAGAAAAAAAAACAATTCCTGAATTGCTGTTTTTTGTTCATTCTGCTGCCACAAAAATCGGAATAGGAAGCGATCAAAAAACGTTATGTGCCCGAATATGGTACCAATAAAAACGTCGGCTCGTCCCGCAAAAAATAAGTCTGCAGATAACTCTGTCGGTCGAAATATGGAAAAATTATAGCTCTCAAAATACGGCGATGCAAAAATTTCTTACAAAAAATTCTTCAAAAAAAAAAGCGTCTTTTAGTGTGTGACAGAAGCTAAACATGAAAAAAAGATGTAAATCTTGTATCGCTGTAATCGCACCGACCTGAAAAATAAAGTCGCCTAATCACTAATACCGCACGAGGAACGGCGTAAAAAATAAAACCAATTCTTCACCTTTTGTGGATTTGTTAATTCTGCCTCCCAAAGATCGCAGTAAGGCGATCACAGTGATTCCCCCCCACATATAGGGTATCAGCGTACTCAGGACGAATTGCACATCAACTTTTGGGGTCCTATTTCTCCTGTTACCCTTATAAAAATAAAAATTTGGGGGCAAAAAGATCATTTTTGTGGAAAAAAATATGATTTTTTTATTTCAAGGCTCTACGTTATAAACTTTCGTGAAGCCCTTGGGGGTTCAAAGTGCTCACCACACATCTAGATAAGTTCCTTGGGGGTCAAGTTTGCAAAATGGGGTCACTTGTGGGGGGTTTCTGTTATATTTCGGTAGCTGAGGAGAAATAGCAAAAACGGTAATACACCAGAGAGGCTGGAACCTATTGGATTGCAGTAACCTGAACTAACCACACAACTAGAGGTAGCCGTGGAGCGTTCCTACGTTGATCCTAGATGCCTTGTCACAGCCTGAGAGATAACTACACCTAAAGACAGAAAGATGAAAGCTATCTGCCCCGGAGCAGATCCCCAAAGAAAATAGGAAGCCCCCAAACATGTAATGGCGGTTAGACAAGAAGAAAGCACGGACACAGACAGAAAATAGAATGAGCAAACGCTGGGGCCCAATCTGTCTAGCCAGAAAAGTACAGTACAGAATTCTGACTGCAATCCAAAAATAACCCCTAAAAATACCAACATTTTTGATTGCAAAACACCTGAGATCACACGATCTCCACCACCTAAATCAGATCTCTGGTGTAACAAAACCAAGCCGCAGCCACTGAAAAAACAGGAAAAAGCAAATGAACAAATAACAGTGGCTACAGATAAACTGAGAAGAGCACAGGCCCCAGGAGGGGACCCGGCTGAACTCCAAAAGTACAGAAAACAATGCAAAAAGCAAGCACAAAAAGAAAAGCAAAAATATCTTATCTGAAAGCAGCAGACGCAGGCAAAACTCCAGCAAACTTCCAAATGAACCAGGAACCACAATTGAGACAAGAACAATTGATCACCAGCGACCATCATGGGAGGGAACCTCCCTTATATCAGTCCAGTCAGTGATCCCAGATTGCCATTCCTCGCTGGAAGGTTCAGTACTGTCTGTAACCACCAGAGGGAGTCTCTGCTCAGAAACCATCTCTTGCACATTCACAACAGGTTTCTACTGTTTAGGCACATCAGGGGCTCTCCAAGTGTGACATGACACCCGCAGACCATTCCATCAAAGTCTGCATTCAAAAACGGTGCTTCTTCCCTTCCGAGCTCTGCCATGCATCAACATAGTGGTTTACCCCCACATATGGGGTATCAGCGTACTCAGGACAAATTGCACAATAGCTTTTGGGGTCCTGTTACCCTTTGAAAAAGAAAAATTGGGGGTGAAAAGATCATTTTTGTGGAAAAGATATCATTTCTTAAATTTACGGCTCTACGTTATAACCTTCTGTGAAGCCCTTGGGGGTTCAAAGCTCTCACCACACATCTAGATAAGTTCCTTGGGGGGTCTAGTTTCCAAAATGGGGTCACTTATGGGGGGCTTCCACTGTTTAGGCACATCAGGGACTCTCCAAATGCGACATGGCATCCAATCTCAATTCCAGCCAAAAAAGTCAAATGGCGCTGCTTCCCTTCCGAGCTCTGCCATGCGCCCAAATAGTGATTTACCCCCACATATAGGGTATCAGTGTACTCAGGACAAATTGCACAATAACTTTTGGGGTCCTTTTGTCCTTTGGAAAATAAAAATTTGGATGAAAAGATCATTTTTGTGGAAAAAATATAATTTTTTAATTTTACGGCTCTACGTTATAACTTTCTGTGAAGCCCTTCGGGGTTCAAAGCTCTCACCACACATTTAGATAAGTTCCTTGGGGGGTCTAGTTTCCAAAATGGGGTCACTTATGGGGGTTTCCACTGTTAAGATACATCAAGGGCTCTCCAAATGCAACATGGTGTCCGCTCTCGATTCCAGCCAATTTGACATTCAAAATCTCAAATGATGCTCCTTCCCTTCTGAGCACTGCCGTGCGCCTAAAGATTGGTTTTCCCCCACAAATGGGGTATCGGTGTACTCAGGAGAAATTGTACAACAAATATTGTGGTTCATTTTCTCCTGATACCCTTGACAAAATTTAAAAAATTGTGTTGAAAGAAAGATTTTGCGAAAAAAAGTTAAATGTTAATTTTTTACTTCCACATTGCTTCAATTCTTGTGAAGTACCTAAAGGGTTAATAAACTTCTTGAATGTGGTTTTGAACACCTTGAGGGGTGCAATTTTTAGAATGGTGTCACTTTTGGGTATTTTCTGTCATATTGACCCCTCAAACTCACTTCAAATGTGAGGTGGTCCCTAAAAAAAATGTTTTTGTAAATTTTGTTGGAAAAATGAGAAATCGCTGGTCAACTTTTAACACTTATAACTTCCTAACAAAAAAAAATTTTGGTTCCAAAATTGTGCTGATGTAAAGTAGACATGTGGGAAATGCTATTTAGTAACTATTTTGTATGACATATCTCTCTGATTTAAGGGCATAAAAATTAAATTGCAAATTTTAAAAATTTTCGCCATATTTCCGTTTTTTTCATAAATAAACGCAAGTTATATCGAAGAACTTTTACCGCTAACGTGAAGTACAATATGTCAGGAGAAAACTATCTCAGAATCGCCAAGATCCGTTGAAGCGTTCCAGAGTTATAACCTCATAAAGAGACAGTGGTCAGAAATGTAAAAATTGGCCTGGTCATTAACCTACAAAATGGCTTGGTCGTTAAGGGGTTAATTAAAAAATGAAAAATTGCTGCTAAACCTTTAAGCTTTCTAACATCCAAAGAAATAAAGGACTTTAAAAAAAAAATATGCTGATGTAAAGTAGATATGTAGTAAATGTTATTTATTAATTATCTTTTGTGGCGTGACTATTTGTTTCGATATAAAAATTCAATTATAAATAATAATAATATTAATAATAGTAAAGAATACAAATCATGTTCACTAATATTCATCAATAACTTAAACTACAATGTGTCATAAAACACATTCTCTAAATCACTGAGTTATGCAGAAACATTCCAGATTTTTACCACATAAAGGGTCACATCAGATTTGAAACATTTCGCCTAGCCAATAAGGTAAAAATTGACAAGTCCGGTAAAGGTTTAAATGTGCCAACTGTTATACCAATTGCTTAACATGACAAGTAAATAAGCTGCTGTCCACTATTATCAATCCATTTTTTATCACTGCTCTTCTGCCCTGCAGGAAACCTCTGTTTGTCTTTTTCTTTTTAATCAATTTCTCGCCTTGTTCAGCTTATAATATTAGTGATGTAACTCACAAAATATCCATTTTGCTTTACAGAAACTAAAGGGTACAGAAGTTCTGGCTTTCATTGAGAGAAATGAGCGCTTAGCATGTCCCACAGAGTGTCCTAAAGAAATGTATGAACTTATGCTGGATTGCTGGACCATCAAGTAAGAAATCACTTACCGTATATACTCGTGTATAAGTCGAGATTTTCAGCACCTTTTTTCGTGCTGAAAATGCCCCCTCGGCTTATACACGAGTCATAGGGCAGAAACCAACGGGGGAGGGGATGCCGCGGCAGGAGCCGGTGGCTGGGATCATACTCACCCCTCCCCATGCCATCGCTGAGGGTCCCTGCAATCCTGCGTTCTCCCCGTCTTCCTGCAGCTCTCCAGCACTGAGCGGTGATGTAATACCCGCTCATTAGGGTCATGTAATATGGACGTGACGCCACTCCCATGGGCGTGGCCTCCATATTCATGGCCTTAATGAGCGGTATTACATCACCGCTCAGTGCTGGAGAGCTGCAAGAAGACGGGGAGAACGCAAGATTGCAGGGACACTCAGCGATGGCACGTGGAGGGGTGAGTATGATGGAGGAGAGGACAAGGAGCACGAGCAGGACGGGGGGGGAGATCGGTGGACGGGGGAAGCATAGAGGAGGACGGGGGAAGCTGGAGCAGGATGGGGGAAGCATGGAGCAGGAGGGGGGGAGATCGGTGGACGGGGGAAGCATAGAGGAGGACGGGGGAAGCTGGAGCAGGACGGGGGAAGCGTGGAGGACGGGGGGGAGATCGGTGGACGGGGAAGCGTGGAGGAGGACGGGGGAAGCATGGAGCAGGACAGGGGAGGATGGAGGGCACAGAGGAGCACGGAGCAGGACAGGGGGCACAGGAGGACGGAGAAGGAATGGGGGAGCACAGCGGAGGACGGAGCAGGAGGGGGGGAGTGCAGAGGAGAATGGAGGAGCACAGAGCTGGAGGGCAGTTTATACACCCGGCTTATACACGAGTCAATAATTTTTCCCAGTTTTTTGTGGCAAAATTAGGGGGGTCGGCTTATACACGGGTCGGCTTATACATGAGTATATACGGTACATTCTGCATGATAAATTGGTTCTTTTTAAATTTACATTTTTTAGTTATATAGATTGAAAAAAGACCTAGGTCCATCAAGTTCAACCTTTCTCCACCAATTATACATTTGTCACTAATTTAAAGATAACCTGCAATGTTATGTGTATTGAGGAAATAATCCAGCCCTTTTTTAACCCCTTTTTTAACCCCTTTCTTCCATCTGACGTACTATTCCGTCCATATGCCCTGGGACTTAATTCCAAAGGACGTAAGAGTACGTCATATGTGATCAGCTGCGCTACCGGGGGGAGCGCAGCTGATTGCGGCCGGGTGTCAGCTGATTATCACATACCGCTCCTGGCACATTAACCCCCGGCACACTGCGATCAAAGATGATGGCAGTGTTCCGGCGGTACAGGGAAGCATCGCGCAGGGAGGGGGCTCCCTGCGTACTTCCCTGAGACCCTCAGAACAGCGCTATGTGACCGCGCTGTTCTGAGGGCTTCCTCCATGCAGGACCCCGGATCCAAGATGGCCACGGGGTCCTTCTGGGTCCTGCAGGGAGGCGGCTTCCTTAGTGCCTGCTGAGAGCAAGCGCTGAGAAAGTCTGCAGCACTGCCTGTCAGATCGCTGGTCTGACAGAGTGCTGTGCAAACTGTCAGACCAGCGATCTGATATTATACAGTGATGTCCCACCCTGGGACAAAGTAAAAAAGTTAAAAAAATAAATATGACATTTGTAAAAAAAAAATTCCTAAACAAAGGAAAAAAAAATATTCCCCAATAAATTAATTTCTTCATGTAAAAAAAAAAAAAACAATAAAAGTACACATATTTAGTATCGCCGCATCCGTAATGACCCGCCCTATAACACTGTCCCACTAGGTAACCCCTTTAGTGAACCCCTTAAAAAAAACAAGGCAAAAAAAACAATGATTTATCATACCGCCGAACAAAAAGTGGAATAACACGCGATCAAAAATAAACATGGTACCACTGGTACCATCTTGTCTCGCAAAAGAAGAGCTGCCATACAGCATCATCAGTGAAAAAGTAAAAAAGTTATAGTTTGCAGAATACAGCGATGCAAAAATAATTATTTTTTAGATATAATCGTTTTTATTGTATAAAAGTGCTAAAACATAAAAAAATGATATAAATGAGGTATCGCTGTAATCATACTGACCCAAAGAATCAAACCGCTTTATCAATTTTACCACACGCTGAACGGTATAAACGCCCCCCCAAAATAAATTCATGAATTGCTGGTTTTTGTTCATTCTGCCTCCCAAAAATCATAATAAAAAGTGATCAAAAAATGTCATCTGCCAGAAAATGGTACCAATAAAAACATCAACTCGTCCCGCAAAAAATAAGACCTCACATGACTCTGTGGACCAAAATAAGAAAAAAATTAAAGCTCTCAAAATGTGGTGATGTAAAAACTATTTTTTGCAATAAAAAGCATCTTTTAGCGTGTGACAGCTGCCAAACATAAAAACCCGCTATGAATAGTAAACCAAACCCCCCTTTATCACCCCCTTAGTTTGGGAAAAATAATAAAATTTAAAAAATTTATTTATTTCCATGTTCACATTAGGGTTAGGGTTAGGGTTGGGCTAAAGTTAGGGTTAGAGTTGGGGCTAAAGTTAGGATTAGGGTTGGGATTAGGGTTAGGGGTGTGTTAGGGTTAGGTTTGTGGTTAGGGTTGGGGTTGGGATTAGGGTCAAGGGTGTGTTGGGGTTAGGGTGGGAGTTAGAATTGGGGGGTTTCCACTGTTTAGGCACATCAGGGGCTCTCCAAACGTGACATGGCATCTGATCTCAATTCCAGCCAATTCGGGGTTGAAAAAGTCGAGCGGTGCTCCATCCCTTCTGAGCTCTGCCATGCGCCCAAACAGTAGTTTACCCCCACATATGGGGTATCAGCGTACTCAGGACTAGAGATGAGCAACTTTGCCTCCGGGAGGGTTGAGTCGGGTTTCGAACCACCCGACTGTATCAAAAGTCGAGTCGAACGAAATCGGCCGACTATCAGAAAAAGCCAGAGTTCCGACTGAAACTCGACCCGACCCCAATGCAAGTCAATGGGGAATAAAAGTCGGCAGTGAGTGGAGGACAGTAAACACACCCATTTCAATGGCAACGACATCAACTCTTATTACTTAAGCTTGTCAACCTTAATTTACTTAATAATAATAGTAACGCATTGAAAACTGGGGGTTATTTGGCTAAAGTTGTGGGGGAGGCAGGGCTGGCTTCAGGTTTTTGTGGGCCCCGGGCGAAAGAGTCTCAGTGGTCCCCTTTTACACATACCACAATTCATGATGCTCCGATACGGCAGAGAAATATAGGTATAGCACAATGCCAAATACTTCACTTCTTACATTACATGAGTGATATCTATTGTAAATTCTACAATAGCTCAAACACCGAACAGTATAGTCCTCCATACAATATTATGGGCACCACATAGTGCGCCATACAGAATAATGAGCCCCATATATTGCTCTATACAGAATAATGAGTCCCATATATGATGCTCCATACAGAATAATGGGCCCAATATAATGCTTCATAAGGTATAATGAGCCACATATATTGCTCCATACAGAATAATGAGCCCCATATATTGCTCCATACATAATTGGTCCCATATAATGTTCCATACAGTATATGATGAGCTCCACATAATGCTCCAGTATATGATGGTCCCCATTTAATGTGCCATACAGTATAGGACAGTCCCCATAGAGTATAATGAGCCCCACATATTGCTCCATACATACCATTTGGAGATTGCATTCTATTGTGTCCAGTGTTTCTTTGAAAAGTATTCTGATGAAGGTCCAATAGTTGGACCGAAAACGTTCAATTGTTTCGTGTCTGGATGCACCTTTATTAAACAAATTCTCGTGTTACACATTTGAGTGCCAAGTTATTTTTTACATTTATCAGGTTGGATACCTGACTTGAGCACCTACTCTCGTTTTTAGTTGAGTGCCGTGTTTTCTTTTATATATAGCGACTATATAATGCTCCATATATAATGGGCCCCATATATGATGTTCCAGTGTATAATGGGCCCCATATATGATGTTCCAGTGTATAATGGGCCCCGTATATGACGCTCCAGTGTATGATGGGCCCCATTTATAATGCTCCAGTGTATGATGAGCCCCATATATAATGCTCCACTGTATAATGGGCCCTATCTATGATGCTCAAGTGTATGATGGGCCCCATATATAATTCTCCAGTGTATAATGCTCACCATATATTGCTCCAAACATTACAAAAAAATGAAATACCTCTACTTGCTGGGCACTGCTCTACTCTGGACTCCTCAGCGTCACCATCTTCCAGCTCTCTGCACTGTGACTGTTCAGGCAGAGGGCGCACAGACGTGACGTCATTGCACTCTCTGACCTGAATGTCACTGTCAGGAAACGCGGAAGACCTCACAGCGGTGGAGCAGGGAGAGGTAAGTACTGCAAGTGCTTGGGCCGTGAGCAAGCGGGGATGCCCACTCGTGGGCGCCGACTCTGGCACAGGGCCCCTCATAGTATGCCGATGTCTCTGACGGCGAGTGGGCCCCCCCACCTGCTCAGGGCCCCGACACTTGCCCGGGTGTGCCAGGTGCTGACACCGGCCCTGGGGGCGGTACAGCCCAGTTAGCGAGGTGGAAAAACTGGCATATGTTGAGGTGTAGGCTGGACGTTCAGCAGCTGCAAATGGAGGAATTGGAGAAGTCGGAGGAAGAGAAGGACAAAGCAAGCCATTTTGCTGGCAACCTATGTGTCATCAGGGGAAGGTGGTACAAAATCCTTTGAAACCCAGGCATGGTTCATTTTAATGAAGGTGAGATCACCTACATTTTGGGTCGACAGCCGGGTCCTTCTTTCTGTCAGGATTGATCCAGCAGCACTGAAGACTCTTTCTGATAGCACACTACCAGCAGGGCAAGCGAGTTCCTGTAATGCATATTGTGCCAATTCAGGCCAGGTGTCCAGTTTACAGGCCCAGTAGTCAAAGGGGAATGAACTGTGAGGGAGAACATCGATAGGGGAAGAGAGGTAATTTTGAATCATAGTTGACAACTGCTGTCTCCTGTCTGTTGCAATCGATTTAGTATTACCAGTCGTGTGAGCTGTCCTGGAGAAATCAGTCCACAACATGGTCATGAAACCCCTGTCTCCAACGCCACTTCGGCTGTGTGCACCACGAACACCTCTTCCATGTTACCCAGTACGGCTCGTGGTAGAACCTGCCCCGCTGCTGTGTGTGGGAATGCCTCTAACAAACGGTTTACCAGAGTTGCTTGTTTGTTCGCCAGTATTAGCTCTAGGTTCTCCTGTGGCATGATGTTCAGTAATTTGCCTTTATAGCATGGATCGAGGATGCTGGCCAACAAGTAGTCGTCATCCTTCATAATTTTGGCAATGCGGGGGTCCCTTTTTAGGATCCGCAAGAGATAATCACACATGTGGGCCAATGTTCCAGGTGTCAATGATCTACTGTCAGTGGTGGGTGGAGGAGCAGTTTCTGCCAAATCCACATCCCTCCAGTCACGCACAAACCCTGTAACTGACCTTGGCAAGCCAACATTTTCTCTTGCCCCCTGAGAAGCATCCTCCTCCTCAAAATAATCATCCCCTCATCCTCCTCCTCCTCTTCCTCTTCTTCCACAACCTCATCCAGGACAGTTCCCTGAGCAGACAATGCCTGACTGTCATCAAGGCTTCCCTCCTCCTCCTCTTCCTCCTCCTCCTCCGCTGCAGACTCCTGATCCTTAATGTGCGTGAAAGTTTGCATGAGCAGATGCATAAGTGGGATGCTCATGCTTATGATTGCGTCGTCTGCGCTTACCAGCCGTGTGCATTCCTCAAAACACTGAAGGACTTTACAGAGGTCTTTCATCTTTGACCACTGCACACCCGACAACTCGATGTCTGCCCTCAAACTGCCTGCCCGTGTATCCTCCCACAAATGCATTACAGCCTGCCTCTGTTCGCATAGCCTCTCAACCATGTGCATGGTGGAGTTCCACCTGGTTGCAACGTCTATGATTAGGCGGTGCTTGGGGAGGTGGAGTGATCGCTGCAGCCTCTGCATACGACTGGAGTCTACGGGCAAGCGACGTATGTGCGAGCACAGTCTTCGCACCTTATGGAGCAGGGCTGGTAACTCCGGATAATTATTTATGAAGCACTGCACCACCAGGTTCAAGGTGTGAGCCAGGCAAGGTATGTGTCTGAGTTTTGCCAGGGCTATGGCCGCTACAAAATTACATCCGTTATCACTGACTACCTTGCCTGGCTCAAGATGTAGACTGCCCAGCCATGACTCAGTTTCTCACTGCCAGTAGTCGGCCAGTACCTCCGCGGTGTGTCTGTTGTCGCCCAAAGACATCATCTTTAAAACAGTCTGCTAACGCTTACCACTAGCTGTTCGATAGTGGGACACCTCATGTGCAACACTGGCAGCTGCGGATGGAGTGCTCGTGAGACTGCGCTCTGTCGACGAGCTTTCGCTTCTGGAGGAGGAGGGTTGAACGCCTACAGCCAACTGTTGCCTATACCGTGGGCTAGGCAGCACTGTCCCATCGCCGCTGTCCCCTGTGGACCCTGCATCCACCACATTAACCCAGTGCGCAGTGATGGACACGTAATGGCCCTGGCCATGCCTACTGGCCCATGCATCTGTTGTGAGGTGCGCCTTTCCACTCACTGACTGTTTGAGTGCATGGACAATGCGGTCTTTCACATGCAGGTGGAGGGCAGGGATGGCTTTTGTAGCAAAGAAGTGCTGACTGGGTAGGTCATAGCGTGAGACAGCGTAGGCCATGAGCTCTCAGAACGCTGCTCTTTCAACCAAACGGAAGGGCATCATCTCTAATGAGATCAGTTTGGCAATGTAGGCGTTCAAAGCCAGTGTACGCGGATGAGAGGATGAGTACTTTCCTGTCCTACTCAGTGTCTGCTAGGGTGAGCTGGACTTGAGAGCTGTATATGGTGGAACTAGCAGTGGACATGGTGGACTGAGAGGGGGTTGGTGATGGTGATGGTGATGGTGGTGGTGATGGCCTAGATTCAGTCTTTCGTTTAAAAAACATTGTGATTCCCTGACTGCTTTGGCCTTGCGACGACACCTCAACATTTCTTGCTGGTGGTGGGCTTACAGTGTAGCGTTGCTGGCTGCCTTCAGTCGGAGCAGGTGCACGTGTGCTACCTGAGGCTTTGTAGTCTGTCCACGCTTAGAAGTGCATGGTGTTTAAATGTCTAAGCATGCAACTGGTATTCAAATTTAGGAGATTTTTCCCTCGGCTAAAGTTCCTTCTGCACTTCTTACAGATAACCTTTGCCTCATCAATAGGATTTTGGTCAAAAAAGTGCCACACTGCACTCTTCCTACTATGGGATTAATTTTCACGGCTTGCACGCTGTGCTAATTTGACCGTCTGGCCAAGCTGTCCTGCAACTCTTTTTGTTTTTTAACACGTTTTTGGACTGCTACGGGCCTGCCAGATAACCGTAGCTGCGATGTCGATGCCTGCTGTGGATCCTCCTCCTCTTCTGAGCTATTGCCAGCGGCAACCTCTTCCCCCAATGGATGCCAATCCGGGTCAACAACTGGGTCATCCATCACCTCCTCTTCAATTTCATCTGCACCTTCCTTTGTGTCACCGTGTAAGGTGGTATAGTATGCGGGAAGGGGCACCTGAGTTTCATCAGGGTCAGAATATAGCTCAGTAGACTGCGAGGGCAATGCAGTGCTCTGGGTGAATGTACCAGCAGAATCATATCGCAGTGGCTGTGCATCAGTGCATTCCATGTCATATTCATCTTGGACTGGGGAATTCAGGATTTCACTTGATAACCCAGGCATGGTATGTGAAAGAGCTCCAGGGAGTAATCTGAAGTGTGGCCTGCCGCATCCTTCACTTTTGGTGGGGGTGAATGACACAAGGAAAGGTTTTGTTCCTGACCAGGAGCCTGCACTTACGACTCAGTGCTTGCAGTTTTTGAAACTTCAGAAGAGGAGGCGATAGAGCTGGAGGCTGTTTCGGCAATGTAAGCCAAAACCTGTTCCTGATGCTCCGGCTTTAAAAGCGGTTTACCTACTCCCAGAAAAGGGAGCCTTCCAGGCCTTCTGGAGCCAGATGATGACGCAGGCTCAACACCTCCTGCCTTAGGTGCTATTGTGCTTTTGGCACTACCAGCATATGCACCACCACCACCATCAGTACCAGCTGTCCCCCTCCATCCACGTCTGTGGCCTCTTCCACCATACTTCCTCATGTTTGGGAAAATGTACCAAAAATACCAGCAGATATACGGTACTGTATCAGAAGCGTACAGCTGTACACGGTGTAGGGAAAAGTTTTAAATTTCCGTTTATATTTCCGGAGTCACACACAGACGCTCTCTTAGTATGGATTTCACTGTAATACAAAGAGCAGATATACGGTACTGTATCCGAAGCGGACACCTGTATACGGTGTAGGGAAAAATTTAAATCTCCGTATATACTTCCGGCGTCACACACAGACGCTCTCTCAGTATGGATTTCACCGTAATACAAAGAGCAGATACACGGTACTGTATCAGAAGCATACAGCTGTATACTGTGTAGGGAAAAATTTAAATCTCCGTATATATTTCCGGAGTCACACACAGACGCTCTCTCAGTATGGATTTCACCGTAATACAAAGAGCAGATATACGGTACTGTATCCGAAGTGGAAACCTGTACATGGTGTAGGGAAAAATTTAAATCTCCGTATATATTTCCGGAGTCACACACAGACACTCTCTCAGTATGGATTTCACCGTAATACAAACAGCAGATATACGGTACAGTATCAGAAGCGTACAGCAGTATACGATGTAGGGAAAAATTTAAATCTCTGTATATATTTCCGGAGTCACACATAGACGCTCTCTCAGTATGGATTTCACTGTAATACAAACAGCAGATATACGGTACTGTATCAGAAGCGTACAGCAGTATACGGTGTAGGGAAAAATTTAAATCTCCGTATATGTTTTAGGAGTCACACACAGATAGTCAGCATGTATTTGTCCGTGATACCAGGCGGTACACGGTAGTGTGTGAGGAGCATACAACTCTATACGGTGTGGGAAAAAATGAACGCTCGGTAACTGTGCAGAAAAAAAGAATAAAAGTATTAGTGCTGTGTAAAAACCTGTCTGCACAGCAGTTTACACACAGCAATACAGCTATCTGGCAGTCTAATAACCAGCGCTGCTGCACACAAGAAAATCCTCCCCTGTCACTGCACACTAACTGTACAGCACAATTGCTATCAGCACAAGCACATAAGAAATTCTTTGTATCTTTCCAGCCCTAACTCTCTCCCTACTGATAAACAGCAACCTCTCCCTACTGTTCAGTTCGGCAGAAGTAAAATGGAGGTCGGCGGTCAGGGCTATTATAGACACTATGACTCCCCCCAAAGCAAGCCAATCACTGCAATGCCCTTCTCTACGATGGTGGTGGACGCTTCACATGTCTTCTCGTTGAACACAGTGTACGTCCTTTCTCATTGGCTGAAAAAAGGCACCTGCAAGCATTCTGGGAAATCCGACTTTGGCGCTCGTTTTGCCGACCACATGGCCGACGTCACGCTATGGTCGGGTTTCAGTTTCAGCCTGCGAAACCCGACTTTGGCAAAAGTATGCGACTTATGAATCTGGCTGACCTGTTTCACTCAACTCTACTCAGGACAAATTGCACAATAACTCTTGTGGTCCAATTTCTTCTGTTACCCTTGGAAAAATAATAATTGTGGGCGAAAATATCATTTTTGTGGAAAAAAATATGATTTTTTATTTTTATGGCTCTACCTTATAAACTTCTGTGAAGCACTTGGGGTTCAAAGTGCTCACCACACATCTAGATAAGTTCCTTTAGGGGTCTAGTTTCCAAAATGGGGTCAATTGTGGGGGGTTTCCACTGTTTAGGCAGATCAGGGGCTCTCCAAATGCGACATGACGCCCGCAGACCATTCCATCAAAGTCTGCAATGCTAAACATCACTACTTCCCTTCATGAGCCCTGACGTGTGCCCATACAGTAGTTTTCTCTCACATATGGGGTATCAGCATACTCAGGACAAATTGAACAACAATGTTTGGGGTCCAATTTCTCCTGTTACCCTTGGGAAAATAAAAAACTTGGGACTAAAAGGTCATGCTTGTGGAAAAAATATGATTTTTTTTATTTTCACACCCGGGCGTTATAAACTTCTGTGAAGCACTTGGGGGTTCAAAGTGCTCACCAAACATCTAGATAAGTTCCTTTGGAGGTATAATTTCCAAAATGGGGTCACTTGTGGGGGGGTTTCCACTGTTTAGGCACATCAGGGGCTCTCCAAACGCGACATGACACCGGCAGACCATTCCATCAAAGTCTGCATTACTAAACGTCACTACTTCCCTTCCGAGCCCCTACGTGTGCCCACACAGTAGTTTTCTCCAACATATAGGGTATCAGCATACTCAGGACAAATTGGAAACAACTTTTGGGGTCCAATTTCTCCCATTATCCTTGGGAAAATAAAAAAATGGTGACTAAAAGATCATTTTTGTGGGAAAAAAAATAGGATTTTTTATTTTCATGCCCGGGCATTATAAACTTGTTTGAAGCACTTTGGGGTTCAAAGTGCTCACCACAGATCTAGATAAGTTCCTTAGGGGGTCTAGTTTCCAAAATAGGGTCACTTGTGGGGGGTTTACACTGCTTAGGCACAACACGGGCTCTGCAAACTGAACATGACATCCATCAAAGTCTGCATTCCAAAATATCATTACGTCCATTCCAAGCCCTGCCGTGTGCCCAAACAGTATTTCCCCCCCCCACATATGAGGTATCAGCGTACTCAGGACAAATTGGACAACAACTTTTGGGGTCCAATTTCCTTAGAAAAAATCAAAAATTGGGGACTAAAAAATCATTTTTGTGGAATTTTTTTTTCCACACCCTGGCATTATAAACTTTAGTGAAACAATTGGGAGTTGAATGTGCTCACATCAGATCTAGATAAGTTCCTTAGGGGGTCTAGTTTCCAAAATGGTGTCCACTGTTTAGGCACATCAGGTGCTCTCCAACGCGACATGGCGTACAGCCAATTCTGCGTTGAAAAAGTCAAACTGCGCTCCTTCCTTCCGAGCTCTACCATGCACCCAAACAGTGGTTTACCCCCACATATGGGGTATCAGCCTGCTCAGGACAAATTGCACAATAACTTTTGGGGTCTTGTTCCCCTTGGGATAATAAAAATTGGGGTGAAAAGATCATTTTTGTGGAAAAAATATGATTTTTTAAGTTTACGGCTCTACGTTATAAGCTTGTGTGAAGCACTTGGGGGTTCAAAGTGCTCACCACAGATCTAGATAAGTTCCTTAGGGGGTCTAGTTTCTAAAATGTGGTCACTTTTGGGGGGTTTCCACTGTTTAGGCACATCAGGGGCTATCCAAAGGCGACATGGCGTCCAATCTCGATTCCAGCCAATTTTGGTTTGAAAAAATCAAATGGCGCTCCTTCCCTTCCGAGCTCTGCCATGCGCCCAAACAGTGGTTCCCCCACTTATGGGGTATCAGCGTACTCAGGGCAAATTGGACAACAACTTTTATGGTCCAATTTCTCCTGTTACCCTTGGGAAAATAAAAAATTGGTGACAAATATGATTTTTGTGGGAAAAAAAATAGGATTTTTTAGTTTCATGCCCAGGCACCACAGATCTAGATAAGTTTCTTAGGGGGTCTAGTTTCCAAAATGGGGTCACTTGTGGAGGGTTTCCACTGTTTAGACACATCAGGGACTCTGCAAACAGAACATGACACCCATCAAAGTCTGCATTCCAAAATGTCATTACTTTCTTTCCGAGCCCTGCCGTGTGCCCAAACAGTATTCCCCCCCCCACATATGGGGTATCAGCGTACTCAGGACAAATTGGACAACTTTTGGGGTCCAATTTCCTTGGCAAAAATCAAAAATTGGGGACTAAAAAAATCATTTTTGTGGAATTTTTTTTTTCACACCCTGGCATTATAAACTTTAGTGAAACACTTGGGGGATCAAAGTGCTCACAACAGATCTAGATAAGTTCCTTAGGGTGTCTAGTTTCCAAAATGTTGTCACTTGTGGGGGTTTCCACTATTTAGGCACATCAGGGGCTCTCCAAATGCAACATGGCGTCCAATCTCAATTCCAGCCAATTTTGGTTGGAAAAAGTCAAATGGTGCTCTTTCCATTTCGAGCTCTGCCCTGCGCCCAGACAGTGGTTTTCCACCACATATGAGGTATCAGCGTACTCAGGAGAAATTGCACAACAACTTTTTTTGTCCATTTTCCCCTTTTACCCTTGTTAAAATTAAAAAATTGCTTGTAAAAGATCATTTTTGTGACTAAAAAGTTAAATGTTCATTTTTTCCTAACAAGTTGCTTCAGCTCCTGTGAAGCACCTGAAGGGTTAATAAACTTCTTGAATGTGGTTTTGAGTACCTTGAGGGGTGAAGTTTTTAGAATGGTGTCACTTTTGGGCATTTTCTGCCATATAGACCCCTGACAGTGACTTCAAATGTGAGGTGGTCCCTAAAAAAAATGGTTTTGTACAATTTGTTGTAAAAAAGAGAAATCGCGGGTCAACTTTTAACCCATATAACTTCATAACAAAAAAAAAATATTGGTTCCAAAATTGTGCTGATGTAAAGTAGACATGTGGGAAATGTTATTTAGTAACTATTTTGTGTGACATATTTCTCTGTTTTAAGGGAATAAAAATTCAAAGTTTGAAAATTGCTAAATTTTCAAAATATTCGCCATATTTCCATTTTTTTCATAAATAACCGCAAGAAATTTTACCACTAACATGAAGTACAATATGTCTCGAAAAAACATTCTCAGAATCGCGAAGATCCGTTGAAGCGTTCTAGAGTTATAACCTCATAAAGAGACAGTGGTCAGCATTGTAAAAATTGTGGTTTAAGGGGTTAAAAGCTGTCATAGTGTCTGCATTACTACCTCTTGTGGTAGGACATTCCACAGTCTGACTGCTGTAACTGTAAAGAAACATTTCCTATTTAGCTGCCGTAATTGCCTTTCTTTCATCCATAATGATATACCCCTGGTCCTTAGTATTGTCTTTGGAAGGAATAAGTCATGTGGCCTCATCACAAGTGATTTATAAAGAGGAAACAATATGTTGGGATCACAGGATTTTATCTCTCTTTTTATACATCCTAAAATCTTGTTTGCTTTTCTGGCTACTGCTTGACATTGAGTACTGCTGTTCAGCAATGTCGGTGTCAATCACAGCATGCTGCGATTTCCCTCGCACGTTGAAAACAGCCGAGAAAAAAAACTCTGATAAGATCTGCCCCATAGATGAATATGTTTTATCGCAAAGCACTTGTCCGTATTCATTGCTAGTATGACCCCGACCTAAGACTGTTATGTGATACAGTATCAAATGCCTTTGCAAAGTCTAGATACAGTAAATCACATCAGTCGCATTACCAATATTCAGATTTGCACTAACTTCCTCATAAAAACCCAACATGTTAGTGAGACATGACTTGTCCTTCATGAATCCATGCTGGTTGTCATTTAATATATTATTCTCTGCAATATACTGTATCTCTGCAGATCATCTCTTATGATGCCCTCAAAAACTTTCCACACTACTGATATTAGACTTACTGGATGGTAGTTACTTAGGTCAACAATTCTTACCTTTCTTAAATATTGGTACCACCAGGGGTGGACATACCGCTGATGCAGCCGGTGCAGCTGCATCGTGGCCCGGAGGTACAGGGGAGCCCCTGCAGGGTGTATAATAGTGAGGGAAATATGGCCTGTTTCTCAGGCCCTGAGGCTCCAGGGGGCACATGGCCAGATTGCCCTCATGTGCTGCAGGCAGGGAGTGATCCCTGCTACTCTGCCTTCAGGTGAAAATGACAGCGGAGCAGAGCTGCAGGGATCCGTACTCTGCTTCCTCCCTGGCTATTTCTGTCTGACACAGACTTGCTGGATGATGTCAGCATTCAGCGTGTGCATGTGTCAAAAAGAAAGCTGTCAGCTACAGTGATGCTACAGCTGCAGGGGAGCATGCGGAGAGGTAAATTGTTATGAATGTGCTAGAGATGGTTTCGGAGCAGAGGCTCCCTCTGGTGGTTACAGACAGTACTAAACCTTGCAGCGAGGAATAGCAATCTGAGATCGCTGACTGGACTGATATAAGGGAGGTTCCCTCCCATGATAGTCGCCGGTGATCAATTGTTCTTGTCTCAATTGTGGTTCCTGGTTCATTTGGAAGTTTGCTGGAGTCTTGCATGCATCTGCTGCTTTCAGATAAGATATTTTCTGCTTTTCTTTTTGTGCTTGCTTTTTGCATAATTTTCTGCACTTTTGTGGAGGTCAGCCGGGTCCCCTCCTGGGGCCTGTGCGCCTCTCAGTTTATTTGTAGCCACTGTTATTTGTTCATTTGCTTTTTCCTGTTTTTTCAGTGGCTGCGGCTTAGTTTTGTTACACCAGAGATCTGATTTAGGTGGTGGAGATCGTGTGATCTCAGGTGTTTTTGCAATCAGAAGAGTTGGTATTTTTTAGGGTTTTTTGTTGGATTGCAGTCACAATTCTTTCCTGTACTTTTCTGTCTAGACAGATTGGGCCCCAGCATTTGCTCATTCTATTTTCTGTCTGTGTCCGTGCTTCTTCTTGTCTAACCGCCATTACATGTTTGGGGGCTTCCTATTTTCTTTGGGGATCTGCTCCGGGGCAGATAGCTTTCATCTTTCTGCCTTTAGGTGTAGTTATCTCTCAGGTTGTGACGAGGCGTCTAGGATCAACGTAGGAACGCTCCACGGCTACCTCTAGTTGTGTGGTTAGTTCAGGTTACTGCAATCCAATAAGTTCCAGCCTCTCTGGTGTATTGCCGTTTTTGCTTTTTCTCCTCAGCTACCGAAACATAACAGTATCACCGGCCCAAACTAAAAATTATATGGTACTCACAGAAGGGAAAAATAGTGTGGAAAGAAAAAAAAGTTGTCAGAGTTGTCAGAGATTTTTTTTTCTGTTTGTTGCATTTTTTCCCTCTTTTTCTCTGGGTGCTGAGGAGGATTTTTTTTTCTCAATGGGGTTTGCACAGTTGTCTGGCCGTGTGGATCAGCTTGCCACTGAGGTTCGGAGTATTGCTACCTATCTTGCTAGGTTGCCGGTTGTGGAACCTAGGATTCCCATGCCAGAATTGTTTTTGAGGGATCGGGCTAAATTTCTGAATTTCAAAAATAACTGTAAGTTGTTTTTTGCCTTAAAGCCTAAGTCCTCATGGAACGCAGCACAGCAGGTTCAAATTGTCATCTCTCTCCTGCGCGGCGATCCTCAGGGTTGGGCTTTTTCCCTGACACCTGGGGATCCTGTTTTGAATGATATTGATGTATTTTTTCTGGCTCTGGGGTTATTGTATGATGAACCTAATGTCACTGATCAAGCTGAAAAAACCTTGTTGGCATTAAATCAGGGTCTTGAAGATGCTGAGTTGTACTGTCAGAAATTCCGAAAGTGGGCAGTCCTGACCAAATGGAATGATGATGCTTTGGCAGCCCTTTTTCAGAATGGGCTGTTAGAGAATGTAAAGGATGTTATGGTGGGATTCCCTGTCCCCTCTGGTCTCAATGATTCTATGTCATTGGCTATTCAAATTGACAGACGTTTGCGTGAGCGCAGAGGTATGCGTGAGATGGTGTTGCCTTATGAGCCAGCTCCTGGGCCCATGCAGTGTGATGGAGTGACTTCTGGGGCTCAGTGTCATGAGTTTAGAAAGCGCAATGGGTTATGTTTCTACTGTGGTGACGCCTCTCATGCTCTTTCCGTCTGCCCTAAGCGGGGAAGACGTTTTGCACGCTTAGTTGTCTTGGGTAGTGTTCAGACTAAATTTCTGTTGACTGTTACCCTGATTTGCTCCCTGTCCACATTTTCTGCTCAGGATTTTGTTGATTCAGGAGCAGCTATTAACCTGATGGATTTTGACTTTGCCAAGCATTGTGGGTTTCCCATGATACCCCTGCGGAAGTCTATTCCCCTACTGGGCATTGATTCTACCCCTTTGGCAGAGAATAAAACCCCAGTTTTCTACTCAGGTGATAATGAGGGTTGAACCAGATCATCAGGAGAGTTACAAATTTCTAGTGCTGCATAATCTGCATGACATTATTGTACTAGGTTTCCCTTGGATATAGTCTCATAATCCTGTTTTGGATTAGAAATCTGTGTCTGTGACCAGTTGGGGCTGCCAATGTGTTAATACTGACACTCCTGTTTTTTCTGCCTCTCCCAGTCTCAGGATGTCCCTGACGTTTTGACTGATTTTTCGGATGTATTTAGTGAAAGTAAATCTGCATCTTTGTCCCCTCACAGGAGCTATGATTGCGCTATTGAGTTAGTGCCTGGTGGTAAATTTCCTAAAGGTCGCCTTTTTAACTTGTCTGTACCTGAACACGATGCTATGCGATCTTATATCAAGGAGTCATTGGAGAAGGGTCATATCAGACCATCCTCTTCACCCTTGGGCGCCGTTTTTTTCTTTGTGGCCAAAAAGGATGGTTCATTGAGGCCGTGTATTGATTATCGTCTCTTGAATAAGATCACTGTGAAGTATCAATATCCGTTACCCTTGATTTCTGACCTGTTTTCCAGGGTGAAAAGTGCTAGTTGGTTTACCAAGCTTGACCTCAGGGGGCGTATAACCTTATTCGCATTAAGCACGGGGATGAATGGAAGACGGCGTTTAATACCCTAGAGGTACTCAAGGATTGATGTTTAACCATTAGCAAGTATTTATTAACATCCACAGTAACGTTTCGGTCGACAAACTCCGACCTTCATCAGACTGTAAAATATATCAAACAAAAATTACAAAAACGCACAGAATCATAAGGACAAAGTTAGCAGACAGTAGTAAAATTAACAATATAGAGAATCTCACCTAGCTGTGAGTATAAGGAATTATCTACATTATATCAAAAGGACAAACCAATGCAAGTCTTATTGAAGATATATACATCCGAAATAATCATATATCTGATATAGTCCTACTATGATTACATAAACGGAACAGTATTATCAATAATTATAATGCTCACGTTTACCAGAGGGGTAATTAAAGAAAAGAAAAATTATGAAAATCTGCTTACCCAGTTTCTGCTTAAGAATGTATTATGCAAAGAAATTTTTCTGAAACAACATAAAGTGTACCGCTAAATGTGACTAACCATAAGGGAAATTCAACGTATGTCAAATAATAGAAATAGTAGGTAACTCTTACCATAAAAAAATTGCAACAGGAAAAACAGAATAAAGCGCTTCTTTAGAGTTAATCAGCATTAATTTAAGGGCGCTGTTCCTGTACAAGGTAGAAAAACTTATCAGAAGGATAACGCTAATAGCCAAATTTCAAGGGATAATGGAATATCCAAAGAACTCTTACCGGAACCAGATCTCTCATGAGATGATTATAAAGCTGATCCCGCTCGAAAAACAGAAATCGTTTCAGTCTCACGGCTTTTAGGTATATAAACAGTGCTGTACCTGTATATAATAATAGATTCCTCAGACTCATACAATTCCAGCCAAGCCATGCGGACCTCTATAACACCCCAGTGGTTCTTACCATAGCCGGACCTCTTGAAGGCAAATCGAGAGGAGTAGCGCTAAATTAGTAACGGCATATATGCCAGTGTAATGCGCTCTGAACGCTATGCCCCATGTGTGTCTTAATATGGCGGTGGACGCCGGAAGTGAAGTATTGTCCACTCTGTATGACGAATGCAGGACACTTCAGAGGCGCATGGTGATGACGTAGGCGGCCAAAAAGGTGCATAGGTGATAAACAGCAAGCCGGCGTGACGTGTTCCGTGGAGCGCACGGTCATGTGACAGGCAAAGTCATGTGATAGAGTGGTGATTCTCGGACGGGTGAAATCAATGGAGCCGGTGAAGAAGGTGAATATTCAGTGAAAAGGCAAATTATGCGGTCACCTACAGAAGGAAATAAATCGAGTGAATCCAACACCAGTAATTAATAACAAGAAATATACATTCCCATATAAGGGGAAAAGTAGAAATAATCGTTTTATACTTAGTGTAAATTGGTCACGTTATACTCCCTATTTAACCCTTTGGGTTCCATACTATTTAAATAGTGTATCCAAAAGGCTTCTCGGAATTGAAGTTTCTTATTTAGATTACCTCCTCTCCTGTTAAGACCTACCTGTTCCAAAACCAAAAACCTTAACTGGGCTATGGAGTGGCCCATTTCATTGAAATGAAACGGAACCGGTAAATGAAGTTTTTTACACCTAATATCCGATTTGTGGTGTGAGATACGATCTTTAATGGCTTGGGAGGTCTCTCCCACATAGACTTTCCCACAAGGGCATTTTATGGCATAAATCACTGATCTGGTGTTGCATGTAAACACCAGATCAGTGATTTATGCCATAAAATGCCCTTGTGGGAAAGTCTATGTGGGAGAGACCTCCCAAGCCATTAAAGATCGTATCTCACACCACAAATCGGATATTAGGTGTAAAAAACTTCATTTACCGGTTCCGTTTCAGTTCAATGAAATGGGCCACTCCATAGCCCAGTTAAGGTTTTTGGTTTTGGAACAGGTAGGTCTTAACAGGAGAGGAGGTAATCTAAATAAGAAACTTCAATTCCGAGAAGCCTTTTGGATACACTATTTAAATAGTATGGAACCCAAAGGGTTAAATAGGGAGTATAACGTGACCAATTTACACTAAGTATAAAACGATTATTTCTACTTTTCCCCTTATATGGGAATGTATATTTCTTGTTATTAATTACTGGTGTTGGATTCACTCGATTTATTTCCTTCTGTAGGTGACCGCATAATTTGCCTTTTCACTGAATATTCACCTTCTTCACCGGCTCCATTGATTTCACCCGTCCGAGAATCACCACTCTATCACATGACTTTGCCTGTCACATGACCGTGCGCTCCACGGAACACGTCACGCCGGCTTGCTGTTTATCACCTATGCACCTTTTTGGCCGCCTACGTCATCACCATGCGCCTCTGAAGTGTCCTGCATTCGTCATACAGAGTGGACAATACTTCACTTCCGGCGTCCACCGCCATATTAAGACACACATGGGGCATAGCGTTCAGAGCGCATTACACTGGCATATATGCCGTTACTAATTTAGCGCTACTCCTCTCGATTTGCCTTCAAGAGGTCCGGCTATGGTAAGAACCACTGGGGTGTTATAGAGGTCCGCATGGCTTGGCTGAATTGTATGAGTCTGAGGAATCTATTATTATATACAGGTACAGCACTGTTTATATACCTAAAAGCCGTGAGACTGAAACGATTTCTGTTTTTCGAGCGGGATCAGCTTTATAATCATCTCATGAGAGATCTGGTTCCGGTAAGAGTTCTTTGGATATTCCATTATCCCTTGAAATTTGGCTATTAGCGTTATCCTTCTGATAAGTTTTTCTACCTTGTACAGGAACAGCGCCCTTAAATTAATGCTGATTAACTCTAAAGAAGCGCTTTATTCTGTTTTTCCTGTTGCAATTTTTTTATGGTAAGAGTTACCTACTATTTCTATTATTTGACATACGTTGAATTTCCCTTATGGTTAGTCACATTTAGCGGTACACTTTATGTTGTTTCAGAAAAATTTCTTTGCATAATACATTCTTAAGCAGAAACTGGGTAAGCAGATTTTCATAATTTTTCTTTTCTTTAATTACCCCTCTGGTAAACGTGAGAATTATAATTATTGATAATACTGTTCCGTTTATGTAATCATAGTAGGACTATATCAGATATATGATTATTTCGGATGTATATATCTTCAATAAGACTTGCATTGGTTTGTCCTTTTGATATAATGTAGATAATAATTCCTTATACTCACAGCTAGGTGAGATTCTCTATATTGTTAATTTTACTACTGTCTGCTAACTTTGTCCTTATGATTCTGTGCGTTTTTGTAATTTTTGTTTGATATATTTTACAGTCTGATGAAGGTCGGAGTTTGTCGACCGAAACGTTACTGTGGATGTTAATAAATACTTGCTAATGGTTAAACATCAATCCTTGAGTGCCAGGTTTTTTGATTTGCGTAGTTATACATGGGTCTAGTAACCCTTTGATCTAGGCACCTACATTCCTTAGTGTTTTTGGGGAGTGACGTATATTTCTTGGAGTAATACCCCAGAGGGGCATTTTGAGTACCTAGTGATGCCTTTTAGGCTCACTAATGCTCCTTCCATCTTCCAATCCTTCATGAATGATATTTTCAGGGATTTTGTGGATACATTTATGATTGTTTATTTTGATGATATCTTGATTATTTCCAATGACTAGGACTCTCATGTGAAACATGTTCCGACTGTGTTCCAGATTTTGAGAGAGAATGCACTGTATGTGAAGGGATCAAAGTGTCTTTTTGGCGTACAGAAGGTCTCATTTCTGGGATTCATTTTGTCTCCATCTGTTATTGAAATGGACCCGGTCAAGGTTCAGGCCATCTGTGATTGGGTCCAACCTACTTCATTAAAGGCTCTTCAGAGATTTTTGGGTTTTGCCAATTTTTATCGTAAATTTATTGGTAATTTCTCCGGTATTGTTAAACCATTGACTGATTTGGCCAAAAAGGGTTCTGATGTGGTGAATTGGCCTCCTGAGGCAGTTTCTGCGTTTCAGGAACATAAGCAGAGATTCACTTCTGCTCCTGTTCTACGGCAGCCTGATGTTTCTCTACCGTTTCAGGTGGAGGTTGATGCCTCTGAAATTGGGGCAGGTGCCGTTTTGTCCCAAAGAGATCCAGAGACCTCTAAGAGTAACCCTTGTGCCTTTTTCTCTCGAAAATTTTCTCCAACTGAACGTAATTATGACGTGGGTAATCGGGAGTTATTGGCCATGAAGTGGGCCTTTGAAGAGTGGAGACATTGGCTGGAAGGAGCCAAAAATCAGGTGGTGGTCCTCACGGACCATAAGAACCTGGTTTATCTCAAATCAGCCAAGCGACTTAATCCTAGACAGGCCAGGTGGGCCTTGTTTTTCACACGTTTTAATTTTGTGGTTTCTTTTCTTCCTGGCACTAAGAATGTTAAGGCGGATGACCTCTCGAGGAGTTTCTTTGTGGACTCTCCTGAGTTATCTGATCCTGCTGTTATTTTGAGAGAGGGTGTAGTACTTTCCGCCATCTCGCCCAGTTTGTGACTGGCTCTGGAAGGGTGTCAGGAGGATAAACCTGAGCGCTGCCCTATTGGGAAATTGTTTGTCCCAGTCCAGTGGAAGAAGAGTGTGATGTCTGAGATTCATTGTTCCGCGTTGGCTGGTCATCCCGGGATTTTTGGTACCAGAGACTTGGTGAGTCGGTCCTTTTGGTGGCCTACTTTGTCTCGTGACGTCAGGGAATTTGTGCAGTCCTGTTGGACTTGCTCTCGCTCCAAGCCTTGCTCTCGCTCTAGTGGTTTGTTAATGCCATTACCTGTGCCAAGAGGCCATGGACCCATATCTCTATGGATTTTATTTCAGACCTCCCTGTTTCTCAGAAAATGAACGTTATCTGGGTAATCTGTGATAGGTTTTCCAAGATGATACATCTTGTGCCATTACCTAAGTTACCTTCCTCCTCCGAATTGGTGCCTTTGTTCCTTCAGCACGTAGTTCGGTTACATGGCATTCCGGAGAACATTGTGTCTGACAGAGGAGTCCAGTTTGTTTCCAGATTTTGGAGGACATTTTGTTCTAAACTTGGTGTTCAATTATCTTTCTCCTCTGCATTTCATCCTCAGACCAATGGACGAACCGAGAGAACAAACCAGACCTTGGAGACTTGTTTGAGATGTTTTGTGTCTGCTGATCAAGATGACTGGGTCTCTTTTTTGCCTTTGGCTGAGTTTTTCTCTTAATAATAGGGCTAGCTCTGCCACCTTGATGTCTCCATTTTTCTGCAATTCTGGGTTTCACCCTCGATTTTCTTCGGGACAGGCGGAGGCTTCTGTCTGTCTGGGTGTTGACAGTGTTGTGGAGCGTATGCAGCAGATTTGGGACCAGGTAGTGGAGAGGTTGTCTCTCTCTCAGGAGAAGGCCCAACGGTTTGCCAACCGGCATAGGACTGATGGTCCTCGGTTTAAAGTGGGGGACTTGGTTTGGTTGTCCTCAAGAAATATCCCTATGAGGGTTGCATCTCCAAAGTTTAAGCCTAGGTTCATTGGACCTTATAAGATCATGGAGATTCTTAATCCTGTTTCCTTCCGTTTGCTTCTGCCAGGGACATTTAAGATTCATAACGTGTTCCACAAGTCCTTATTGAAGAGGTTTGTCGAGCCAGTGGTTCCTATGGCTGCGCCTCCTGACCCTGTTTTGGTTGAGGGCAATCTGGAGTATGTGGTTGAGAAATATTGGATTCTCGTTTTTCTAGACGGAAACTCCAGTATTTGGTTAAGTGGAGAGGTTATGGTCAGGAGGACAATTCTTGGGTGTTTGCTTCAGACATCCATGCTAGGAGACTGATCCGTGCCTATCAGCGAGCTCATCCTGATCGGCCTGGTTGCACAAGTGAGGGTTCGGTGACCCCTCATCAAGGGGGGGTACTGTTATGAATGTGCTAGAGATGGTTTCTGAGCAGAGGCTACCTCTGGTGGTTACAGACAGTACTGAACCTTGCAGCGAGGAATGACAATCTTGGATCGCTGACTGGACTGATATAAGGAAGGTTCCCTCCCATGATGGTCGCCGGTGATCAATTGTTCTTGTCTCAATTGTGGTTCCTGGTTCATTTGGAAGTTTGCTGGAGTCTTGCATGCATCTGCTGCTTTCAGATAAGATATTTTCCTCTTTTCTTTTTGTGCTTGCTTTTTGCATAATTTTCTGCACTTTTGTGGAGGTCAGCTGGGTCCCCTCCTGGGGCCTGTGCTCCTCTCAGTTTATCTGTAGCCACTGTTATTTGTTCATTTGCTTTTTCCTGTTTTTTCAGTGGCTGCGGCTTAGTTTTGTTACACCAGAGATCTGATTTAGGTGGTGTAGATCGTGTGATCTCAGGTGTTTTTGTAATCAGAAGAGTTGGTATTTTTTAGGGTTTTATCTGTTGGATTGCAGTCAGAATTCTTTCCTGTACTTTTCTGTCTAGACAGATTGGGCCCCAGCGTTTGCTCATTCTATTTTCTGTCTGTGTCCGTGCTTCTTCTTGTCTAACCGCCATTACATGTTTGGGGGCTTCCTATTTTCTTTGGGGATCTGCTCCGGGGCTGATAGCTTTCATCTTTCTGCCTTTAGGTGTAGTTATCTCTCAGGCTGTGACGAGGCATCTAGGATCAACGTAGGAACGCTCCACGGCTACCTCTAGTTGTGTGGTTAGTTCAGGTTACTGCAATCCAATAGGTTCCAGCCTCTCTGGTGTATTGCCGTTTTTGCTTTTCTCCTCAGCTACCGAAACATAACAGTAAATTGTGTGTTTGTTTTTTTAACAATACATTGGGAGGAGGTGAAGAGGGCGATCATGGAGGTGGTTGCAGAGATGGCAATGATGGAAGTGGTGGGGAAAGGGCAATGATGGAAGTGGTGGGGGAGAAGGCAATGATGGAGGAGGTGGATAGGGCAATGATGGAGATGGTGGAGAGGGCACTGATTGAGGTGATAGGGGAGAGGGCATGATGGTGGTGATGGAGAGGGCAATGATGGAGTTGGTGGAGAGAGTAATGATGAAGGTGGTGGGTGAGAGGGCAATGATGGAGGTGGTGGGGACAGGGAAATGATTGTTGTGGAGAGGGCAGTGATGGAGGTGGTGGGAGAGAACAATTATTGGAATGGTGGAGAGTGCAATGATGGAAGAGATGGTGGAGAGGGCAATGGTGGGGGAGAGGGAAATGATTGTTGTGGAGAGGACAATGATGGAGGTGGTGGGGAGAGGGCAATGATGCAGGTGGTGGGGGAGAGGGCAATGTTGGTTGTGGTGGAGAGGGCAATGATAGTGGAGGTGAAGAGGTCAATGATGGGGTGATTGAGGAGAACAATAAGTTGATGTGGTGGAGAGGGAAATGAGGTGGGGGGAAAACAATAATTTGGGTGGTGGAGAGGGCAATAATGGGGTGGTGGAGAAGACAATGATGGAAGTGGTAGAGAGGGCAATGATGGGATGGTGGAGGAGAACAATAAGATGGGGTGTTGGAGATGGAAATGAGGGAGGTGGTGGGGAGAACATGCATTGGGATGGTGGTGAGGGCAATGATGGAGGAGGTGGAGGAGAGGGCAATGATGGAGGAGGTGGTGGAGAGGGCAGTGATGGAGGTGGTGGAGAAGGCAATGATGGAGTTGTGGAGGAGAACAATAAGTTTGGGTGGTGGAGAGGTCAATGATGGAGGTGGTGGAGAGGGCAATGATGGAGGTGGTGGGGAAGAGGGCAATGATGATGATTCTGGAAAGAGCAATGATGGAAGTGGTGGGGAGAACAATGGGTGATAAAGAATGGGGGTGTGGGAGAGGTCAATGATGGGGTTTGTAGAGAGGGCAATGATGGGGTGGTGGATAGGGCAGTGATGGGGTGGTGGAGGAGAACAATAAGTTGAGGTGGTGGAGAGGACAATGATGGAGGTGTTGGGGAGAACAGTGATTGGGGTCGTGGAGAGGGCAATAATGAGAGGGGTGGACAGGGCAATGATGGAGGTGGTGGAGAGGAAAATGATGGGGTGGGGGAGTGGACAATGATGGGTGATTGAGGAGAACAATAAGTTGATGTGGTGGAGAGGGAAATGAGGTGGTGGGGAAAAACAATAATTTGGGTGTGGAGAGGGCAATAATGGGTGGTGGAGAAGACAATGATGGAAGTGGTAGAGAGGGCAATGATGGGATGGTGGAGGAGAACAATAAGATGGGGTGTTGGAGATGGAAATGAGGGAGGTGGTGGGGAGAACATGCATTGGGATGGTGGTGAGGGCAATGATGGAGGAGGTGGAGGAGAGGGCAATGATGGAGGAGGTGGTGGAGAGGGCAGTGATGGAGGTGGTGGAGAAGGCAATGATGGAGTTGTGGAGGAGAACAATAAGTTTGGGTGGTGGAGAGGTCAATGATGGAGGTGGTGGAGAGGGCAATGATGGAGGTGGTGGGGAAGAGGGCAATGATGATGATTCTGGAAAGAGCAATGATGGAAGTGGTGGGGAGAACAATGGGGTGATAAAGAATGGGGGTGTGGGAGAGGTCAATGATGGGGTTTGTAGAGAGGGCAATGATGGGGTGGTGGATAGGGCAGTGATGGGGTGGTGGAGGAGAACAATAAGTTGAGGTGGTGGAGAGGACAATGATGGAGGTGTTGGGGAGAACAGTGATTGGGGTCGTGGAGAGGGCAATAATGAGAGGGGTGGACAGGGCAATGATGGAGGTGATGGAGAGGAAAATGATGGGGTGGGGGAGTGGACAATGATGGGATGAGGAGTGGACAATGAGGGGTGTGAGGATTGGGATGGGAGCATGAGGAACTTATAATGGACTTATGAACAGGGGAAGGGAAGGAGGACATTAGATATGGATGTAAAATGAATTGGGTGGTAGAAGAGGGTGCTAAGCCCCTGATAGTGTCACCCTCCATCACACAATTCATTGTGATGCTATTGGGAGCTTAAAATTTATTGGGGAGTGGGAGAGGAGGCAGTAAGGTGCATAGTATCCTTTATAATGAACTGAAAGGTGAGAGAAGACTGTCAGAGACACTTGCCCTGTAGCGGTGGTAAATGGGGTGATAGTTTGGGGGGTTCATGTCACCTTTGTATTGTCAGGTGAGATCAAGCCCCAAGGTTAGTAATGGAGAGGCGTCAAGAAGATGCCCCAATTTCTAACCCCATAGTCACACTGTAAAACACAGACACTCACAAAAAAAGTCCTTTAATTGAAAGCAAGACAAACTCCTTTAATAATGTTAATTAAACCATGCTTACAACCTCTCCTATTCCCCCGATGCCCTCATCATCTGCAAGATAGGTAAAAAAAACAATATTTCTCACCTTTCAGCAGAGATGCTTTTAATCCATTTGTCCCACGACGGATCTAGCTCTGCTACATCTAGAAAGCACGCTGCATGATGTGACCATGTAGCCTGTCATCCAGTAGACACTGCTATTCCCTGTCTGAGGGCACCGTGAGCATGAGACAGTTCTCCTGCTCGCGGTGCCATCTGACAAGTCCTGCAAATTCACAGCCAATGAACTCACTTCAGCTATGTGACATCGGAGCTCGCGCATTGGGAAATTTTACCACGGCGCTCGCATAGACCTCAGAAAGGTGAAATGAGTTCATTGGACATGAACTTGCAGGACCTGTCAGACGGCACCGCGAGCAGGAGAACTTTCTCATGCTCATGGTGCTCTCAGGCAGGGAATAACAGTTCACAGGCAGACACTGAGCACACGCTGCTCAGTGTCTGCTGGATGACAGGCTGTATGGATGCATCATGCAGCCTGCCATCTAGATGTAGCAGAGCTAGACCCGTCGTGGGGCAAATGGATTATCATCATCTCTGCGGAAAAGCGAGGAATATTGTTTGTTTTTTACCTCTTTTGCAGATGACGAGGGCATCGGGGGAATAGGCGAGGTTGTAATTATAGTTTAATTAAGATTATTAAAGGAGTCTGTGTCTTTCTTTCAATTAAAGGACTTTTTTCTGGGTGTCTGTGTTTTCATTCAATGTGACTATGGGGTTATTAATGGGGCGTCACTCCATTACTAACCTTTGGGCTTGATGTCACCTGACAATACAAAGGTGACGTCAACCTCCCAACTATCACTCCACTTGCCACCACCACAGGGCACGTGAGAAGAGCTAAGTGCCAAAATTGGCGCATATTAGAGATGCGCTTTTTCTGGGGCAGCGGAGAGCTGATGTTTTTCGCCTGGAGGGTACAGTATCCATGGCCCCTTCCTAGGCTATTAATATCAGCCCACAGTTGTCTGCATAGCCTTTTCTGGTTATTAATTATAGGGGGACGCTTCATCATTTTTTTTAGGGTCCCCATTTTAATAGCCAGTAAAGGCTAATTATACAGCTGTGAGCTGATATTAATAGCCTGAGAAGCTCCATGGGTATTACCCCCTTCCCAGGCTATAAACAAGTGCCCCCAGCCGTCGGCTTTCTCTCTGCTGTTTACGAAAATTGCGCTGGAGCCCACGCTATTTATTTCAGAAAAATAATCTTTTATTAATTAAATACATGTACAGAAAGCTGCACACGCACACTGTACTAATTGTATTTGTCACTGACATCTATATATATATCTATTATTATTATTATTATTATTAATATTTATTTCTATAGCACCATTGATTCCATGGTGCTGTACATGAGAAGGGGTTACATACAAATTACAGGTATCACTTACAGTAACAACTAACAATGACAGACTGATACAGAGGGGAGAGGACCCTGCCCTTTCGGGCTTACATTCTACAGGATTGTGAGGCAGGAGACAGTAGGTCGGGGGTTTGCAGCAGTTCCGGTGTTGGTTGAGGCAATAACTCCGGTAGTGGTGAGGAGGCAGCAGGGTCATTGCAGGCTGTAGGCTTTCCTGAAGAGATGGGTTTTCAGGTTCCGTCTGAAGGATCCGAATGAGTTTGATAGTCGGATGTGTTGGGGCAAAGAATTCCAGAGGATGGGGGATATTCGGGAGAAGTCTTGGAGGCGGTTGGGTGAGGAGCGAATAAGTGTGGAGGAGATAAGGATGTCTTGGGAGGATCGGAGATTACGTGAGGGAAGATATCGGGAGATTAGTTCAGAGATATAAGGAGGAGACAGATTATAGATGGCCTTGTAGGTCAGTATTAGTAATTTGAACTGGATACGCTGAGGGAATGGGAGCCAGTGAAGAGATTTGCAGAGGGGAGAAGCGGAGGAGTAGCGAGGAGAGAGGTGAATTAGTCGTGCAGCAGAGTTAAGGATGGACTGGAGAGGTGCGAGGGTGTTAGCAGGAAGGCCAGAGAAAAGGGTGTTGCAGTAGTCGAGGCGGGAGATGATGAGGGCGTGCACAATCATTTTAGTAGATTGAGGGTTGAGGAAAGGACGGATTCTTGAAATATTTTTGAGCTGAAGGCGACAGGAGGTAGAAAGAGCTTGGATGTGCGGTTTGAAGGACAGGGCAGAGTCAAGGGTTACTCCGAGGCAGCGGACTTCTGGTACGGGGGAAAGCGTGATGTCGTTAATTGTGGTAGATAGGTCAGGTAAGGAAGATCTGTGGGATGGGGGAAAGATTATGAGTTCAGATTTGTCCACATTGAGTTTGAGGAAGCGGGAGGAGAAGAAGGAGGATATGGCTGATAGACACTCCGGGATTCTGGATAGCAGAGAAGTGATATCTGGGCCAGAGAGGTAGATCTGAGTGTCATCAGCGTAAAGGTGGTACTGGAATCCGTGGGACTTTATGAGTTGCCCCAGGCCAAGTGTATAGATTGAGAAGAGTAGGGGTCCTAGAACAGAGCCTTGGGGAACTCCAACAGAGAGAGGGTGGGACGAGGAGGTAGTGTGGGAGTGGGAGACGCTGAATGTGCGGTTGGAAAGGTATGAGGAGATCCAAGATAGGGCGAGGTCTTTGACGCCAAAGGAGGAAAGAATCTGTAGTAGAAGGCAGTGGTCAACTGTGTCAAAAGCAGAGGACAGGTCAAGAAGCAGGAGTATAGAGTATTGTCCGTTTGCTTTGGCTGTAAGTAGGTCATTAGTAATTTTGGTCAGGGCTGTCTCAGTGGAGTGATGGGGCGGAAACCAGATTGTAGAGTGTCAAAGAGCAAGTTAGAAGAGAAGTGGTAGGAAAGCTCAGCGTGGACATGCAGCTCCAGGAGTTTGGAAGCGAATGGGAGCAGCGATATTGGGCGATAGCTGGACATAGCGGTTGGGTCAAGGGTTGGCTTTTTAAGGATAGGCGTGATTGTGGCATGCTTGAAAGCAGAAGGGAAGGTACCGGAAGTTAGTGATAGGTTGAAGAGGTGGGTTAGGGATGGAATAATAGTGGTGGTGAGGTTGGGGAGGAGGTGGGTTGGGATGGGGTCAAGTGCACAGGTTGTGAGGTGCGATTTGGAGAGAAGACAATTAAGCTCCCCTTCGGTGATGTTGGAGAGGGAGGTTATGAGGTTTAGGCCTTGGTCTGGTATACAAAGTGGTTGAGGTGGTTGAACAATGAAGACTTGCCTTGTTTGGTCGATCTTATTTTTGAAGTGTGTGGCAAAGTCCTCAGCAGAGATGAGGGAGGTAGGAGGGGGCAGTGGTGGGCGGAGGAGGGAGTTAAAGTTTTGAATAACTGTTTGGGGTTGTAGGATAGGGAAGATACGAGGGTTGTGAAGTAAGCCTGTTTAGCAGAGGTGAGGGCAGATTTGAAAGAGAGTGTTGCTTGTTTGAAGTGAAGTCGTCTTGCGAATTTGTTTTTTTCCAGCGCCGCTCTGTAATCCTGGACACTTGCCGGAGCTTTTTAGTGGTGTTATTGTGCCAGGGTTGTCTGTTGGTACGTCGCACTCTGCCATGAACGAGAGGGGCGACCGTGTCAATAGCCAATGTGAGAGTGGCATTGTAGAAAGCAGTGGCACTGTCTGTATCGTGGAGTGAGGATATTGATGCCAGTGAAAGAATAGAGTCAGAGAGTGTGTGGATGTCTAGGTGTGCAAGGTGTCTGCGGGGGTGCACGTGTTGCTGGACATGGGTGACAGGAGAGGAGGACAGGGATGAGAAAGTGAGTAGATGGTGGTCGGATAGAGGGAGAGGGGAGGTGGTGAAGTTAGATAGAGAGCAGAGGCGGGTGAAGACCAAGTCTAATGTATGACCATCCGTGTGGGTGGCTGAGGAGGACCACTGAGTAAGTCCAAAGGATGAAGTAAGGGACAGAAGTTTGGAGGCTGCTGACTGAAGGGTATCAGTGGGGATGTTGAAGTCACCCATGATGATGGTGGGGATGTCAGTGGAGAGAAAGTGAAGAAGCCAGGTAGTGAATTGGTCGATGAAGGCAGTGGTCGGGCCTGGAGGTCGGTATATGACGGCCACTTGGAGGTTGGAGGGAGAGTAGATGCGGACAGAGTGGACTTCAAAGGAAGGGAGGATTAGGGAGGGAAGAGGTGGGATTGGGTTAAAGTTGCAGTTAGAGGAAAGGAGAACACCCACTCCTCCACCATGTCTGTTTCCAGGGCGAGGAGTGTGGGTGAATTGGAGGCCACTGTAACACAGTGCAGCAGGGGAGGCGGTGTCAGAGGGTGTCAGCCATGTTTCTGTGAGGGCGAGGAAAGCAAGATTGCGAGAGAGAAAGAGGTCATGAATCACATGAAGCTTATTGCAGATGGAGCGGGCATTCCAGAGTGCTCCAGAGAGAGGGAGCAGGGGGGTGGGTGTCAATGGCACAGGTTTTACGTTGGAAAGATTGCGGTAGTTCCTATTAGATAGGGAGCGGTAGGAAGGAGTACTAATGGTGGGTATGAACTGTGGAGGTCCAGGATTGGGAGATATGTCACCAGCAGTGAGGAGGAGCAGAGAAAGGGAGAGCAGGTGGGAGAAGGAGAGAGGGAAGCTTGTTTTGTGTTTTATTAGGACAGATTTGAGGTTGAGGAGCAGGTCAGCAGAGGAGGACAGGTGGGGAGGAAGGAGGGAAGGGGAGATGATTATTTGATTAGAGGGTGCTGGGGTTTGGGGATAGCGAAGGAGAGAGAGGATTAACGGAGCAAACACTGTGAAGGCATATGTAAACATGGTGAAAGAGTAAGATGGGTAAATAGAAAAGCCAGGTACAAGAAATTAGAAGTGCTTACTCAGCAGACATACCCAAAAAAGACATAGTGTGGGGTCCTGACTCCTGCCGTGACTAACTGCCTTTGAAATAACTGCAGCTTCTCTGTACTTTTGCTGCAGTGGTACTTCTGCTGCGTGTGCGTGCCTGACCCCACACGCGTGCCCCCCTTAGACTGCTACTGAATATATAGGACTGAGTAGAGGATCAGGTGGGAGGAGTTATGGTAGCTGCTTTGGGATAAATTATAGATATATATATCTATATATATATATATATTTACTGTATGATTTTACAGAACACGGCAGATGAATTGCTGGCTTTTCTTCTATCTATGTATCTATGTAATATAAATACATATATATATATATATATATATGAGTGTGTGTGTGTCACTGACATCCACTGTAAATATCTATGTATTATATGTGTATGTATCTATTCTACCTATTCTAACCTGTCAGTGTGAATTTACTGAATGCGGCACATGAATTGCCGGCTTTTCAAATGACACCGGTGCATACAAATCGGACAGCACTCGCATGGTCAGAGTGCTGTGCGATTTTTTTCTCGCATCCATTGACTTGCATTGCTGTGATTTTTTTCTCAGTACGATTTCAGCTGAGAAAAAAATCGCTATGAGATGTAACTCATTGAATAGCATAGGTCAGAATGCTATCCGATGTTTTATCAGACTGCACTTGTCCGTTTTTCTCACAAATGAGCATGAGCCCATAGATTAACACTGATCTGAGTGCTACGCGATGTTTTCTCGCATAGCACTTACCCGTATTCTACGGTAGTGTGACGACGGCTTTCTTCAGCAGCTCCTGTGCTGTGAATATATAATTTAAAAAAAATGCCTGCTTGGGTTCCCCTGTATTTTTGATAACCAGTCATGCAAAACTCACAGTTGATGTTTTTTGTAGTTGATGATGAGTTTTGCGCACTTGTCAGGAGGAATTTTGTTCCACTCCTCTTTGCAGATCATCTCTAAATCATTAAGATTTTGAGGCTGTCGCTTGGCAACTCGGAGCTTCAACTCCCTCCATAAGTTTTCTATGGGATTAAGGTCTGGAGTCTAGCTAGGCCACTCCATGACCTTAATGTACAGTCATGGCCAAAAGTTTTGAGAATAACACAAATATTATATTTTCACATGATCTGCTGCCCTCTGGTTTTTATGTGTGTTTGACAGATGTTTTTATCACAGACAGAAATATAATAATTGCAAGCATATGAGTAACAAAAGCTTATATTGACAATTAGAATGAGTTAATGCAGCAAGTCAATATTTGCAGTGTTAACCCTTCTTCTTCAGGACCTCTGCAATTCTCCCTGGCATGCTCTCAATCAACTTCTGGACCAAATCCTGACTGATAGCAGTCCATTCTTGCACAATCAATGCTTTCATTTTGTCAGAATTTTTAGGTTTTTGTTTGTCCACCCGTCTCTTGATGATTGACCACAAGTTCTCAATGGGATTAAGATCTGGGGAGTTTCCAGGCCATGGACCCAAAATCTCTATGTTTTGTTCCCTGAGCCATTTAGTTATCACCTTTGCTTTATGGCAAGGTGCTCCATCATGCTGGAAAAGGCATTGTTGATCGCCAAACTGCTCTTGGAGGGTTGGGAGAAGTTGCTCTTGGAGGACATTCTGGTACCATTCTTTATTCATGGCTGTGTTTTTAGGCAAGACTGTGAGAGAGCCGATTCCCTTGGCTGAGAAGCAACCCCACACATGAATGGTTTCAGGATGCTTAACAGTTGGCATGAGACAAGACTGGTGGTAGCGCTCACCTTGTCTTCTCCGAATGAGGCGTTTTCCTGATGTCCCAAACAATCGAAAAGGGGATTCATCAGAGAAAATAACTTTACCCCAGTCCTCAGCAGTCCACTGCCTGTACCTTTTGCAGAATATCAGTCTGTCCATGATGTTTTATCTGGAGAGAAGTGGCTTCTTTGCTGCCCTCCTTGAGACCAGGCCTTGCTCCAAGAGTCTCCGCCTCACAGTGCATGCAGATGCACTCACACCTGCCTGCTGCCATTCCTGAGCAAGCTCTGCACTGCTGGCAGTCCGATCCCGCAGCTGAAACACTTTTAAGAGATGGTCCTGGTGCTTGCTGGTCTTTCTTGGGTGCCCTGGAGCCTTTTTGGCAACAATGGAACCTCTCTCCTTGAAGTTCTTGATGATGCGATAGATTGTTGACTGAGGTGCAATCTTTCTAGCTGCGATACTCTTCCCTGTTAGGCCATTTTTGTGCATTGCAATGATGACTGCACGTGTTTCTTTAGAGATAACCATGGTTAACAGAAGAGAAACAATGATGCCAAGCACCAGCCTCCTTTTAAAGTGTCCAGTGGTCTCATTCTTACTTAATCATGACAGATTGATCTCCAGCCATGTCCTCATCAACACCCACACCTGTGTTAATGGAACAATCACTAAAAAGAGGTTAGCTGGTCCTTTTAAGGCAGGGCTGCAATGATGTTGAAATGTGTTTTGGGGGATAAAGTTCATTTTCTAGCCAAATATTGACTTTGCAAGTAATTGCTGTTAAGCTGATCACTCTTTATAACATTCTGGAGTATATGCAAATTGCCATTAGAAAAAGTGAAGCAGTAGACTTTGTAAAAATTAATATTTGTGTCATTCTCAAAACTTTTGGCCATGACTGTACTTCTTTTTTGAGCCACTCCTTTGTTGCCTTGGCTGTATGTTTTGGGTCATTGTCTTGCTGGAAGACCCAGCCACGACCCATTTTTAATGTCCTGGCGGAGGGAAGGAGATTGTAACTCAGGATTTTACAGTACATCGCTCCATGCATTCTCCCATTGATGCGGTTAAGTATTCCTATGCCCTTAGCAGAGAAACACCACCAAATACAGTATAATGTTTCCAAATCCATGCTTGACAGTGGGGACGGTGTCCTTTGGGTGATAGGCAGCATTTCTCTTCCTCCAAACACGTCGAGTTGAGTTAATGCCAAAGAGCTCAATTTTTGTCTCATCTCACCACAGCACTTTCTCCCAATCACTCACAAAATCATCCTGGTGTTCATTGGCAAACTTGAGACTGGCCTGCACAGGTTCCTTCATGAGCACGGGGACCTTGCAGGCACTGCAGGATTTTAAACCTTTACGGTGTAATGTGTTACCAATGGTTTTCTTGGTGACTGTGGTCCCAGCTGCCTTGAGATCATTAACAAGTTCCCCCCGTGTACTTTTAGGCTGATCTCTCACCTTCCTCATGATCAAGGATACCCCACGAAGTGAGATTTTACATGGTGCCCCAGATCGATGTCGATTGACAGTCATTTTATATTTCTTCCATTTTCTTACTATTGCACCAACAATTGTCGTCTTCTCACCCAGCATCTGATTTATGGTTTTGTAGCCCATTTCAGCTTTGTGCAGGTCTATGATCTTGTCCCTGACATCCTTAGAAAGCTCTTTGGTCTTGCCCATGTTGTAGAGGTTAGAGTCTGACTGATTCATTGAGTCTGTGGACAGGAGACTTTTATAAAGGTGACTATGTAAGACCGCTGTCTTCAATGCAGGTAACGAGTGAATTAGGTGTTAGCGTTCGAGTTCCCACTCCTGCACAGGGGGAATCTCGAGTTGTTCCCACTGTGGTCCCCCATCCATCTCCGGCCGCAGTGGTTCCTGCTCAGCAGAGACGTCGGTCCCAGCGTCTTGCCCGGCCCAGTACTGTGCAGAGACTTGCTGCTGCAGCCAGTGTTGGAGCAGGCAGTTTGGGACTAAGTCCTTTGTTGCTTCATCTGAGCATGCCCAGGGCAAGATCTCCCATTGGAGATCAGGGGTCATATGCTCAGATACAGCTGCCACTCCTATTGGTCCTTCAGGAAGGTCCTGTGGCTGTTGATGTTCTGAAGCAGCTTCCCATTGGTCCTTTCTGGAAGGTCTTTTTCTCGTGGCTGCTATAAAAGGCTGTCCTTACCGCACGGCCGTGCGCTAGTATCAAATCTGTTATGTGCTTGCGCCAGTGTGGTCATGTATGCATGTGGTTAGGTCTGTCTGAAATAAGCCCCTAGAATACCGGCACCTCCTGTGAGGAGATTGTATGCACGTGTTCAGGGCTCGGCTGAAAACACCATTAGAATACCGGCTACTCCGGTGAGGAGGTTACTGCTTGGGTTCTGTTTGCATGATCACAGACTGCAATCCTCTTAGCAGTCATCTGTGTTCCCTGTGAGTCCAACAGGACACAGTCTTTGTTTCAGCGGCTCTGTGAATTAACTTAACTTATCTTATATCGCCATATAGTGCTACGGCGTTTACATGTGCGACTCTGCGGGATAACAGAGTTCGCTCATACTGCCTATTTACGCCATCTTACTAGCAGCAGGCTCTGCCTGCACGGTGAACCCCGGGCTGCGAACGCTCCTCTCCTTAACCCCTTTATTCCATCAGACGTACTATTCCGTCCATGTGACCCTGGACCTAATTCCCATGGACGGAATAGTACGTCATGGGCGATCAGCTGCGCTCCCGGGGGGAGCGCAGCTGATCGCTGCCGGGTGTCAGCTGTTTATCACAGTTGACACCCAGCACTATGTGTCAGGAGCAGTCACGGACCGATCCCGGCACATTAACCCATGGCACACCGCGATCAAACATGATCGCGGTGTACTGGGGGCACAGGGGAGGATCGCGCAGGGTGGGGGCTCCCTGCGCGCTCCCCTGAAACCCTCAGAGCAGCGCGATGTGTCGCGCTGTTCCGAGGGTCCGTCGTCCCTCCAGGTCCCCGGATCCAAGATGGCGCCGGGGTCCTGCAGGGAGGCGGCTTCCTCAGTGCCTGCTGAGAGCAGGCACTGAGAAGCCTGCAGCGATGCCAGAGCGATTGCTGGTGTAACAGAGTGCTGTGCACACTGTCACACCAGCAATCTGCTAAAATACTGTGATGTCCCACCCTGGGACAAAGTAAAAAAGTAAAAAAAAATAAAAATAAAAAGTAGTAAAAAAAATCATAAAAAAAAAAAAAAATATTCCCCAATAAATTCATTTTTTCCTGTAAATAAAAAAAAACAAAACAATAAAAGTACACATATTTGGTATCGCCGTGTCCGTAACGACCCCCCTATAAAACTGTCCCACTAGTTAACCCCTTTAGTGAACCCCTTAAAAAAAAAAAACGAGCAATAAATCAATGCTTTATCTTCATACCGCCAAACAAAAAGTGGAATAACACGCGATCAAAAAGACCGATATAAATAAACATAGTATCACTGAAAACATCATCTTGTCCCGCAAAAAACGAGCCATCATACAGCATCATCAGTGAAAACATAAAAAAGTTATAGCTCGCAGAATAAAGCGATGCAAAAATAATAATTTTTTATAATAAAATTGTTTTCATTCTATAAAAGCTCCAAAACATAAAAAAAATGATATAAATGAAGTATCGCCGTAATCGTACTGACCCGAAGAATAAAACTGCTTTATCAATTTTTTCATAACACCCGGAACGGTATAAACGCCTCCCCAAAAGAAATTCATGAATTGCTGATTTTTGTTCATTCTAACATCCCAAAAATCGAAATAAAAAGCGATAAAAAAAGTCACATGCTCAAAAATGGTACCAATAAAAACGTCAACTCGTACCGCAAAAAATAAGACCTCACATGACTCTGTGGGCCAAAATATGCAAAAATTATAGCTCTCAAAATGTGGTGATGCAAAAAACTATTTTTTGCAATAAAAAGCGTCTTTTAGCGTGACAGCTGCCAATCATAAAAACACGCTATAAATAGTAAATCAAACCCCCCTTTACCACCCCCTTAGTTAGGGAAAAATAATAAAATTAAAAAATGTATTTATTTCCATTTTCCCGTTAGGGTTATGGTTGCGGCTAAAGTTAGGGTTAGGGTTGGCGCTAACGTTAGGATTAGGGTTAGGGTTGGGATTACGGTTAGGGGTGTGTTAGGGTTAGGTTTGTGGTTAGGGTTGGGACTAGGGTTAAGGTGTGTTGGGGTTAGGATTGGAGTTAGAATTGGGGGTTTCTGCTGTTTAGGCACATCAGGGGCTCTCCAAATGTGACATGGCGTCTGATCTCAATTCCAGCCAATTCTGCGTTGAAAAAGTCAAACGGTGCTCCTTCACTTCTGAGCTCTGCCGTGCGCCCAAACAGTAGTTTACCCCCGCATATGGGGTATCAGCGTACTCTGGACCACAAGAGTTATTGTGCAATTTGTCCTATTTCTCCTGTTACCCTTGGGAAAATAAAAAACTGGGGGGCGACAAAATCATTTTTGTAAAAAAAAAATGATTTTTTTGTTTTTTACGGCTGTATGTTATAAAACTTCTGTGAAGCACTTGGGGCTTCATAGCGCTCACCACACTTCTAGATAAGTTCCTTGTGGGGTCTATTTTCCAAAATGGGGTCACTTGTGGGGGTTTCCACTGTTTAGGCGCATCAGAGGCTCTCCACATGCGACATGACACCCCCAGACCATTCCATCAAAGTCTGCAATCCAAAACATCACTACTTCCCTTCCGAGCCCAGACGTGCGCCCATACAATAGTTTACTCCCACATATTGGGTATCATCATACTTAGGACAAATTGGACAACAACTTTTGGGGTCCAATTTCTCCTGTTATCCTTGTGAAAATAAAATATTGGGGGCGAAAAAATCATTTTTGTAAAAAAAAAAAGAGATTTTTTATTTTACGGCTGTACATTATAAACTTCTGTGAAGCACTTTGGGGTTCAAAGTGCTCACCAGTCACCACACATCTAGATAAGTTCCTTGTGGGGTCTATTTTCCAAAATGGGGTCACTTGTGGGGGGTTTCCACTGTTTAGGCGCATCAGGGGCTCTCCAAATGCGACATGACGCCCCCAGACCATTCCATCAAAGTCTGCAATCCAAAACGTCACTACTTCCCTTCCGAGCCCCGACGTGCGCCCATACAGTAGTTTACTCCCACATACTTGGTATCAGCGTACTCAGGACAAATTGGAAACAACTTTTGGGGTCCAATTTCTCCTGTTACCCTTGTGAAAATAAAATATTGGGGGCGAAAAAATCATTTTTGTAAAAAAAAAAAGGATTTTTTATTTTTACGGCTGTACGTTATAAACTTCTGTGAAGCACTTCGGGGTTCAAAGTGCTCACCACACATCTAGATAAGTTCCTTGTGGGGTCTATTTTCCAAAATGGGGTCACTTGTGGGGGTTTCCACTGTTTAGGCATATCAGGGGCTCTCTAAATGCGACATGACTCCCCCAGACCATTCCATCAAAGTCTGCAATCCAAAACGTCACTACTTCCCTTCCGAGCTCCGACGTGCGCCCATACAATAGTTTACTCCCACATATTGGGTATCATCATACTTAGGACAAATTGGACAACAACTTTTGGGGTCCAATTTCTCCTGTTATCCTTGTGAAAATAAAATATTGGGGGCGAAAAAATCATTTTTGTAAAAAAAAAAGAGATTTTTTATTTTACGGCTGTACGTTATAAACTTCTGTGAAGCACTTTGGGGTTCAAAGTTCACACCACACATCTAGATAAGTTCCTTGAGGGGTCTAGTTTCCAAAATGGTGTCATTTGTGGGGGGTTTCCACTGTTTAGGCAGATCAGCAGCTCTCCAAACACGACATGGCATCCAGCCAATTCTGCGTTGAAAAAGTCAAACGGCGCTCCTTCCCTTCCAAACTCTGCCATGCACCCAAACAGTGGTTTACTCCCACATATGGGGTATCAGCGCACTCAGGACAAATTGCACAATAACTTTTGAAGTCTTGTTACCCTTGGGAAAATAAAAATTGGGGTGAAAAGATCAATTTTGTGGAAAAAATATGATTTTTTAATTTTACGGCTCTACATTATAAACTTGTGTGAAGCACTTGGGGGTTCAAATTGCTCACCAAAGATCTAGATAAGTTCCTTAGGGAGTCTAGTTTCCCAAATGGGGTCACTTGGGGGGGGTTTCCACTGTTTAGGCACATCAGGGCTCTCCAAATGCAACATGGCGTCCAATCTCAATTCCAGCCAATTTTGGTTGGAAAAAGTCAAATGGTGCTCCTTCCATTCCGAGCTCTGCCATGCGCCCAAACAGTGGTTCCCCCCACATATGGGGTATCAGCGTACTCAGGACAAATTGGACAACAAATTTTGTGGTCCAATTTCTCCTGTTACCTATGGGAAAATAAAAATTAGTGACTAAGATATAATTTTTGTGGGAAAAAAATAGGATTTTTTATTTTCATGCCCGGGCATTATAAACTTGTGTGAAGCATTTTGGGGTTCAAAGTGCTCACCAAAGATCTAGATAAGTTCCTTAGGGGGTCTAGCTTCCAAAATGGGGTCACTTGTGGGGGGTTTCCACTGTTTAGGCTCATCTGGGGCACTACAAACGGAACATGACCCCCATCAATGTTTGCATTCCAAAACGTTACTGCTTCCTTTCCAAGCCTGCCGTGCGCCCAAACAGTTTCCCCCCCACATATGGGGTATCAGTGTACTCAGGACAAATTGGACAACAACTTTTGGGGTCCAATTTCCTTGGGAAAAATCAAAAATTTGGGACTAAAAAATCATTTTTGTGGAAAATTGTTTTTTTTTTTTTTTTCACACCCAGGCATTATAAACTTTTGTGAAACACTTTGGGGTTCAAAGTGCTCACAACAGATCTAGATAAGTTCCTTAGGGGGTCTAGTTTCCAAAATGGTGTCACTTGTGGGGGGTTTCCACTGTTTAGGCGTATCAGGGGCTCTCCAAACACGACATGGCGTCCAATCTCAACTCCAGTCAATTTTAGTTTGAAAAAGTCAAACGGCGCTCTTTCCCTTACGAGCTCTGCCGTGTGCCCAAACAGTGGTTTTCCCCCACATATGGGGTATTGGCGTACTCAGGAGAAATTGCACAACAATTTTATCTGCCTATTTTCTCCTTTTACCCTTGTGAAAATAAAAAAAAGTTTGTAAAAGATAATTTTTGTGGCTAAAAAGTTTAATATTAATTTTTTCCTTCCACTTTGCTTCAGCTCCTGTGAAGCACCTGAAGGGTTAATAAACTTATTGAATGTGGGTTTGAGTGCCTTGAGGGGTGCAGTTTTTAGAATGGTGTCACTTTTGGGTATTTTCTGCTATATAGACCCGTCAAAGTGACTTCAAATGTGAGGTGGTCCCTAAAAAATGGCTTTGTAAATTTTGTTGTAAAAATGAGAAATCACTGGTCAACTTTTAACCCTTATAATTTCCTAACAAAAAAAAATTTTGGTTCCAAAATTGTGCTGATGTAAAGTAGACATGTGGGAAATGTTATTTCTTAACTATTTTGTGTGACATATTTCTCTGTTTTAAGGGAAAAAAAATCAAAGTTTGAAAATTGCAAAATTTTCAAAATTTTCGCCATATTTGCATTTTTTTCAAAATAAACGCAAGGTATATCGAAGAAATTTTACCACTAACGTGAAGTACAATATGTCACAAGAAAACAGTCTCAGAATCGCGAAGATCTGTTGAAGCGTTCCAGAGTTATAACCTCATAAAGAGACAGTGGTCAGAATTGTAAAAATTGGCCCGGTCATTAACGTGCAAACCACCCTTGGGGGTGAAGGGGTTAATATCTATTAGGTGCGTTCTGCAGGCCCCTAACATTAGAAGTGTCTAACTGGTCTGTAGGAGCCAGAACTCTTAATGGTTGGTAGGGGATCAAATACTTATTTGTCACTGCAAAATGCAAATAAATTTATATAATTTATACAATGTGATTTTCTAGATTTTATTTTTGATATTCTATCTCTCAATTAAAATTAACCTACCCTGAAAATGATAGACTGATCATCTCTTTGTCAGTGGGCAAACTTACAAAATCGGCAAGGAATCAAATAATTATTTCCTTCACTGTATGAATAATAATTGGACAGATTCTCCATAAGCCTCTTGGCTGCCTCTCTAATTAGTGCTCGTTTTGCTTGGGATGTCAGTTTAGATGGTCGGCCATATCTTGGTAGATTTGCGATTGTGCTATGCTCCTTCCATTTTTGGATGATGAATTGAACAGTGCTTCATCAGATGTTCAGAGCTTGGACTATTATTCTATATTCAATACTCTTACTCTTTTCCACAACTTTATCACTGACCTGTCTGGTGTTTTCCTTGGTTTACATGATGCCTAATGTTCTCAAACAAACCTCCGAGGCCTTCACATAACAGCTGTAGTTATACTGAGAATAAATTACACACAAGTGGACTCAATTTGCAAATGATTGTCATGGTTTACTGGGTTCTTGGATCAGGTAGTCGCGGGGTTAACTTGGTTGGCCTCTTTCTGGGTCCTGGGGGGCTTTTTATAGCCTCACTGTGAAGCCAGCCTTTGTCGTTTATACTCTGACCTTTGGCTGAGTGTGTCTGACCCTGTGCTTGTGCCAGTGCTTTGTGCCTGTGCTACGTTTTGTCTGTCTGGTTCTGATTTGGCTGTGTCCCTGTTACGAGTTTTGCCTGTCCCTTTTGTACTGCGTTGCTCCGTCTGTGTATGACTCCTTGGCTGTGTTCTGGTTATTCTCTGCCTGCTCCTTTTGTATTTCGTCGCCCTCTGTGTGTATGACCTGGCTATCCTGACCATCCATTCTGTCTATGCCCCTTGGTAACTTTATTTCATAGTTACCCTTCTAGGAGTTTTCCTTTACCTCCTAGATCTCTGTAGCTTAGGCCACGCCTCTAGGCAGTCACGTGCCTGCACGTCCTTCGGCCTGAAACATTCTCTACCTGATACTGCTGCCTCTGAGAGACGTGTGGCTGGCTCCGCCCCTTGGCAGTCACATGCTGCGGAAGGTCCTGTTACTCAGAAACACACGTCTTCCCTGCTGCGGCTCTACTATACAGGTATCTTGGGGCACAGTTTGTTCACTCAGGTCACACGCACTGGCTCAGTGAGCAAGTGCAGTGCGGTGTCCCTGACACTGATGT
>JARQOD010000001.1:330024378-330061152 GCA_033576555.1 Oophaga sylvatica | reverse complement strand
GTGGTTCCTGCTCAGCAGAGACGTCGGTCCCAGCGTCTTGCCCGGCCCAGTACTGTGCAGAGACTTGCTGCTGCAGCCAGTGTTGGAGCAGGCAGCTTTGGGACTAAGTCCTTTGTTGCTTCATCTGAGCATGCCCAGGGCAAGATCTCCCATTGGAGATCAGGGGTCATATGCTCAGATACAGCTGCCACTCCTATTGGTCCTTCAGGAAGGTCCTGTGGCTGTTGATGTTCTGAAGCAGCTTCCCATTGGTCCTTTCTGGAAGGTCTTTTTCTCGTGGCTGCTATAAAAGGCTGTCCTTACCGCACGGCCGTGCGCTAGTATCAAATCTGTTATGTGCTTGCGCCAGTGTGGTCATGTATGCATGTGGTTAGGTCTGTCTGAAATAAGCCCCTAGAATACCGGCACCTCCTGTGAGGAGATTGTATGCACGTGTTCAGGGCTCGGCTGAAAACACCATTAGAATACCGGCTACTCCGGTGAGGAGGTTACTGCTTGGGTTCTGTTTGCATGATCACAGACTGCAATCCTCTTAGCAGTCATCTGTGTTCCCTGTGAGTCCAACAGGACACAGTCTTTGTTTCAGCGGCTCTGTGAATTAACTTAACTTATCTTATATCGCCATATAGTGCTACGGCGTTTACATGTGCGACTCTGCGGGATAACAGAGTTCGCTCATACTGCCTATTTACGCCATCTTACTAGCAGCAGGCTCTGCCTGCACGGTGAACCCCGGGCTGCGAACGCTCCTCTCCTTAACCCCTTTATTCCATCAGACGTACTATTCCGTCCATGTGACCCTGGACCTAATTCCCATGGACGGAATAGTACGTCATGGGCGATCAGCTGCGCTCCCGGGGGAGCGCAGCTGATCGCTGCCGGGTGTCAGCTGTTTATCACAGTTGACACCCAGCACTATGTGTCAGGAGCAGTCACGGACCGATCCCGGCACATTAACCCATGGCACACCGCGATCAAACATGATCGCGGTGTACTGGGGGCACAGGGGAGGATCGCGCAGGGTGGGGGCTCCCTGCGCGCTCCCCTGAAACCCTCAGAGCAGCGCGATGTGTCGCGCTGTTCCGAGGGTCCGTCGTCCCTCCAGGTCCCCGGATCCAAGATGGCGCCGGGGTCCTGCAGGGAGGCGGCTTCCTCAGTGCCTGCTGAGAGCAGGCACTGAGAAGCCTGCAGCGATGCCAGAGCGATTGCTGGTGTAACAGAGTGCTGTGCACACTGTCACACCAGCAATCTGCTAAAATACTGTGATGTCCCACCCTGGGACAAAGTAAAAAAGTAAAAAAAAATAAAAATAAAAAGTAGTAAAAAAAATCATAAAAAAAAAAAAAAATATTCCCCAATAAATTCATTTTTTCCTGTAAATAAAAAAAAACAAAACAATAAAAGTACACATATTTGGTATCGCCGTGTCCGTAACGACCCCCCTATAAAACTGTCCCACTAGTTAACCCCTTTAGTGAACCCCTTAAAAAAAAAAAAACGAAGCAATAAATCAATGCTTTATCTATCATACCGCCAAACAAAAAGTGGAATAACACGCGATCAAAAAGACCGATATAAATAAACATAGTATCACTGAAAACATCATCTTGTCCCGCAAAAAACGAGCCATCATACAGCATCATCAGTGAAAACATAAAAAAGTTATAGCTCGCAGAATAAAGCGATGCAAAAATAATAATTTTTTATATAAAATTGTTTTCATTCTATAAAAGCTCCAAAACATAAAAAAAATGATATAAATGAAGTATCGCCGTAATCGTACTGACCCGAAGAATAAAACTGCTTTATCAATTTTTTCATAACACCCGGAACGGTATAAACGCCTCCCCCAAAAGAAATTCATGAATTGCTGATTTTTGTTCATTCTAACATCCCAAAAATCGAAATAAAAAGCGATAAAAAAGTCACATGCTCAAAAATGGTACCAATAAAAACGTCAACTCGTACCGCAAAAAATAAGACCTCACATGACTCTGTGGGCCAAAATATGCAAAAATTATAGCTCTCAAAATGTGGTGATGCAAAAAACTATTTTTTGCAATAAAAAGCGTCTTTTAGCGTGACAGCTGCCAATCATAAAAACACGCTATAAATAGTAAATCAAACCCCCCTTTACCACCCCCTTAGTTAGGGAAAAATAATAAAATTAAAAAATGTATTTATTTCCATTTTCCCGTTAGGGTTATGGTTGCGGCTAAAGTTAGGGTTAGGGTTGGCGCTAACGTTAGGATTAGGGTTAGGGTTGGGATTACGGTTAGGGGTGTGTTAGGGTTAGGTTTGTGGTTAGGGTTGGGACTAGGGTTAAGGGTGTGTTGGGGTTAGGATTGGAGTTAGAATTGGGGGGTTTCTGCTGTTTAGGCACATCAGGGGCTCTCCAAATGTGACATGGCGTCTGATCTCAATTCCAGCCAATTCTGCGTTGAAAAAGTCAAACGGTGCTCCTTCACTTCTGAGCTCTGCCGTGCGCCCAAACAGTAGTTTACCCCCGCATATGGGGTATCAGCGTACTCTGGACCACAAGAGTTATTGTGCAATTTGTCCTATTTCTCCTGTTACCCTTGGGAAAATAAAAAACTGGGGGCGACAAAATCATTTTTGTAAAAAAAAAATGATTTTTTTGTTTTTACGGCTGTATGTTATAAAACTTCTGTGAAGCACTTGGGGCTTCATAGCGCTCACCACACTTCTAGATAAGTTCCTTGTGGGGTCTATTTTCCAAAATGGGGTCACTTGTGGGGGGTTTCCACTGTTTAGGCGCATCAGAGGCTCTCCACATGCGACATGACACCCCCAGACCATTCCATCAAAGTCTGCAATCCAAAACATCACTACTTCCCTTCCGAGCCCAGACGTGCGCCCATACAATAGTTTACTCCCACATATTGGGTATCATCATACTTAGGACAAATTGGACAACAACTTTTGGGGTCCAATTTCTCCTGTTATCCTTGTGAAAATAAAATATTGGGGGCGAAAAAAATCATTTTTGTAAAAAAAAAAAGAGATTTTTTATTTTACGGCTGTACATTATAAACTTCTGTGAAGCACTTTGGGGTTCAAAGTGCTCACCAGTCACCACACATCTAGATAAGTTCCTTGTGGGGTCTATTTTCCAAAATGGGGTCACTTGTGGGGGGTTTCCACTGTTTAGGCGCATCAGGGGCTCTCCAAATGCGACATGACGCCCCCAGACCATTCCATCAAAGTCTGCAATCCAAAACGTCACTACTTCCCTTCCGAGCCCCGACGTGCGCCCATACAGTAGTTTACTCCCACATACTTGGTATCAGCGTACTCAGGACAAATTGGACAAACAACTTTTGGGGTCCAATTTCTCCTGTTACCCTTGTGAAAATAAAATATTGGGGGCGAAAAAATCATTTTTGTAAAAAAAAAAAAGGATTTTTTATTTTTACGGCTGTACGTTATAAACTTCTGTGAAGCACTTCGGGGTTCAAAGTGCTCACCACACATCTAGATAAGTTCCTTGTGGGGTCTATTTTCCAAAATGGGGTCACTTGTGGGGGTTTCCACTGTTTAGGCATATCAGGGGCTCTCTAAATGCGACATGACTCCCCAGACCATTCCATCAAAGTCTGCAATCCAAAACGTCACTACTTCCCTTCCGAGCTCCGACGTGCGCCCATACAATAGTTTACTCCCACATATTGGGTATCATCATACTTAGGACAAATTGGACAACAACTTTTGGGGTCCAATTTCTCCTGTTATCCTTGTGAAAATAAAATATTGGGGGCGAAAAAATCATTTTTGTAAAAAAAAAAAGAGATTTTTTATTTTACGGCTGTACGTTATAAACTTCTGTGAAGCACTTTGGGGTTCAAAGTTCACACCACACATCTAGATAAGTTCCTTGAGGGGTCTAGTTTCCAAAATGGTGTCATTTGTGGGGGGTTTCCACTGTTTAGGCAGATCAGCAGCTCTCCAAACACGACATGGCATCCAGCCAATTCTGCGTTGAAAAAGTCAAACGGCGCTCCTTCCCTTCCAAACTCTGCCATGCACCCAAACAGTGGTTTACTCCCACATATGGGGTATCAGCGCACTCAGGACAAATTGCACAATAACTTTTGAAGTCTTGTTACCCTTGGGAAAATAAAAATTGGGGTGAAAAGATCAATTTTGTGGAAAAAATATGATTTTTTAATTTTACGGCTCTACATTATAAACTTGTGTGAAGCACTTGGGGGTTCAAATTGCTCACCAAAGATCTAGATAAGTTCCTTAGGGAGTCTAGTTTCCCAAATGGGGTCACTTGGGGGGGTTTCCACTGTTTAGGCACATCAGGGGCTCTCCAAATGCAACATGGCGTCCAATCTCAATTCCAGCCAATTTTGGTTGGAAAAAGTCAAATGGTGCTCCTTCCATTCCGAGCTCTGCCATGCGCCCAAACAGTGGTTCCCCCCCACATATGGGGTATCAGCGTACTCAGGACAAATTGGACAACAAATTTTGTGGTCCAATTTCTCCTGTTACCTATGGGAAAATAAAAAATTAGTGACTAAGATATAATTTTTGTGGGAAAAAAATAGGATTTTTTATTTTCATGCCCGGGCATTATAAACTTGTGTGAAGCATTTTGGGGTTCAAAGTGCTCACCAAAGATCTAGATAAGTTCCTTAGGGGGTCTAGCTTCCAAAATGGGGTCACTTGTGGGGGTTTCCACTGTTTAGGCTCATCTGGGGCACTACAAACGGAACATGACCCCCATCAATGTTTGCATTCCAAAACGTTACTGCTTCCTTTCCAAGCCCTGCCGTGCGCCCAAACAGTTTCCCCCCCACATATGGGGTATCAGTGTACTCAGGACAAATTGGACAACAACTTTTGGGGTCCAATTTCCTTGGGAAAAATCAAAAATTTGGGACTAAAAAATCATTTTTGTGGAAAATTGTTTTTTTTTTTTTTTCACACCCAGGCATTATAAACTTTTGTGAAACACTTTGGGGTTCAAAGTGCTCACAACAGATCTAGATAAGTTCCTTAGGGGGTCTAGTTTCCAAAATGGTGTCACTTGTGGGGGGTTTCCACTGTTTAGGCGTATCAGGGGCTCTCCAAACACGACATGGCGTCCAATCTCAACTCCAGTCAATTTTAGTTTGAAAAAGTCAAACGGCGCTCTTTCCCTTACGAGCTCTGCCGTGTGCCCAAACAGTGGTTTTCCCCCACATATGGGGTATTGGCGTACTCAGGAGAAATTGCACAACAATTTTATCTGCCTATTTTCTCCTTTTACCCTTGTGAAAATAAAAAAAAGTTTGTAAAAGATAATTTTTGTGGCTAAAAAGTTTAATATTAATTTTTTCCTTCCACTTTGCTTCAGCTCCTGTGAAGCACCTGAAGGGTTAATAAACTTATTGAATGTGGGTTTGAGTGCCTTGAGGGGTGCAGTTTTTAGAATGGTGTCACTTTTGGGTATTTTCTGCTATATAGACCCGTCAAAGTGACTTCAAATGTGAGGTGGTCCCTAAAAAAATGGCTTTGTAAATTTTGTTGTAAAAATGAGAAATCACTGGTCAACTTTTAACCCTTATAATTTCCTAACAAAAAAAAATTTTGGTTCCAAAATTGTGCTGATGTAAAGTAGACATGTGGGAAATGTTATTTCTTAACTATTTTGTGTGACATATTTCTCTGTTTTAAGGGAAAAAAAATCAAAGTTTGAAAATTGCAAAATTTTCAAAATTTTCGCCATATTTGCATTTTTTTCAAAAATAAACGCAAGGTATATCGAAGAAATTTTACCACTAACGTGAAGTACAATATGTCACAAGAAAACAGTCTCAGAATCGCGAAGATCTGTTGAAGCGTTCCAGAGTTATAACCTCATAAAGAGACAGTGGTCAGAATTGTAAAAATTGGCCCGGTCATTAACGTGCAAACCACCCTTGGGGTGAAGGGGTTAATATCTATTAGGTGCGTTCTGCAGGCCCCTAACATTAGAAGTGTCTAACTGGTCTGTAGGAGCCAGAACTCTTAATGGTTGGTAGGGGATCAAATACTTATTTGTCACTGCAAAATGCAAATAAATTTATATAATTTATACAATGTGATTTTCTAGATTTTATTTTTGATATTCTATCTCTCAATTAAAATTAACCTACCCTGAAAATGATAGACTGATCATCTCTTTGTCAGTGGGCAAACTTACAAAATCGGCAAGGAATCAAATAATTATTTCCTTCACTGTATGAATAATAATTGGACAGATTCTCCATAAGCCTCTTGGCTGCCTCTCTAATTAGTGCTCGTTTTGCTTGGGATGTCAGTTTAGATGGTCGGCCATATCTTGGTAGATTTGCGATTGTGCTATGCTCCTTCCATTTTTGGATGATGAATTGAACAGTGCTTCATCAGATGTTCAGAGCTTGGACTATTATTCTATATTCAATACTCTTACTCTTTTCCACAACTTTATCACTGACCTGTCTGGTGTTTTCCTTGGTTTACATGATGCCTAATGTTCTCAAACAAACCTCCGAGGCCTTCACATAACAGCTGTAGTTATACTGAGAATAAATTACACACAAGTGGACTCAATTTGCAAATGATTGTCATGGTTTACTGGGTTCTTGGATCAGGTAGTCGCGGGGTTAACTTGGTTGGCCTCTTTCTGGGTCCTGGGAGGCTTTTTATAGCCTCACTGTGAAGCCAGCCTTTGTCGTTTATACTCTGACCTTTGGCTGAGTGTGTCTGACCCTGTGCTTGTGCCAGTGCTTTGTGCCTGTGCTACGTTTTGTCTGTCTGGTTCTGATTTGGCTGTGTCCCTGTTACGAGTTTTGCCTGTCCCTTTTGTACTGCGTTGCTCCGTCTGTGTATGACTCCTTGGCTGTGTTCTGGTTATTCTCTGCCTGCTCCTTTTGTATTTCGTCGCCCTCTGTGTGTATGACCTGGCTATCCTGACCATCCATTCTGTCTATGCCCCTTGGTAACTTTATTTCATAGTTACCCTTCTAGGAGTTTTCCTTTACCTCCTAGATCTCTGTAGCTTAGGCCACGCCTCTAGGCAGTCACGTGCCTGCACGTCCTTCGGCCTGAAACATTCTCTACCTGATACTGCTGCCTCTGAGAGACGTGTGGCTGGCTCCGCCCCTTGGCAGTCACATGCTGCGGAAGGTCCTGTTACTCAGAAACACACGTCTTCCCTGCTGCGGCTCTACTATACAGGTATCTTGGGGCACAGTTTGTTCACTCAGGTCACACGCACTGGCTCAGTGAGCAAGTGCAGTGCGGTGTCCCTGACACTGATGTGACTTAGGAGGCAATTGGTCACTCGGATTTTATTTAGGGGTATCAGACTACAGGGGCCTGAATATAATAATAATAATAATAATAAATAATAATAATAATAAATAATACTAAAATAATTTTGAGAACCATGTACCGTTTACTATACGCTTCACAAATACTTGCTACTTTGTGTTGAATTATCCCATGAAATGCCAATAAGATACATTTAAATTTGTGGGCATAACATGAAAGAATGTGGAAAAGTTCACGGGGTATGAATACTTTTCCAAGGCACTGTATCTGGAGAACACAGTGGGGGAAAAATATGTGAACCCAAACCCTATAGTTGAAGATCCCACAGGTAGTCTTCATTACATATCATGTAAACATTAGTGGCCATAAAATGACCAAAAATATGGGTGGGCATCAGTGCCATTCTGTCATAAATGGCAAACTACACAGCTAACCAACATCTCAATTTCAATGGTATCGGTATACCCAAGATGCAGAGAAAGCTGAAAACAGTGATGGAATATGAAGCTATCAGCTCCCTTCATTCAACATACATGTCTGAGCCCAAGCACAACAGGTGTGATGGCATAACTAAATCTTGGCTTCTGCATAGATCCTTAGTCCATATACAGCACAGACTGGAGCAGCACATCTGGGGAAAGGGATATAGGTAGGTTTGTCTTTTTTATTTTGCGAGTCAGTACTTGTTGGGAGAAACAAGTGGGACTTCATATTGTTTGGAGGCATCAAATTATGTGATGGGTCCTTAAGGGGTCTAGTTTCCAAAATGGGGTCACTCGTTGGGGGTTTCCACTGTTTAAGTACACCAGGGGCTCTCTTAACGCGACATGGCATCCAGCCAATTCTGCGTTGAAAAAGTCAAACGACGCTACTTCCCTTGCGACCTCTGCTGTGCGCCCAAAAAGTGGTTTACCCCCACATTTTTTCTTTTAACACTTGTGAAAATAAAAAAATTGGTTCCGAAGTAAAGTTTTTGCAAAAAAAGTTAAATGTTATTTTTTTCCTTCCACATTGCTTCAGTTCCTGTGAAGCACGTAAAGGTTTAATAAACTTCTTGAATGTGGTTTTGAGCACCTTGAGGGGTGCAGTTTTTAGAATGGTGTCACTTTTGGGCATTTTCTATCATATAGACCCTCAAAGTGACTTCAAATGTGATGTGGTCCCTAAAAAAAAAATGATGTTGTAAAAATGAGAAATCGCTGGTCAACTTTTAACCCTTATAACTTCGTAACAAAAAAATTTGTTCCCAAAATTGTGCTGATGTAAAGTAGACATGTGGGAACTGTTATTTATTAAGAAATTTGTGTGACATATCTCTCTGATTTATGGCATAAAAATTAAAATTTTGAAAATTGCTAAATTTTCTAAATTTTTGCCATATTTATTTTTTTTCATAAATAAAAGCAAGTCATATAAAAAATTTTTTACCACTAACGTGAAGTACAATATGTCATGAAAAAACATTCTCAGAATCAGCTGGATTCGTTAAAGCGTTCCAGAGTTATAACCTCATAAAGTGACAGTGGTCAGAATTGTAAAAATTGGCCCCGTCATTAAGCTGCAAATTGGCTCTGTCACTAAGGGGTTAAATATACTTTTCCAGTCCGGATAACATAAACAAAAACAGAACATAAACACACTCCAGCTTGGAGAACCACTATTCCCAGACTCACCCTTGTTGGGACGGGCTTAACTAAGCGACTGCAGACCAGCAGTGACCGCCAGGTGCCTTTCCCCGGGTGGTCTGGAATCTGCTTTCTGGAGCTTACTGACACAGTGCATCAAAACCAAGTATCCAGGCCGGCTCCAACCAGGCTCCTTCTCTTCCACACCCACACACTACAACAGATCCTTATTAAATAGCCCTAAACCACACCCTCAGGTGAGGTACACATCACCTGGGCTGCTCACGTGACCATGACCTCATCACAGGTCCTTGTATTCAGGGAAAATCCTGACCAAACTTTAGCCTGCTGGGAGAAATATATCTCCCATCCAGCAAAACCCCCTTTTGTGTACCACATACCTCCCCCCTTTGTTCAACCTTAGGAGGGTGGACACATGACATACAGTGAACTCTGGACAGGGCATCTGCATTCCCCTGTAGTTTGCCTGCCCGATGTTCCACTGAAAATTTAAAATTTTGCAGTGACAGAAACGACCTGATGACTTGTGCATTCCTCTCTTTGGCTTGACTCATCCAGGTCAGAGTGGAATGATCCGTCACCAATAGAGTTGAGCGATACTTTCCGATATCCCTAAGTATCGGAATCGGAATGGTATCGCCGATACCATTAAAATATCGGCGATACCCGATACCGATACCGGAAGTCCCATGTAAGTCTATGGGAACAAAATATCGGAACTAAAAAAACCCCATTCTTTCCTTGTAAACACTAAATATACACACATAGAATACATATATATATATATACATGTCATTGTGACATATATATATACATATATGTAAAGTTTATACACTTCTACATAGTAAAATATCCTCTGATTCAATTGCCGGGTAAAGCCGGCTTCAGTGAAAAGACAGAAGCACCCGACATGAAATGACACTTGGTGTACATAGGGTTAACCATGTCTTTTCATGTCGTTTGCTATCTGATTTGCACAAACAATTAAATCAGTCTATGTGTGCAAAATTTCACACCTGTAGGGGTTAATTAAAGGTGTAAATTCGTAGCAAAAAAGTCCGTTTTTTTTTACAACGAATTTACACCTTTAATTAACCCCTACAGGTGTGAAATTTTGCAAACATAGACTGATTTAATTGTTTGTGCAAATCAGATAGCAAAGGACATGGTTAACCCTATGTACACCAAGTGTCATTTCATGTCGGGTTCTGCATTTTCACAAAAGCCGGCAATTGAATTAGCGGCTATTATACTATGTAGAAGTGTATGAACTATAAATATATATATATATATATATGTGTCACAAATTCAATGACATGTATATATATATATGAGGTGTAAAATTGCTGAAAAAAATTGCGTGGGCTCCCGCCCTATTTTCGCAACCAGACAGACAAAGCCAGTGAGTGGGGGCAGATAATAATAGCCCAGAGAGGGACCATTTTTTTGCCCCCCCCCAGCTACTAACATCTGCCCCCAGACACCCCAGAAAGGGCAAATCTCTAATTAGATTTGCCCTTTCTGCCACTTTGCCCGTCTATTCCCATTGCCCTGTAGCGGTGGCGAATGGGTTAATAAGGGTTAAAATGACCTTGCAATTGAAAGGTCACTTTAAGCCAGGTTAATAATTGAGAGCTGTCAATTAGACAACTATCAATTATTAATCCTATTGTATGAAAGAAAAATCAAACACACACACTTTAATAAAAAAGAAGTTTAATGAAATAATCAGACAGTTTTTGACCATATTTTATTTACCTGCTAAAACCATTTCCTGTAATAAAAATAAAATAATAAAGCAAAATTATTCTTACCAATCCGATGCACAGTCAGGTCCCACGGTGTTAATCCTTCAGAAAGGGTTAATGTTTACTGCAGGGACCGCAGCTAATGCTGCAGCCTCACAGTAAACCCCCAAATGAATGAGTTCCTCTCCTGGCTGACAGGAGAGGAAGTGGAAAGCTTAATTTGATTGCTTTCCACTTTCACTTCAGGTCAGCCAGGGACACCATCAGTGACGTCAGAGGGAACTGATTAACAAAAATAGGGGTTCCCTTCGAAAAAAAAATGGCGTGGGGTCCCCCTATTTTTGTTAACCAGCCAGCATGAAGCAGACCGCTGAGGCCTGGATTTTCAGGCTGTTAAAACAGCCAGGGACACCATCAGTGACGTCAGAGGGAACTGATTAACAAAAATAGGGGTTCCTTCGAAAAAAAAATGGCGTGTGGTCCCCCCTATTTTTGTTAACCAGCCAGATGAAGCAGACCGCTGAGGCCTGGATTTTCAGGCTGTTAAGGAGCCAAGATCCATGGACCTTGCCAGCCTGATAATACCAGGCCACAGCAGCCCTGCATATCTTGGCTGATTAACAAAAATAGGGGATCCCCTCGAAAAAAATTAGCGTGGGGTCCCCCCTATTTTTGTTAACCAGCCAGATGAAGCAGACCGCTGAGGCCTGGATTTTCAGGCTGTTAAGGAGCCAAGATCCATGGACCTTGCCAGCCTGATAATACCAGGCCACAGCAGTCTGCATATCTTGGCTGATTAACAAAAATAGGGGATCCCCTCGAAAAAAATTAGCGTGGGGTCCCCCCTATTTTTGTTAACCAGCCAGATGAAGCAGACCGCTGAGGCCTGGTTTTTCAGGCTGGTAAGGATCCAATATCCATGGACCTTGCAAGCCTGATAAAACCAGGCCACAGCAGTCTGCTTAGCTTGGCTGGTTAACAAAAATAGGGAATCCCCTCGAAAAAAAAACGGCGTGGGGATCCCCCTATTTTTGTTAACAGCCAAGTAAAATGCAGACTGCTGCGGCCTGGTATTAAAAGACTGTCAAGGCCCATGGATTTTGGCCCTCAACAGCCTGATAATACCAGGCTACAGCAGCCCCACATTTGGCGCATCAAAAGATGTGCCAATTGTGGCACTTTACCCGGCTCTTCCCACTTGCCCTGTAGCGGTGGTAAGCGGGGTAATAAGGGGTTATTGTCACCGTTGATTGCACGGTGACAATAAGCCCGGTTAATAATGGAGAGGTGTCAATAAGACACCGATCCATTATTAATCCCAAAGTTATTAAATGTTTAAAAAAAAGACACAGCAAGAAAAAAGTATTTAATGAAATAAAAGAGACAACACAGTTTTCATTTTTTTTATTACTCTCTCATTCCTGCGACGCCATCGATCTCCTGTAAAAAAATAAAAAAAACAAACCAACAGTATACCACCTGTCCGACGCAGTCCATAGTAACGATTGTCCCACGACGATCCAGCTCTGCTACATCGGAATGACAGGCAGAGCCTGACATCCGGCGCAGCACAGCTGCTTACCAGCTTCCCCGGCGGTGACGTCATCGGACTGACTGCTTTACGGCCGGGATTACCCAGCAGTCACTGCAGTTATCGCGAGAAACTGCATGTGACCGCCGGGGAGAAGAGGATGGCGGCCATGAAGCAGTCCAGCCCGTGACCGCCGGAGATCTTCTGCCAGGTATGTGCCGCTGACTCCTGACAGACCCGACCGACGGACACTGACAGTGACAGTGACAATTCCGATTCCGGTATCCGATATGACGAAAATATCGGAACTCGGAATCGGAATTCCGATACAGCCAATATCGGCCGATACTCGATATTTGCAGTATCGTATCGCTCAACACTAGTCACCAACCGAAACGTTCTCCCCAGCAAATAGTAGCGCAATGACTCAAGTGCTCACTTAATGGCTAGGCACTTTCTCTCTACAATGCTGTATCTGGTTTCAGCTGGAGTAAGCTTCTGACTCAGGAAACTAACGGGATGCTCTTCCCCGTTAACCTCCTGAGACAGCACGGCACCCAGTCCTATTTCCGACGCATCAGTCTGTACAATGAATTCTCTTTTGAAATCGGGTGTGATCAGCACTGGTGTATCACATAGTGCCCCTTTTAATTTTACAAAAGCTTCTTCAATCTGATCATTCCATCGCACCATTACTGACTTCCTCCCCTTCAGGCAGTCAGTTAACGGCGGCGACAAGGTTGCAAAATTGGGAATAAACCGCCTGTAATATCCCACTAACCCAAAAACCCTTTCACTTGTTTTGTGGTGAGGGACGGGGCCAGTTTTGGATTGCCTCCACTTTGTTTATTTGGGGTTTGAGAACTCCTCTTCCAATTACATACCCCAGGTACCGAGCTTTCTCCAACTCTATAGAACATTTCTTTGGGTTGGCAGTTAGCCCTGCTTGTCGCAGAGAATCTATCAACACCTGTCCCTTGGGTAAGTGACTTTCCCAGTCTGTACTGTATACAATAATATCGTCCAGATAGGCCGCGGCATATCTGCGATGGGAACGGAGAACAATGTCCATTAACCTCTGGAATGTCGCTGGAGCGCCATGCAACCCGAAGGGTAGGACTATATACTGGAACAGCCCCTCAGGTGTTATAAAAGCCGTTTTCTCTCTTGCCACTTTTGTTAGGGGTACCTGCCAATAACCTTTTGTGAGGTCAATGATGGAGAAATACGAGCCTGTCCAAACCGCTCTATTAACTCATCGACCCGTGGCATGGGGTAGGCATCAAACATAGACATTTCATTCAGTTTTCTAAAATCATTGCAGAACCTTAGAGTCCCATCCGGGTTTGGTATTAGGACTATTGACCCACTCACTTTGGATGCTTCAATAACCCCTATCTGCAGCATCTTTTTTACCTCCTCCGAGATGGCTTGTCGCCGGGCTTCAGGCACCCGATATGGCTTTAGTCGGACTTTGGCCTGTGGCTCCGTGACAATGTCATGTTGGATTAGGGAGGTACGACCAGGGAGTTCCGAAAAAAACATCGGTATTTCGGCTAACAAATTCTCGAACCTCCTGAATTTGTCTAGGAGACAAAGTGTCTGCTATTTTGACAGCGGAGAGGGCTTCTCCTAACTCCGCCTGAGGCAAGGGAGCCTTCCACCGGTAATGCGGCCGAGGACACTCCCCACCCAGGTGGTCTCTGTCTTTCCATGGTTTGAGTAGATTAACATGGTACACCTGCTCTGGCTTTCTCTGTCTCTTTTGGTGTACCTTATAGTTTACTGGACCCACCTTCTCTATAATCTCATAGGGTCCCTGCCACCTTGCAAGCAACTTACTATCCGCCTTAGGCACAAGTCCAACCCCCGATCCCCATTAAAGGCCCTTTTCCCGTCCCCCGGTTATAGATTCTCTCCCCCTTTTGGGGGGTGCCTCCTATTTCCCGGACAAAAGGTAGGACGTCTCCATTCTCTCTTCATTTTTGCCACTTTCTATCTTAACTTTTGGGGGGGGGGGGATAGGTTGGTTTCTCCCCCCCTTTTGGCGTATTGAGCAAGCCAGGGGATTTTTATAAATACCAAGGCAGAACCCGTAGACGTATGCCCCTTTCCTGTACGCAAAAAATAAGGAGCACGGATCCCAGTCCTTCCCATTTTGGAAACTGTTTTTTTCAACAATTCTTCAATCTTATAAATCTTTTACCACCCCGCTGTTTGGGGGATGTAGCCGATGTGGCAATTTTAACTTTTAAACCCCGGGGGCAATTCCCCTTTTAATTTTTGACAAAAGGGGGGTTCCCTGATCTGTCAAATTTCTTGAAAAAATTTAGTTTTTAGAGTCCTCATGGTTTCCTTTTAATTAAAAGGTAAACCACTGGGGGACCCCAAATTTTTAAATATTTTTCATTACTGGTACAGGGTAAAGATACACCTTTCTATATCAAAATTTCTTGGGGGTTTCCCCCCCCTTTTGGAACAACCAATTTTTTTTGCAATGACTTAGGTTTTGGGGAAGCAGGTGATGGCCCGGGAAACCCCGGTAGGTAGTCAAAAAACCGAGGTGTTTGGTGCCCCCTTCTGATTTATTAAAAGACCCCCCAAATCCATATTTTTTTTTCCCCAAAAAGGTTTTTCTATAATTGGTAAACCCCCAAAGGGTCCAAAAAAAGGGGGGAGGGGGGGTTCCGGCACACTGGGCAGAGTTCAAAACTTTTTTTCATAACCTTAAACCGTAAAAGTGTAAATTTGGTCAGGGTTTTTTTTTGGCCCCCAAACCCCCCCCCCTAATGCGTATGCACTAAATCCTTTAAACCGTCTATGTTTTCCAGCTCCACCCAATTCTTAACCCTTTCCCCCCATTTCTCCCCCCCATACACCCCAAAACTTGATTTACTCGAACGGGGAAAAACGTACTCCCCGGGGTTTTTGATTTCCCCTTAATACAGTGAGTTGAGCGATACTTTCCCATATCTAAAGTATCAAGGGAAAATTGGTTCGCCGATATCACTAAAAATGGGCGATACCAAACCCGATACCGGGAAAACCCATGAAAAATCTATGGGAAAAAAATCGAACAAAAAAAAAAAATTTATTTCCTTGTAACACAAATATACCACATAGAATACATATATAATAAAAACATGTCATTTTGACATATTAAAAAAAATTGTTAGTTTATACACTTCCAAAATAGAAAAAATATACTTGATTCAATTGGGGGAAAAGCGGCTTCAGGAAAGAAAAAACCCCGACATGAAATGAACTTGGGTACTAGGAAACCATGTTTTTCATGTCGTTTGCTATCTGATTTGCCAAACAATTAAATAGTATGTTGAAAATTTCCCCCTGTGGGGTTTTAAAAGGGTAAATTCTAGCAAAAAGTCTTTTTTTTACAACAATTTACCCTAAATTAACCCCACAGGTGGGGAAAATTTTTCAACATAGACTGATTTTTAAATTTTTTTGCAAATTAGATAAAAGGACATGAAAAAAATGTAACCCATGTACACCAAAGTTTATTTCATGGGGTTCTGATTTTCCCAAAAAAAGGGGAATTAATTGCGGCTATTATACATGAAATGTATAACTACCAAAAATAAAATTATATGTTTACAAAATTAATGACTTATATATTTATATTTTATATTAAATTTTAAAAAGGGTGTAAAATTCTGAAAAAAAAAGGTGGGTCCCCCCCATTTTCGCAACCAAAGACAAAGCCATGAGGGGGGGGATATATAGCCCGAGAGGGCCCTTTTTTTTTTTGGCCCCCCCCCCTAAAATTTAAAATCTGCCCCAAACCCCCCAAAGGGGAACCAATTATTTCCCTTTCCTTTCCGAAATTCCCCTTTTTTGTACGGGGCAATTTAAAAAGGGGTTTTAAAAAACCTTTTTTTAATTTAAAATTTTCCTTTAACCAGGGGGTTTAATAATGGAATTTTAAATTTAAAAAACCAATTTTAATCCAAAATTTATAAAAAAAACAAACCCCCCTTTTTAAAAAAAAAAATTTAAAATAAAAAAACTTTTTCCCCTTTTTTTTCCTCAAAAAATTTCTTTAAAAAATAAAAAAAAAAAAAAAAATTTTTTCCACCGTCCTCAGGCCCCCCCCGGGGTTAATCCTTGAAAGGGTTTTTTTACTGCCCGGGGCCCACTAATGCCAGCCCCCACAGTAAACCCAAAAAGAATGGTTCCCTCCTGCTAAGGGAGAAAGGCGGGTGTACTAAGATACCCAGCGATCCGAAACGATATCATTGTCGGGGTCCGGTGACCTACTGATCCTGCTGAGCGCCAAAAGGAGCTCAGGCAGTGATCTGGGAAAGGGGACACGGGGGAAAAACATCGTTTAAAGGGGGCCCTTTTCCAAGGGGATATCGCTCCCCCAGATCGCTTTTAAAATCCCCGTTTTGTGAGCAGCAGCGCCCCAGCGATATCGCTGTGTGGACATTCAGCGACGATGGCCCCCCCCGGGTATCGCTGACGCGCGGGAAAAGTCAGGCCCTTTTATTTTTCGCGGGTTTTCCCCCCTGACAGGAAGGGAAACGCTGGTGGGGACGGGGGGGAGCCCAAAGGATCCCTGGAACCCAAAGGGGAACGGGGGTTTTTCCCGGGACCGCGCAGCGTTGGGGAAACCGCTGTGTCCCCTTTGGGTCCCCGCTCCCGCCTCAGGGGGCGGGGACCCAAAGGGGGACACCGGGGTTTCTGGGAAAAACCCCCCCCCCGGAAAAACCCGCTGTGTACCGGTTTCCCCGGGGGTCCGGGGCTCCGCCTGTCACACGCAGCGATGCGTGCCTGTCAGGGGGAAAAACCCGCGATAAAAAAAAAAGGGGCCTGAATTTCAGCGCGTCAGGTCCCCGGGGGGCAGGGGGGTGATCGTGCTGAATGTCACACACAGCGATAGCTGGTGAGCTCGTGCTGCGCCCAAAAAAATGGGGGCTCAGCACGATCCGGTAGCGAATCAAAAAGTGAGACGGGCCCAAAGGGGAAAAGTTTAATTGATTGCTTTCACTTTCACTTCAGGCAGCCAGGGACCCAATCTGAGTCAGAGGGAACTGATTAACAAAAATGGGGTTTTTCCCCCTTCAAAAAAAAAAATGGCGTGGGGCCCCCCTATTTTTTTTTAACCACCAAAAAAAAGCAGACCGCTGAGGGGGGGATTTTCGGGGTTTTTAAAAGGACCAAGTTTCCAAATGGGACCTTCCCCACCCTAAAAATCTAGGCCACAGCATCTGATATTTGGCTGTTTAAAAAAAAAAGGGGGGCCCCCCCTCAAAAAAAATTTTGGCGGGGGGGCCCCCCCTTTTTTTTTTAACCCCCCCCAAAAAAAAGGGGGAACGCGGGGGCCCCTGGTTTTCGGGCTTTTAAAGGGGAAGCCGCCCATGGACCAAAACCTGATAATCCAGGCACCAGTCTGCTTACTTGGGGGTTTTTAACAAAAATGGGGGACCCCCTCAAAAAAAAAAAACGGCGGGGGACCCCCCCCTTTTTTTTTTAACCACCCCAAAAAAAAGCAGACTGATGCGGGGGGGAAATTAAAAAAGACGTAAAGGCCATGGATTTTGGCCCCAACAGCCGTTTAATACCAGGCTCCCAGCACCCCACATTTGGCGCATCAAAAATTGCCCCAATTTTTTGGCACTTTCCCCGGCTCTTCCCACTTGCCCTGAGGGGGGGCCCCAAGCGGGGTAAAAAAGGGGTTATTGTCCCCGTTGATTGACGGTGCAAAACCCCGGGGTTTAATAAGGGAAAAAGGGGTTTTAAAAAGGGCCCGACCTTTATTAACCCCAAAGTTTTTAAAAGGCATAAAAAAAAGAAAAAAGAAAAAAATTTTTTAATGAAAAAAAGAGCAACCATTTTTTTATTACTTTTATTACTTTCCATTTCTCGGCCATCGATCTCCTGTTGAAAAAAAAAAACCAAAGAAAACCCCCCTTCCAAACCCCTTTCCAAAAAGTTTTTCCACGCGATCCAGCTCTGCTACATCGAATACAGGCAAGCCTTCACGCGACGCGCACCCGCAAAAACCCCGCCCTTCCCCCGGGGGTGACGTCATCGGACTGATGCTTTACGGGGCCCCCATTACCCAGCAGTCATCAGTTTCCGGGGAAAAACTGCATGTTTACCCCCGGGGAAAGAAGATGGCGGCCCTAAAACCCGTCCAGGGGGGACCCCCCGGGGATCTTTTTAGGGAAGTGCCGCTGACTCCTGACAGACCGACGAACCCGGAAAACTGACATGGGGGGTGACCCAAACCCGATTCCGGTATCCGATAAAGAAAAAAATACGGAAACTGGGGAATTTGGGGAAATTTCCCATACAGTAATATCGGCCCCCTACCCTTTTTGCGTTTTTCGGGGAAAAATCAACCCCCGGGCCTACATGTTCCGGGCTCGAGCCAACGTAGGGCTCAGATTGCCCCCCCTACCAAAATTGTACCCGGCCCCATTTAGTTGACAATTCCCCCGGGGGTTTTGGAATTTTCCCCTTCCCCCGCTAAAATTCTATAGTAAGGTTTTTTTCCCCCCCCCCACCCAAGGGAAAGATACCTACTGCCCGCACTTCTTCCCCCCTTTTGGGGCCCCCCGGGTTTGCCCATTTCTGGAGCATGCAACCCGGGCGCCCCTTTTGTCGGGGGACAGTTTATGGGAGGGGGAAAAGGGGCCCAAAAAAAAAAACAACAGAAAATCTTTCCCAAATTTTTACTTTATAAGAAAAAATTAAAACCCCCCCCCTCCCTCGGGCACCCCCTCCCCCCGGGGGGGTTTATAACCCCCCGAGGGGAGGAAATCTTTTTTGGGCCCCCCCTACACAACACGCCCATTTTTTCCCCCAAAATAAAAAACGCTGATTTGCACCCTGGGGGGCTGCAGGGGCACCCGCTCCTGAGTCCATAAAACCAAGCAGGGGGCCCCCCCAACCCCCCTTAACAAAGGGCCAACTGGGTCCCCCTTGGGGGGTTTTTCCCTGAAAACATGGTTTGGGATAGGAGATGGGAGTACCCCAAATTTGTGTCCAGGGGGTCCGGGAGGTGGGGGGCAATCAGTTTTTAATTTCCCGGTTTTTTGGGGACTGCCAGCAGATTAGGGGGGCCCTTTTGCCCCCCGGTCCGCCCCCGGGGTTTTCCCCGGGGCTCTGTCCCGAGCCCGGGAAAAGGGGTTTTTTTAAATTCCTTACTTTCCCCGGGGGGGGTTTTCCCCCCTTTGGGTTTTTTGGGGAGCCCCTTTTCCCCCTTTATGAGGTTCCCCTTTTGGGGGGCTTTTGTGGGGGGGACCTTTTCCAACCCCCTGTCTGGGAAAGGGGGTGGGGGTAAAGTTCCCCCCAAAAAATTCAGTACATACGACCCCCCATAGCGTGGCTGATAACCCTCCGAACCCCCTTTTTAAACCCCAGGTGTCCCAAGTCATAATACCCCCCCGAGCTGGCTCAAGGAGAAAAACCCCAAAAAATTATGTACCCCGGGGCCCGGGAAAAAGGGGAATTTCCCCCAAAAAGACGTGGGGAAAAACTCCCCTTTGACGTCTGGGGCCTTCTTTGCGGGGATACCCCCCTGAAGGCTTTTGCGGGTCCGGGCCCCCGGGAATGGAGCAAGTTTCTGTTTTTTGGTCCGGGGGGAGTCTCCCCCTTTTTTAGCCAGCCTTAAAACCCTTTCCGGGGGACACCTCGACGTCATCCGTTTTCTCCTTTTTGGGAATCACTGCACCCCCGCTTTCGGACATCCTGGGTCCCGAGAAGCCCCGTGTCTTCTGGCGTGAGGTGCTGTATCTACCCCTTTTGGTTTTTTTTGGGGGTTTAAATAGAAAATGCTGCCCCCAGCCTCTGTTTTGCTACTACCCCGCGGCTGCGTGGGGGGCCCCCTGGGGCTGGAAAGTGCTGTTTGTGTGCACGGCCCCGGGTAGCCCCTTTTAAAAGGTTTCTCCTTTTCCAGATATTTTCCAGGGGGTTTTCAACCCTCTTTTCCCCCGGGGGCACCCACGGGTTGCAAAAAAAAACCCCCGAAAAAAAACAGCCCCCCCTCAGCGTCCCCCCGCATTCAACCCACCAAAAGAAAGGGATTGTCGGGGGGGGCCCCGACCGGGCAGCAGTAATGGGGCAAACCAAAGGGGGTTCAAGCCCAAAAATTTTCCCGTGGTTTAATGAAAATTTTTCCACCCGGAAAAAAACAAAACAGAAAAAAACAATTTCTTTTTGGAAAAACCACTGTTCCCAGACTCACCCTTGTTGGGCGGGCTTAACAAAGTGGTGCAGATCAGCAGGGGACGCGGGCCCCCCCCCCCGGGGGGGTCGGGGAATTGTTTTTGGGGAGCTTAAGACACAGTGCAAAAAACCAAGTTCCGGGGGGGGCCCCCACCCAAGCCCCTTTTTTTTCCCCACACCACACCTAAAAACAGACCTTATTAAATACCCCCAAAACCCCACCCCCCTTGGGTGGGGTACACATCACCTGGGCTGCTCCGTGACCACCCCCTCATCACGGGCCCTTTGTTCGGGGGAAAATCCTGCCCAAAATTTACCCTTTGGGGGAAAAAATTTTATTCCCATCCACAAAACCCCTTTTTTGCCCACAGCCCCCAAAATTTTTTCCCCAAAAATTAGGGCCCGACAAAAAGGGGCACTTTCCCCCCACAGGGGAAATTTGAAAATGAAACCCAATATATCCATGGGCCCCATGCATAGGAATTGGTCGGGGCCAGCCTTACAGTTTAAAAAATTGAAGTTTCAATGAAAACGAGGGGGGTGAGGCACTTTTTTTTACCTTGTTCCCCCTCATGAAACAGCTAAAACCCTTTTTTTTTCACCAAACCCGGTGGCACAAATTAAGTTGGTAGGCCAAAAATGTTAAAAAAATTTTAAACCAGAACGGGGGTTTGTTGATGAGCAATTTCCCAAGAAAAAATTTTTAAAGGGCACCCCAGCGTCACCATGGGCCCTTTGCATGAATATCAGGGTCGGGGCCGCTTTTAAATTTTTTTTAAAAATTAAAAAAAAATTTTTAAAGGGGTAGTAAAAAGGTAGGGTTTTGTTTAAAATTAATTGTGACGTGGTTGGGAGTCTACTGCTACGGGAAAACACACATGAAAAAACATATACAAAATGGGAAAAAATAGGGCTAAGAAACGGGCACTGTGAAAAAAGACTTGGGGGTTTTTAATAATAGATCCGACTAAACCCAAGTCAACAGTGTGATGCAGCAGAAAAAAGGCAAATACAATTTAGGATTTTTAAACAACAAAGCATACAGTCTAAAACATTTGGGGGCCAAAAAGCCCTCTACCCCCCTTTGGTTAAACCCCTTTTGGAAAAAGTTTCCAGTTTTGGGCCCCCCATTTTAAAAAAAGGCATAAAAAAACTGGAGCAAGTTCAAAGGAAGCCCCACCAAATGGGGACCGGTCTGAAAAACCCCCCCCTTGGGGAAGGGGTTTTCAGGATTTGGGATGTTTGCTTGCAAAAAAGAAAAATTAAGGAGACTAAAACTGTCTACAAATATCTCAAGGGCTGTCACATTGTAGAGGATCATTTTTTTCTCCCTTTTCCAAAAGGAAAAAAAAACAATGGGGAATTTAAACGAAGGAAGGGGGGCACAGTTAGATATTAGAAAAAAAATTTTTTACAGTTTGGGGGGATTTAATGAGGGAAAAAGGGGCCGGGGCAGGGGTGGGGGTTTTTTTTAATGGGAAATCTTCAAAAAGAGGGTGGGTAGACATCTGTTGGGAAAGATTTTGGAATCCTGCTTTTTGGGAGGGGGTTGGGCCCCAAAGGCCCCCAGGTCCTTCCAAATCTACCATTTTTTATTTTATGATTTATGATTGGAACATTTAAAAAAAAAATTTTTTCCAAACCCCCCTAAAGTGACACAATTTCCCCAAAGTGAAATAGTATAATGGCTCTGAACCCCTCCCCTTTCAGGAAACAACTTGGAGATCAATTTTTAGTCTCACATTTCAAAAAATTGTTTTTTAAAAATTTAGCACATAAAAAACAGCGGGGACAGAAAACCACGACAAAAAGGGGTACAGACTACAATAATTGAGATCAATGACCCGCTAACATGACACTATCCCCCAGTCTGCCGTCTGCGGGCGGGGTGAGAAGTCTTTGGGGAAAAGCCATGGGCTTGTCCCTTTTGTAAAAATTAGGGGGGTTAAATTGATTTAAAACCCCAAGAACCAAAAAACCCTAAAAGGGCATGTTTTGAAAGAAGCTGGCTGCCGGGAGACCAAAAACCCCCAAGGCTGACAGTGGGCCCCGGGCCCCCTTTTCCTTTTTTTAAGAAAAAATGAAAAAGGCCCAAAAATTTTTTTTGAGGGGATTGATATGAACTCGAGATACTCTCCCCAACCCCCTTTTTTGTCTTTCCCCACTTCGGCTTGTATTATTCTATGAGCAGGGGTAGTAAAAAAAAATTGGGGCCCCACTCACAGAAATTTTTTTTATGTCATTACATTTTGCTGTGCTAATTTTTTTGCTTTTAAAATGGACTTTTTTCCCGGGGTTTTGGGTCTATAACTCATGCACACTGTGTGCTCACTGCTGTTTTGGTTAAACCACTCTTAAGTTTGTCTACAAAGGGTTTCTTTACTCCAGAATGCGCTCGCCCCTTTCCGGGGGGAAAGCATCTGGCTAAAAATTTATCTTTCCCGGGGGATTAAGAGGGGGGAACCAGCATCAGATTTTTTAAATTTCAATATGGGCATCAGTTGCATTTTCAAAAAAGGGGTTTTTCCCCTGGGTCCAAGTCCATGGTTTTGTTATTGGGGGGGTTTAAAAATGGACTATAGACAACCGGGGGGGAAAATGTTTTCAGTATTTAGTCAAAAGGGTATGAAATAAAAATTAAGTTGAGTGTCCAAAATTTTTTTTGGCCCCTTTTTGTGGGTTTTGAGGGAAATTTTTCCCCCTTTCCCCCTTTTTCTCTGTTTTTTTTTTTTCCATTTTTCCCAAATTTAAAAAGAAAGTAAATAAACTGTGTAAAAAAAAAGTGTTTTGTAATAATTTTTGGAGAAACCCTTCCCATTTTCGGGGGAAAATTTAAAAGGGGGGCAAACTTTAAAACCATGAGGTATTTTTACCATTGCATTTATCGTTTTATCCCCTATCTTTATGAAAAAATAAAAAGAGAATTGCTTCTTTGAAAAAATTCTTTCCCCAAAAAAAAAGGGGACTATTTGGGAAAATTTTGAAAAAGAACAATAAATTTTTTTTATACAGTCCATAATCTATCCAACTATAAAAAAAATTTTTTTTTTTTTTTTTTTAAAAAAAAGGGAAGATCCCCCAAAATTTTGAGAATGGGGAAAACTCGTAGGGAAAATTTTATTACATGTTGCGAAAAAACGGGGAGAGCAGCTCCCGAGGAGTCCGGGGAAAAAAAAGGGGCAAAGAAAAAACATATGATTCACGTTTTTAAAACGAAACAGTCCTCTACCTTTCTCAAAATTTTCCCCTTTTTAAAGGGGGAAAAATCGACCTTTGAAAAATAATGATGATAAAGAAAACCTTGGAAAAAGTTTTGTTTTCAGCAAAATAAAAAATAAAGCTGAATTTTTTTTTTCTTTTTTTTTTTTTATTTAAAAAATGCATATTTATAAAAAATTTTTTAAAAAAAAAAAAAAAAATTTTTATAGTTATTTTGTTTTTTTTTTATTCATGACCCTTTGGGGCCCTAAATTTTAAAAGCGTGTCAATAAAACTTATTTTTAAAACTATTTTTTTTTTTAAATCATGTAATGGATAGTAAATTGACTGGCCCCGGGAAAAAAAACCCCAAGAATATATGAAAAATTTAAACCCCAACCCAAACCACCCTTTTTTTCCCCCATGCCCAGCAGGGGTGGCTTGAAAATTTTTGGGCCCCGGGGGGCAAGCAGACAGCAGGGGCCCCAGAACAGCCCCCCCTCCTTTATATTTACAGTAAAAAACCCCCTTTAAATGGGTTAATACAGTGGGGAAAAAAAAGTATTTAGTCAGCCCCAAATTTGGCCCTTTTTCTCCATTTAAAAAAGATGGCGGGGCCCTTTTAAAATTTAAAATATAGGTAGACCACAACTATGAGGGTCAAAAAAAAAAACCCAAAACCCGAAAATTTTTGTTGATTTGGCAAATTTATTTAGCAAGTTATTTGGAAAATAAGTATTTGGTTTATTGGGGGACTATCCCGTCCATGTTTCCTGGGACTTTTAAATTTCCCGGGGGGGATAGTACCCCAAAGGGGGAAAATTAAACACAGCTGACACCCCGGGGACAAAAACCCCGGAACGGTCACGGACCGCCCCCCGGGACTTAAACCCCCGGGACACCGTGATCAAAAGACGCTTTTGTACCAGGGGGACAGGGGGGCATCGGCAGGGAGGGGCCCCCGGGGCCCCTGACCCCCCAAAAAACATGGATGTGATCGCGCTTTTCTGGGGCCTTTTCCCCCTGCAAGCCCCCCCACCCCAAGGGTTTGGGCCCCGGGGTCCGCGGGGGGCAGTTCTCAGCGCCCGCACTCCCCGGAGATCGTGTCTCCCCAAGGGGGTGTCATACGTGGCCCCCCGATCGACCCAACTGTAAGCCCCCCTTGGGACAAAGTATAAAATTTAAAAAAAAAAAAAAATAAAAATTTTTAAAAAAAAAACCCCCAAAAAAAAAAATTTCCCCAAAAAATTCCCTTTTTTCCTTAAAAAAAAAAAAAAAAACAATAAAAGTACACAATTTGGTTCGCCCGTCCGAACACCCCCCCTTTAAAAAAATTTTCCCATATTTTAAACCCCTTTTTGAACCCCCCTTTAAAAAAAAAAAAAAAATGCAAAAAACAATGCTTTATCATCATCCGCCAACAAAAAGTGGAATAAAAACCGCGATCAAAAAAAAAATAAATAAACATGGTACCCCTGAAAACGTCATCGCCCCAAAAAAAAAAACCCCAATCAGGGGATCACGGCGAAAAAAAAAAAAAATTTTAAACCGCAGAAAAAACGATGCAAAAATAATTATTTTTAAAATAAAAAGTTTTTATTTTATAAAAGCCAAAAAAATAAAAAAAAAAAAAGAGGGGTTTTTCTTTTAATGGGTTTTTGACCCAAAAATAAAACGCTTTTTCCAAATTTTTCCACACCGCAGACCGGTTTTTTAAAACCCCCCCCAAAAAAAATTAATGAATTTTTTTATTTTGTTCTTTCAACCTCCCCCAAAAAAAAAAAAATAAACGTTTAAAAAAAGTATGTGCTCAAAAATGGGGCCAAAAAAACCCAATTTGACTGCTAAAATTAAACCCCACATGACTCTGTGGGGGAAAATATCAAAAAAAATTTTTGCTCTCAAAATTGGTGATGCAAAAACTATTTTTTGCAAAAAAAAAATCTTTTGGTGACGTGCCCAAAATTTTTAAAAACCCCCCAAAAAAAAACCCCCTATAATAAAAAATTTAAACCCCCCTTTTTTAAACCGGGGGAAAAATAAAAAAATTAAAAAAAAAATTTTTTTAAATTTTTTTTTAGGGGGTTGGGGGGTAATTGGGGGTTTTTGGGGGGGAAAAAGTTGGTTAGGGTAGGGTTTTTGGGTTTTTTGGGGGGGTTGGGTGGTTTTTTGGGGTTGGTTTTTTTGGGTTTTGGTTAGGGTTGTGTGGGGGTTTTAAAGGGGGTTTTTTGGGGGTTGGGGGTTTGGGTTGTTGGGGGGTTTATGTTTGGAATTAGGGGTTAAAGGAATGGGTTGACTAAAATTAAAAATTTGGTTGAAAAAACAAAAGAGCTTTTTAGCCCCGGGCCCCCCAAAGTATTTTTTCCCCCAAAAAATTTTGGGGGGGCAGGTTAAAAAAATGAAAATAACTTTGGATCCAATTTTTTTTGGGTTTAAAATTGGGGGAAAAAAAAAAATTTTGGGGGCAAAAAAAACATTTTTGGAAAAAAAATTTATTTTTTTTTTTTTTACAGCTGTCGTTATAAATTCCCGTGAAGCACGGGGGGGTTATACTTCACCACACATTTAAAAATTTTTCCCTTGTGGGGGGGCCTTTTTTTCCCCAAAAATTGGGGCCATTTTTGGGGGGGGGGGGGGTTTTCCCCAATTTTTAGGCAAAAAACCCGGGGTTTTTTTCCCCAAAAAAACGGAAAAAAAAATGACCCCGGGCAAGGAAAAACCTTTTCCCCCAAAAAGGGGTTTCCTTTGGAAATAAAAACGTCCCCCCCTAAAATTTCCCCCCCCCCCAGGGTTTTTTTTTCCCCCATATGGGGTTTTTGGACTTAGGACAAAAATTTTAAACAATTTGGGTCCAATTTCTTGTTAAAACCCCGGGGGGGAAAAAAAAAAATCGGGGGGAAAAAGATCAGTTTTTCAAAAAAAAAAATTTTTTTTTTCATTCTGGGCGTTATTTAAAATTTAGGAAACCCCCGGGGGGGTTTAAAAACTCACCACACACTAATAAGTTCTTTTAGGGGTTTTTGTTTCCAAAAAAATTTTTCATTTTTTGGGGGGTTTCACTGTTTTTTTGGGAGATCAGGAGCTTTTCCCCAAAAAACCCTGGCGCCCCCCAATTCGCGTTGAAAAAATCAAACGACGTTTCCCTTCCCCCCTCTTTCCCCGACCCCCAAAAAAAAGGTTTACCCCCCCCCCTGGGGTTTAGGTTTTCAGGCAAAAATTTTTCAAAAATTTTTTTGGGGGTTTTTTCCCCTTTGGGGGAAAAAAAAAAAAAGGGGGAAAAGTCATTTTTTTTTGGGAAAAAAAAAGATTTTTTTTTTTTCGGCTTTACTTATAAATTGTTGAAAAACATTGGGGGGGTTTTTAAAAAAATCACAACAGATTAGAAGTTTCCCCTTTGGGGGGGTTTTTTTTTAAAAATGGGGTAATTAGGGGGGGGTTTCCACTGGGTTTTGGGACAAGGGGGTCTCCAAATGAAATGGCCCCCCCCCAAAAACAATTCCAGCCAAATTTTTTTTTGGAAAAAAATCAAATGGGTGCTCCTTCCATTTCGAGCTCCGCCGGGCCCAAACCCGTGGTTCCCCCCCCAAAATGGGGTATAAGCGTACCAAGGGAAAAAATTGGGGCAAAAATTTTTTTGGGGGCCAATTTCCCCCTTAAAACCTTTTGGGAAAAAAAAAAATTGGTGACTAAAATTTTTTTGTGAAAAAAAAATAGGTTTTTTTTTTTTTCCCCTGCCCGGCCAAATTTTAAAAAAGTTGCCCCGGGGGGTTAAAAATGTCACCAAGATCTAGATAATTACTTAGGGGGTTCTAATTTCCCCAAAAAAAGGGGGGGCTTGTGGGGGTTTTTTACGGGTTTTGGCACATCTGGGGGGGATGCAAAAGGAAAATTTAGCCCCATCCCCCTTTTGCATTCCCCAAAAAGTTTTTTTTCTTTCCCTTTTCCCAAACCCTGCGTTCCCCCAAACATTTCCCCCCCCCCATTTTTTTACAGGGGTTTATGAAAATTGGAAAACAATTTTTTTCGGTTTAAAAAAAATTTTTTTTTGGAAAATTTTTTTTTTTTTCACACCCAAGGTATTTAAACTTTTGTAAAAAAACTTGGGGGTTAAATGCTAAACAGATAAAAAGTTTCCCTAGGGGGTTTTTTGTTTCCAAAATGGTGTTTTTGGGGGGGGTTTTTCACTGTTTAGGCGCACGGGGGCCCCCCCAAACGCGGGGCTGGCGTTTCCCAACCCAATTTTCCCCCAATTTGGGTTGAAAAGTCAAATGCGTCCTTCCCTTCGACTTCCCCTTGCCAATACAGGGTTTTTCCCCCCCTATGGGGGTTTTGGGAAAAAATAAAAAATTACCCCAACAACTTTTTTTGTCCATTTTCCCCTTTTTTTCCCTTTTTTGAAAAAAAAAAAGTTTGTAAAAAAATTCTTTTACAAAAAATTTAAAAATTTTTAAATTTTTTTCCTTTCCCCCGTTTTTTCAGCTCCTTTGAAACTGAAGGGGTTTAAAAAATTTTTGGGGTGTGGTTTTGAGTCCCCTTTGGGGGTTTCAGTTTTTAGAATTTTTCACTTTTGATTATTTTTTCCCCTATAGGCCCCCCAAGTGACTTTTAAATGTGGGGTTTTTCCCCAAAAAAAAAAGGCTTTGTAAATTTTTTAAAAAAAAATGGAAATTTTTTGGGGGAAAAATTTTAAACCCCCTTTTAAATTTTCCCAAAAAAAAAAATTTTTTGGGTTTCCCAAAAAAAGTGCTGAGTAAAGTAGGGCAGGGGGGGAAAAGTTATTTTTTAAATTTTTGTGACATATTTTTCCCCGTTTTAAAAGGGGAAAAAAAATTAAAAAATTTTAAAATTGACAATTTTAAAAATTGTTCCCCTATTTGCTTTTTTTTTTTTAAAAAAAACGCAATATATCAAAAAAAATTTTTTCCCCTATCATAAGTCCCAAAATGCCGAGAAAAAATTTTCCCAATTTGAAGATCCGTTGAAAACTTTCCCCGAGTTATAACCTAAAAAAAGGGCAGGGGTAAAATTTAAAAAAGGGCCCCGGTTTTTTAAAATGCAAAAACCCAACCCCCGGAGGTAAAGGGTTAAAAAAAATTCATCTCAATATTTTGTTTTTTCCCCTTTTTAGCAATGACGGGGGTTTAAAAAGTTTTTGTAAGTCTTCATGGGTTTTGGCCCACACGTTTTGGCATTTTGGGGGCCCCTTCCCTCGATTTTCCCCCCCCAGAGCAGTGAATTTTTGGGGGCCCGTCCGGGGGAAATGGACTTTCAACTCCCTCCTGGGGCTTTCTAGGGGGTTGAATCGGGGGACGGCTAAGCCACTCAGACCTTCTATGCCCCTTTTTGGGCCCATCCTTCCCCCCCTGGGGGTTTTGTTCGGGGTAATTATCATGCTGAAAGACCCCCCATGTTTCATCAAAAATTGTTTCGCTGATGGAAGGGGGGTTTGCAAAAAAAATTCACTTTTACATGGCCCCATTCATTTTTTTCATAAAAAACGGATCATCGTCCTAGTTCCTTCCCAGGGGAAAACAGCCCAAAGCATTTTGTTCCCCCCCCCATGCAACAGTTTTTATGGGGTTTTGGATGAATTTCCGCTTTCTTCGCAAGAAAAAGGGGGGGAAAAACCCCAAAATATGTCAGCTCACCCTTTTTGTGAAACCCCTTCATTAGAAGCTGATGCTCGACGGTTCCATGGAGCAAACATTGGGAAAAAAAAAAAAAAAACAGCGAGAAGGTCGCAGTCTAAAGAAAATTTTAAAATCCATTAGGTTAAAAAATAGTGGCACAGGGGGGGGGGAGGGGAAAAAAAACATTCCCAAAAAACAGATGACACTTTTGATTTTGCAGTCTTCATCAAAATCTAGTTTGATTACAAAGTTGGGGAAATATTCTGGGAAAACCCAAAAAAAATTTGGGGCAGAAAAATCAGTTTTTTTGGGAAAAATGAATACACCATAGTTTCAAAAAACCAAGAGAAAAAAAAAAAAACCAAAAAATAAAATACAAAAAATCTTTTGAAAGGGGAAAACAATATATTTTACAAAAAGAAAAAAAAAAAAACCCCAAACAATTCGGATCATTGAAATTTACTTTTTTCAAGTCCTGTCAAATTAAACCTGACGGTGTTCTCGGTTTAAGTGAAAATCGAAGGATTTTTATTAACAGCTTGGTTTGTGACTACCTCCTCTCAAATTTTTTGTGAATTTTTTTCATGGGCTTTTTAAATGAAAGGTTAAACTGCCTTTGTATGTGTTAAAAAATGCTTTAAACTCCAGATGGACGTAGCATTTTTTTTTACCGCATGTGAAAATTTGTCCCCTAATAGACTTTGAGGGGACATGTGGTGCCCCTATGTATTGAAATTTAAAAAAATTTAATGCCTTATTTGAAAAAATAACAAATGATTGTTACGTTAAAAACCCCCTTTTTTTTAAAAAAAACTGAAGAGTCTTGAGCTAAAAAAAAAAAATTCTCGGGTTTTAGTGAAAACCCTGCATGTTTTCCCCCATGTTAGCACCACATTTGTAAAAAACCCCTCGGTTTTAGCAATTTTTTTGAAAAGGGTTTTTCCGGGGCAGTAAAAATATGGGAAAAAAATAGTAGGTGGGAGTTTTTTTTTGGAAAAAAACCGGGACGGGGGGTTTTTTAAAAAAACCCCTTTTAATTTTTTGTCTTATTAGTGTTTAGCATTCCCATACCGCAAGTACGGGGATCGGGGCCCTATTCGTGTATCTAATTCCCCCACTTAATTCCGGGTATTTTTCCCCCTTTTTCGTAACCGGAAATTTGGAAAAACCCTAATTTTTTTAGAGGGGAATGTATTTTAGTCAGCCAAAGAGGGAATTTATAAGTGGGGGGCCAAACTTAAAGCTGGGGGGCATTTAACTAATGGCATGGCTGTATTGGGTGCTGAAATGATGTCAAATCAAAAAAAGGGGCCGCCTCCCTTTTTTGGTCCTGTGCTGTGAACCAGTTAGGGACAAACGCTGCTTCTGATTGAGGGACAGTTTGGAAAATAGCGATTTTGTGTACTCTTTCGTGCTTTAGGGGGGCTAGTTTCCCCCCCCTGTGAAAAAATTCCCTTTTTTCCAGTGTTGTTTTAACGGGGGTTGTGCAAGGTGTGTGGAGAGTGCAGGACACTGCAGTTTGCTCTGCATCCACCGGTTTGTAGGCATCTGCACCCTGTCACTCACTGACTCTTTTTTTTTTTTTTGATTTGTGGAAAATTTGGGGGGGGCCCCTTAAAATTTTTTTAAAAAATTTTAAATTTTTGGTGACGCGTTTCCCCTCTGTATACAATACTTTTGGGTTTCAAACATATGAAGTGAAAAAGGGGGTTTCCTTTCACAGATTGGGGGCAGTTGTGTTTCGTGTTCCCCTGTTTGCTTGGGGTTTTCCCTTTTTTTAGTGAGATTATGCCCCGTTAGTTTTAAACCCCCTGCGGTTGTAGTCCCGTGAGGGGTTTTTCACCCCTCATCCTTCACATTTTTTTTTAAATTTGGGGCTGCTCCATTTTTTTGAAAAAAAAAACTAATCTTTAGTGTGACGGCTTCAAACCTATACTTTTCTTTTGGGTTTCAAACACTATAGAAGTACAAAAAAGGGGGCCCTTTTTTACGCTACTGAACAATTTTTTGTTTCAGTGGGTTTCCCCGTAGTCGTGAGTTTTTTATTTTTTGGTGCGATTACCTCCAGTTATTTTTTCAACCTGTGGTTGTATCTGTGAGCCCTGGTCACTCCCCCCCCCCTTCAATTTTTTTTTCCCAAATTTGGGGGCGCCCCAATTTATTTGAAAAAAATTTTAATCTATTAGTGTTTAGGGGCCCCCGTATACAAACTTTTGGGTTTAAAAAACCCATAGAAGTACAAAAAAGGGGGGGCCCTTTTACAGCTACTGAACAGTTGTGTTTCAGGTTTCATGGTTTTTGTTTAGCTTTTTTTTTTTGGGGTGCAGTTTTGCCCCTTTTTTTTCTTTAACCCTGCGGGGGTTTTTTTCCCGAGCGGTGTCACTGCCTCATCCTTAATTTTTCTCTAATTGGTGCGGGCCCCCTTTTTTTTGAAAAAAAAACTAATCTATTGGGGTTTTACGCGCACCCCCCTAAAAATTTTCTTTGGGGTTTAAAAAATATAGAAGTACAAAAGGGGGGGTTTCACGCTACTGAACATTGGTTTTTTGTGTTCACTGTTTGTTTTGTGAGCTTTTCATTTTTTGAGTGCAGATTACCTCCATTTTCTTCAACCACTGCTGGTTGTAGTCTGCGAGGGTGTCACTGCCTACCCCTTAAAAAATTTTTTTCTAATTGGTCTGCCCCTTTTTTAAAATTTTAAAAAATCTAATTATTTTTGGGGGCGCGCCCTTTTCCTATAAAACATTGGGGTTGCAAACACTATGAAGTCAAAAAGGGGCCTTTCACAGTTTCTGAAAAATTTTGGGGTTTCGTTTCCCCGTTCTGTGAGGTTTTTTATTTTTTGAAATGCAGTTTTTCCCCCGTTGTTCTTTTTAACCCCCTGTGGTTGTAGTCTGTGGCGGTGTCACTGCCTTTATCCTTCAATTTTTTTTTAAATTTTGGGGGCGCCCTTTTTATTTGAAAAAAATTTTAATTATTAGTTACGCGTCCATCCGTATAAAATCATTGTTGCAAACATATAAAATAAAAAAGGGGGGCCCTTTTCCGCTACTAAAAATTTTTGTTTCAGTGTTCCTGTGTCGTGAGTTTTTTATTTTTTGAGTGCAGTTTTTGCTCCATTGTTTTTCAACCACTCTGGTTTAGTCTGCGACGTGTGTCTGGGACCCTTTTCCCCTTTTTTCCCCAAAATTTGGGGGGGCCCCCATTATATTGAAAAAAATTAATCTATTAGTGTGAGGCTTTTAACCCCTATACCCAAAACATTTTTTGCAAAACAAAAAGAAGTACACAAAGGGCCCTTTTACACTACTAAAAAGTTGTGTTTAGTTTTTCACTGTATCGTGAGCTTTTCATTTTTTTGAGGGGAGAACGTCCTTTTTTTTTTAAAACCCTGCGGGGTTTTAAATCTGGGTGACGTGGCACTGCCCATCCTTTTAAATTTTCCCCTAAAATTTGGGGTGCCCTTTTATTTAAAAAAAAAATAATCTATTATGTGACGCGCTTATCCGTATACATACATTGGTTGCAAACACTATAAAAGTAAAAAAGGGGGGCCCTTTCCCCTACGAACCCTTGTGTTTCAGTGTTCACTGTGTCTGTGAGGGTTTTCATTTTTTGATTGCAGATTAGCTCCAGTTAGTTCTTCAACCCTGTGGTTGTAGTTGCTGACGTGTGTCCTGCCTCACCCCCCCCAAATTTTTTTCAAAATTTTGCGCTCCTTTATTTTTAAAAAATCTAATCATTAGTGTGACGCGCTTCCACCCCTATACAATACTTTGGGTTTTTTAAACACATTGAAGTACAAAAAGGGGGCCCCCTTTTAAAGCTACTGAACAGTTGGTTTCAGTGTTCACTGTAGTCTGTGAGTTTTCATTTTTTGAGTGCAATTAGCCCGTTTTTTTTTCAAAGTGGTTTTAGTCGCGAGCGTGGTCACTGCCTATCCTTACATTTTTTTTCTATTTTGGTTTCTGCTTTTATTTTAAAAAAAAACTAATTTTTAGTGTGACCGCTCCATCCTTTAAAAAACTTTGGGGTTTAAAAATATAGAAGTACACAAAAGGGCCTTTCACACTACTGAACGTTGTTTTTTCGGGTTTTACTGTAGCTGTAGTTTTTTTTTTTTGAGGCAGATTCCTCCAGTTAGTTCTTAAAACCCCGGGGTTGTATTTTGTGAGGCTGTGTCATGCCTCACCCTTCCCCTTTTTTTTCTAATTGGGCTGTCCATTATTTTAAAAAAAAATTAAAACTATTGTGTGACGCGCTTATCCGTTACAATACTTTTTTCAAAACAAATAAAAAGTAAAAAAAGGGGGCCCTTTTACAGTTTCTAAAAATTGTTCAGTTTTCACTGCAGTTCTGAGGAAAAACCCAAATTTAAAGGTTTTTTTAAAATTTTCTGACTTTTTTTTTTCAAAATTTCCAAGTGAAGAAAAGGGGGGGGAAGGCGGGGGGTGGCCGTGGAGTTGCAGCAGGGAGAGGAAATGGGGGTTTTTGTGGCTGCTGCCGCACCCAGTGAAAACAGCCCCCCCCCAGTTTTCCCCCTGGGGGTTTTTTTCGCACTTTGTGGAGCCCCCGTACCCCCCTGGCGGGAAAAACAAATTGAACCGTTGTTGGGGTTTAAAGGCAGCCCTCATCACTTCAATTTTCCTTTTCCCCCCCCTCTCTGGAAACCCCAGCATGTTGAAAAAACCTCTTTTTTTTCACCCCCTGCCAAAAAATTTCCCCCCCATCAAGGGGTTTGAACGGAGCCCCCCCGATCTCCGCTTCTTTCTCAAATTTTGGTTTTCAAAAAGGGGCCCCCGCCAAGCAGCATTTGGGAAAGTGAAGAAGAGGCAGTTAAAAGGGTTTCGCAACACTGTGTCTCGAATGTGAAGAACGGGTGAGCCAGGCCGATGGTCAGGACACCGCCCGACGAAAATTATGTTTATAACTCAGGGGCCTTTTTTTTTGAAAAAGGGCGGGGCCCGCCCCCCCCAAAAGCAGCGGGGTTGGGAAAAAGGGTTTGGAGATGATGAGGCCCCAAAACCAAAGGGCCCTGGGGAACCCGGGAAAGGGGGTGGTAGAGTTTGAGGAAGAGATTGCCCAAGGGGCCAAACAGTAGGGAGAGGTGGGCCGCTCTTTCCCCGTACCCCCCCCGTTAAAAAACCTTTCGTACATTTTTTTTCCCAAAACACCCCAAACCCGGGGGTCCCGGGACTTGCACTGCGGGGGCCCTTTTTTGCACACTTGAAAGATAAATTTTGCTATGTCAAATGCAAGCTGTGAAAAAAAAAAATTTTTTTAAAAAGATAAAAATACCCGAAACCCAAAAATACACAAATATGTGGAAAACAGAAACGGAAAAAAGCACGTGGTTTGGGGTTACAAAAAAACAGGGAATGTGGCCCCAACCTACAGCAGCCCCAAACATCTTCACCCGGGGGGGGGCCTTTCCCCAGCTCACACACAGCTGGTTCTTTTTCCCCTCACAGGCCCCCGGGGGAAAAAAACCCTGTCACTGTTGCCCAGAAAACCGTTTTTCCCCACCCCAGCTGCTTTTTCCCCCTGTCATCCTCCACTCCCGGGCCACAAAACAGCCATGGGTAGCACGGCAGGGGAAAAAAGAGGGCCCCTTTACTCGGAAAAACCTCCACGGCACGGGCTTGAATGCGGGCATTCAAAACTCCTGCCCTTTTTAAAATGCGTCATTCAGGGGGGTGGAGCTGACAGTTTCCGTGACTTTTTAAAAAATTGGCAGTCCCACCCAAAACAATGTGCCCAGCCCTTTTAAATTTTTGAGGCAAAAACCGGCCCTGGTCTGGGAAAAGCTGTTCCCCCGGGGGGAAAAAATTTTAAAAATTTCGCTACTAAAAGCCTTTTTTAGCCAAAGGGGGCCCGACCCCCGAAAGGGGGACCAGGAAAACCCCCCCCAGGGCCCAAAACCCTTTTCCCCCCTTCCCAAATTGGGGGGTTGGGGTTTTTGGGGCCCCCTACAGATCTTGGAGTGGGGCTGTACGTGTTCTGGCCCCAAAAACCCCGGATTTTTTGGAATCCCTCTGTCCAAAATTTTTTCCTCCCCCTAAAAACCCTTCCCCAGAAACATCGCTGCAGGACGTCACGGTCCCCCCCCCCACAAGGACCCTTTAACGCTTTCCTGAAAAAGACCCAATGATCACGCCCGGGCCCCAAAAAACAAAAAGGGGCCCCCCCCGAAAATTTTAAATTTTTTAAGGGGGAAAAAGAAACCCCCCAGCGCAGGAGCCTGGGGGAACCCCCCCAAACGGAGGGGACGTTTTGGTTTTTTCCAGCAATTTTTAGGGCCCCTTGGGTTTTGGGGACAATGGCCGAAAACCCCCTTTGGACTTGGGCCTTGGGAAAAACCCCCCTACATTTTTTTTGGCCCTTTTGCTCAAATTGGTCGGGCCGAGTTTTTTTTTTGGGGCTATCCCGGGCTTGATGCAGTGCCCGCCAAGGTCCGCCTAGAGGGGGGCTCACTTGCGACGTTCCCAAACAAAACCCCGATCGCGCCAAATTTTTCTCTGCAAAAGATTTTTGCCCTTCCCGAAAATCGCAACAAATTTGGGTTCCCCCCCGGGGGAATTTCCAAAAATTAAAAAGGTTTTGGGGGGGTTTTTTTTGGGGAGCAGCCCCGAGTAATGGAGTTTCAGCTGCATCAGGCGGGGGTCAAAACGCAATTTCGTCCCTTCACCCCTTACCCCCACTGAGGGGCCTCTAAAGAAGGACATCTTCCAATTTTTGGGTTTTTTTTTTAGTCAACGCGGGTTTGGGGAGTGAGGGGGGGTGCACTAGTCACCTGGGCTTGTCCCCCTTATCCGCCTGCTTTAAAAAAAACTGAACCAAAAAAGGGGTAGGTTTTGGAAAAAAGGGGGAGGATGAAAAAATCACAAAAAATTTATCCCTTTGGGGAAAAAAAGCGGGGAAGGGGGTTTTTCCCCCCAAAAAAAGGGGGGGTGGGGTTCCCTTTTTGGGGGGGAAAAAAGGAGCCAAAAAAGGGGGGGAAACATCGGGGGCCCGAGGGAGGGAACAAAGGGGGAGTCCGTAGGGGGGGGCTAGGGTGGGGTGATCGGGCAGGGAGAGATGACCCCCTTAAAAGGGGGCAGCGTTTTTGGGGGTTGGGGGGTCTGAGACAGGTTTTTTTTTATGCTTTCAGTGCCGGGGAAACCCCGCAAAACCCCCCCATTTCCCCCCCGTTTTAAAATTTTTTGGGGTACACCCCCCCGACCCTCGCCCCCCGGGCAATTACAAAAAACCCCCTCAAACCCTTGAACCCGGGGGCGGGAAAAAAAGCGGGGGGAAAAAACCCAAAAAACCCCTGGTGCAATCCCCAAAAAAAACTCCCCTTCCAGCCCAGGGCACTGTGTTTTTTTGCTTTTCAAAGCGCTCTGTTCGAGGCAGTGGAGACAGCTCTGCAACAAGAGGGGGCCCAAGCGCATTTGGGGAGGGGGAAAAACCGTATTTCCCCAAAAAGGGGGAAGTTTTTTTTTGGGGGGGGCCCCCAAATTTTTCACCCTCCCAGACGG
>JARQOD010000001.1:329926102-330024278 GCA_033576555.1 Oophaga sylvatica | reverse complement strand
CAAGACTGGAGAGGCAGCTGCAGAGGAGTCCGAGGAAAAGAAGGCATGAAGAAAAAACATATGATTCATCGTATTAAAACAGAATACAGTACTCTACCTTTCTCAGAAATGTTCCTGTTAATGAGAACTCGACCTTTGAAAAAATAATGACTGATAAAGACTACTGGACATAGTTTTGTTTTCAGCATAAATAATAATGACAGCTGAATTTTTTATCTTCTTATTGTTAGTATTAGTAATAATGCATATCTCATAATATAATTTTAAATGAAAAACATTTTATATAGTTATTTGTTAGTTATTTTTATTCATGATCCTTGGACCCATAAATTATCAATGCTGTGTCAATAAAACATTAGTTTAATCTATTATGTTTTTTAAATCACTGATAATGGAGTAGTAAATTGACTGGCCCCTGGAAAAACCACAAGAATATATGTAAAGTACAAGCAACCAACATCCTGTTCCCTTCATGCCCAGCAGGGGCTGGCTTGCAAATTTTGGCCTGGGGGGCAAGCAGACAGCAGTGGCCCATGAACAGCGGCCCATCCTTATAGTATTTACAGTATGAAATTCACCATTAAGTGGGTTACATACAGTGGGGAAAAAAGTATTTAGTCAGCCACCAATTGTGCATGTTCTCCCACTTAAAAAGATGAGCGAGGCCTGTAATTAACATCATAGGTAGACCACAACTATGAGGGTCAAAATGAGAAAACAAATCCAGAAAATCTCCTTGTCTGATTTGGCAAGATTTATTTAGCAAGTTATTCTGGAAAATAAGTATTTGGTCATTGGACGTACTATCCCGTCCATGTGCCCTGGGACTTAATTCCCAGGGACGGGATAGTACGTCCAAGGCGATTATCACAGCTGACACCCGGCACTATGTGCCAGGAGCGGTCACGGACCGCTCCCGGCACATTAACCCCTGGCACACCGTGATCAAACATGATCGCGGTGTACCAGGGGCACAGGGGAGCATCGCGCAGGGAGGGGGCTCCCTGTGTGCTCCCCTGAGGCCCTCAGAACACTGCGATGTGATCGCGCTGTTCTGAGGCCTTCCTCCCTGCAAGTCCCCGGATCCAAGATGGCCGCGGGGTCCTGCAGGGAGGCAGCTTCCTCAGCGTCCTGCACTGCCTGTGAGATCGCTGGTCTCACAGAGTGCTGTGCATACTGTGAGACCAGCGATCTGACCCTATACTGTAATGTCCCACCTTGGGACAAAGTATAAAAGTTAAAAAAAATAAAAATAAAAAGTGTAAAAAAATACTCCCAAAAAAAAAATTCCCCAATAAATTCATTTATTCCTGTAAATAAAAAAAAAAAAAAACAATAAAAGTACACATATTTGGTATCGCCACGTCCGTAACGACCCACCCTAAAGAACTGTCCCACTAGTTAACCCCTTTAGTGAACCCCTTAAAATAAAAAAAACAATGCAAAAAATCAATGCTTTATCATCATACCGCCGAACAAAAAGTGGAATAACACGCGATCAAAAAGACCGATATAAATAAACATGGTACCGCTGAAAACGTCATCTTGTCCCGCAAAAAAATGAGCCACAATACAGCATCATCGGCGAAAAAATAAAAAAATTATAGCTCGCAGAATAAAGCGATGCAAAAATAATTATTTTTTATATAAAATAGTTTTTATTGTATAAAAGCGCCAAAACATAAAAAAAATATAAATGAGGTTTTGCTGTAATGGTACTGACCCAAAGAATAAAACTGCTTTATCAATTTTACCACACGCAGAACGGTATAAACGCCCCCCAAAAGAAATTAATGAATTGCTGATTTTTGTTCATTCTAACCTCCCAAAAATCGAAATATAAAGCGATCAAAAAATGTCATGTGCTCAAAAATGGTACCAATAAAAACATCAATTTGTACTGCTAAAATTAAGACCTCACATGACTCTGTGGGCCAAAATATGCAAAAATTATAGCTCTCAAAATGTGGTGATGCAAAAACTATTTTTTGCAATAAAAAGCATCTTTTAGCGTGACAGCTGCCAATCATAAAAACCCGCTCTAAAAACCCGCTATAAGTAATAAATCAAACCCCCCTTTATCACCACCTTAGTTAGGGAAAAATAATAAAATTCAAAAAATGTATTTATTTCCATTTTCCCATTAGGGTTAGGGTTGCAGCTAAAGTTAGGGTTAGAGTTGGGGCTAAAGTTAGGATTAGGGTTAGGGTTGGGATTAGGGGTAGGGGTGTGTTAGGGTTAGGTTTGTGGTTAGGGTTATGGTTAGGGTTGTGACTAGGGTTAAGGGTGTGTTGGGGTTAGGGTTGGAGTTAGAATTGGGGGGTTTCCACTGTTTAGGCACATCAGGGGCTCTCCAAACGCGACATGGCGTCTGATCTCAATTCCAGCCAATTCTGCGTTGAAAAAGTCAAACGATGCTCCTTCCCTTCTGAGCTCTGCCATGCGCCCAAACAGTAGTTTACCCCCACATATGGGGTATCAGCGTACTCAGGACAAATTGCACAATAACTCTTGGAGTCCAATTTCTTCTGTTACCCTTGGGAAAATAAAAAATTGGGAGCAAAAATATCATTTTTGTAAAAAAAAATGATTTTTTTTGTTTTTACAGCTGTACGTTATAAACTTCTGTGAAGCACTTGGGGCTTCATAGCTCTCACCACACATTTAGATAAGTTCCTTGTGGGGTCTATTTTCCAAAATGGGGTCACTTGTGGGGGGTTTCCACTGTTTAGGCACATCACGGGCTCTCCAAATGCGACATGACACCCCAGACCATTCCGTCAAAGTCTGCAATCCAAAACGTCACTATTTCCCTTCCAAGCCCCGACGTGTGCCCATACAGTAGTTTTCTCCCACATATTGGGTATCAGCGTACTCAGGACAAATTGGACAACAACTTTTGGGGTCCAATTTCTCCTGTTACCCTTGTGAAAATAAAATATTGAGGGCGAAAATATCATTTTTGTAAAAAAAAAAGTTGTTTTTTTTACGGCTGTACGTTATAAACTTCTGTGAAGCACTTCGGGGTTCAAAGTGCTCACCACACATCTAGATAAGTTCCTTGGAGGTCTACTTTCCAAAATGGGGTCATTTTTGGGGGTTTTCGGCTGTTTAGGCACATCAGGGGCTCTCCAAAAGCGACATGACGCCCGCAGACCATTCCATCAAAGTCTGCAATCCAAAACGTCACTACTTCCCTTCCGAGCCCTGACGTGTGCCCATACAGTAGTTTTCTCCCACATATGGGGTATTAGCGTACTTAGGACAAATTTGAAACAACTTTGGGGTCCAATTTCTCCTGTTACCCTTGGGAAAATAAAAAGTCTGGGACCAAAAGATCATGTTTGTGCAAAAAATATGATTTATTTATTTTCATGCTCGGGCGTTATAAACTTTAGTGAAACACCTGGGGGTTCAAAGTTCTCACCACACATCTAGATAAGTTCTTTGAGGGGTTTAGTTTCCAAAATGGTGTCATTTGTGGGGGTTTCCACTGTTTAGGCAGATCAGGAGCTCTCCAAACACGACATGGCGCCCAGCCAATTCAGCGTTGAAAAAGTCAAACGACGCTCCTTCCCTTCCGAGCTCTGCCATGCACCCAAACAGTGGTTTACCCCCACATATGGGGTATCAGCGTACTCAGGACAAATTGCACAATAAATTTTGGGGTCTTGTTACCCTTGGGAAAATAAAAATTGGGGTGAAAAGATCATTTTTGTGGAAAAAATATGATTTTTTAATTTTACGGCTCTACGTTATAAACTTGTGTGAAGCACTTGGGGGTTCAAATTGCTCACAACAGATCTAGATAAGTTCCTTAGGGGTCTAGTTTCAAAAATGGGGTCACTTATGGGGGGTTTCCACTGTTTAGGCACATCAGGGGCTCTCCAAATGCAACATGGCGTCCAATCTCAATTCCAGCCAATTTTGGTTGGAAAAAGTCAAATGGTGCTCCTTCCATTTCGAGCTCTGCCGTGCGCCCAAACAGTGGTTCCCCCCACATATGGGGTATAAGCGTACTCAGGACAAATTGGACAACAACTTTTGTGGTCCAATTTCTCCTGTAATCCTTGGGAAAATAAAAAATTGGTGACTAAAATATTATTTTTGTGAGAAAAAAATAGGATTTTTTATTTTCATGCCCGGGCATTATAAACTTGTGTGAAACACTTGGGGTTCAAAGTGCTCACCACAGATCTAGATAAGTTACTTAGGGGGTCTAGTTTCCAAAATGGGGTCACTTGTGGGGGGTTTCCACTGTTTAGGCACATCTGGGGCACTGCAAACGGAACATGAGCCCCATCAACGTCTGCATTCCAAAACGTTATTACTTCCTTTCCAAGCCCTGCCGTGCGCCCAAACAGTTTCCCCCTCCACATATTTGGTATCAGCGTACTCATGACAAATTGGACAACAACTTTTGCGGTCTAAAAATCATTTTTGTGGATAATTGTTTTTTTTTTTCACACCCAAGGTATTATAAACTTTTGTGAAACACTTGGGGGTTCAAAGTGCTCACAACAGATGTAGATAAGTTCCATAGGGGGTCTAGTTTCCAAAATGGTGTTACTTTGGGGGGTTTTTCACTGTTTAGGCGCATCAGGGGCTCTCCAAACGCGACATGGCGTCCAATCTCAATTCCAGCCAATTTTGGCTTGAAAAGTCAAACTGCGCTCCTTCCCTTTCGAGCTCTGCCGTGTGCCAATACAGTGGTTTTCCCCCACATATGGGGTATTGGCAAACTCAGGAGAAATTACACAACAACTTTATCTGTCCATTTTCTCCTTTTACCCTTGTGAAAATAAAAAAAAGTTTGTAAAAGAATTCTTGTGACTAAAAAGTTAAATATTAATTTTTTCCTTCCACGTTGCTTCAGCTCCTGTGAAGCACCTGAAGGGTTAATAAACTTCTTGGATGTGGTTTTGAGTACCTTGAGGGGTGCAGTTTTTAGAATGGTGTCACTTTTGAGTATTTTCTGCCATATAGACCCCTCAAAGTGACTTCAAATGTGAGGTGGTCCCTAAAAAAATGGCTTTGTAAATTTTGTTGAAAAAATGAGAAATTGCTGGTCAACTTTTAACCCTTATAATTTCCTAACAAAAAAAAATTTTGGTTCCAAAATTGTGCTGATGTAAAGTAGACATGTGGGAAATGTTATTTATTAACTATTTTGTGTGACATATTTCTCTGTTTTAAGGGAATAAAAATTCAAAGTTTGAAAATTGCACAATTTTCAAAATTGTTGCCATATTTGCGTTTTTTTTCAAAAATAAACGCAAGCTATATCAAATAAATTTTACCACTATCATGAAGTACAATATGTCACGAGACAACATTCTCAGAATCGTGAAGATCCGTTGAAGCGTTCCAGAGTTATAACCTCATAAAGAGACAGTGGTCAGAATTGTAAAAATTGGCCCGGTCATTAACGTGCAAACCACCCTTGGAGGTAAAGGGGTTAACAAAAGTTCATCTCAATATTTTGTTATATATCCTTTGTAGGCAATGACAGGGTTCAAATGTTTTCTGTAAGTCTTCATAAGGTTGGCACACACTGTTATTGGCATGTTGGCCCATTCCTCCATGCAGATCTCCTCTAGAGCAGTGAAGTTTTGGGCCTGTCGCTGGGCAACATGGACTTTCAACTCCCTCCTAAGGCTTTCTATGGGGTTGAGATCTGGAGACTGGCTAAGCCACTCCAGGACCTTCATATGCTCCTTATGAGGCCACTCCTTCATTGCCCTGGCGGTGTTCTTGGGATAATTATCATGCTGAAAGACCCATCCATGTTTCATCTTCAATGCTCATGCTGATGGAAGGAGGTTTGCACTCAAAATCTCACGATACATGGCCCCATTCATTCTTTCATGTAAACGGATCAGTCGTCCTAGTTCCTTTGCAGAGAAACAGCCCCAAAGCATGTTGTTGCCACCCCCATGCTACACAGTAGGTATGGTGTGATTTGGATGCAACTCAGCATTCTGTCTGCAAGAGAAAATGGGAAACAACAAAATATAGTCAGCTCACCCTTCTGTGAAATCTTCATTAGACAGCTGATGCTCAGCACGGTTCCATGGAGCAAACGTACTTGGGAAGAGAAAAAAAAAAAACAGCGAGAAGGTCGCAGTCTAAAAGATAACCTTTAATCCATTAGGTTAAAACATGAGTGGCACAGGATTGCCGGGCATGGGAAAAAACACTTCAAAAACAGATGACACGTTTCGATTTAGCAGTCTTCATCAAGATCTATGTTCTGATTACAAAGTGTGAGAATATATGCTAGGAAGTCAAACACAATTGGTCAGACAATCAGCATCATTTGAATAATGAATACACCATAGTTTCTAAAATCCAAGAGAAAAAAAACAACAAAATAATAAAATCACACAAGATCATGTAAGGAAAACAATATATATACAAAAAGAAAAAGGAAAAAATCCAAGCAATTCTGATCAGTTGTAATACTTTATCAAGTCCTGTCTATAATTCAACCCTGACGGTGTTCTCGTGTTTAATGTGAAAATCCAGAAGGATTCTCTATTGAACAGCTTGCGTTTGTGACTACCTCCTCTCAAAGGTTTGTGAACTTTTTCTATAGCATTAAACCTGAAAGAGTTAACACTGCCTTTGTAGTGTGTTAAGAAATGCTTTGAAGCTCCAGATGGAGCGATAGCATTAGGATTTACCGCATGTGCTAAATGTCTCCTAATACGCACTTTGAGAGGACATGTGGTGCAACCTATGTATTGTAACTTGCAAGTAATGCACTCTATTTGATAAATAACAAATGATGTGTTACAGTTAACATAATCCTTGATGTAAAAAACTGAAGAGTCTTGAGCTGAAAAAAAATTCTCTGTTTTACGTGCAAACCTGCATGCTTTGCATATGTTAGCACCACATTTGTAGAAACCCCTCAGGTTCAGCCAATTATTTTGAAAAGGAGATTTATCAGGATCAGTAAAAATACTAGGAGATAATAATGAGCCTAGTGTGGGAGCTTTTTTTGGAACAAACCGCACAGGGTTTTTTAAAACCTCTCTTAATTTTTTTGTCTTGATTAGTGTTGAGCATTCCGATACCGCAAGTATCGGGTATCGGCCGATATTCGCTGTATCTGAATTCCGATACTTAATTCCGATATTTTTCCTATATCGTATACCGGAATCGGAAGTTCCCATAATTCTTTGAGAGGCAATGTGATTTTAGTCAGCCAATGAGGAATCTTATGAAGTGTGGGCACATCCTGTAATGCTGCGGTCATCTTAACTAATGGCATGGCTGTGATTGGCTGCTGAAATGATGTCAGAATGCACTATAAAAGGCGCCGCCTCCATTTTAGCGTCACTGTGCTGTGAACTCAGTTAGGGACAGAACGCTGCTCTGCTGACTCTGAGGGACAGTTAGACATAGCGATTTTGTGTACTCTACTGTGCTTTAGGCAGGCTAGTTTACCAACCACTGTGTAAAGCTTCCTTTTGCCAGTGTTGTTTTAACAGCTCTGTGCAAGGTGTGTGTGAGAGTGCAGGTGACACTGCAGTTTGCTCTGCATCCACCGCTGTTTGTAGGCATCTGCACGTGTCACTCACTGACTCTTTTTTTTATTTGATTTTGTGGAATTGGTGCAGCTCCATTATTTGAAAAAAATCTAATCTATTAGTGTGACGCGCTTCCATCTGTATACAATACATTGGTTGCAAACACTATAGAAGTAGACAAAGGAGTAGCCTTTCACAGATTGTGGACAGTTGTGTTTCAGTGTTCACTGTAGTCTGTGAGCTTTTCATTTTTTGAGTGCAGATTATGCTCCAGTTAGTTCTTCAACCACTGCTGGTTGTAGTCTGCTGAGCGTGTGTCACTGCCTCATCCTTCACATTTTTCTCTAATTGGTGCTGCTCCATTATATTTGAAAAAAATCTAATCTATTAGTGTGACGCGCTTCCATCCGTATACAATACATTGGTTGCAAACACTATAGAAGTACACAAAGGGGCCTTTCACAGCTACTGAACAGTTGTGTTTCAGTGTTCACTGTAGTCTGTGAGCTTTTCATTTTTTGAGTGCAGATTACGCTCCAGTTAGTTCTTCAACCACTGCTGGTTGTAGTCTGCTGAGCGTGTGTCACTGCCTCATCCTTCACATTTTTCTCTAATTGGTGCTGCTCCATTATATTTGAAAAAAATCTAATCTATTAGTGTGACGCGCATCCATCCGTATACAATACATTGGTTGCAAACACTATAGAAGTACACAAAGGGGCCTTTCACAGCTACTGAACAGTTGTGTTTCAGTGTTCACTGTAGTCTGTGAGCTTTTCATTTTTTGAGTGCAGATTACGCTCCAGTTAGTTCTTCAACCACTGCTGGTTGTAGTCTGCTGAGCGTGTGTCACTGCCTCATCCTTCACATTTTTCTCTAATTGGTGCTGCTCCATTATATTTGAAAAAAATCTAATCTATTAGTGTGACGCGCATCCATCCGTATACAATACATTGATTGCAAACACTATAGAAGTACACAAAGGGGCCTTTCACAGCTACTGAACAGTTGTGTTTCAGTGTTCACTGTAGTCTGTGAGCTTTTCATTTTTTGAGTGCAGATTACGCTCCAGTTAGTTCTTCAACCACTGCTGGTTGTAGTCTGCTGAGCGTGTGTCACTGCCTCATCCTTCACATTTTTCTCTAATTGGTGCTGCTCCATTATATTTGAAAAAAATCTAATCTATTAGTGTGACGCGCATACATCCGTATACAATACATTGGTTGCAAACACTATAGAAGTACACAAAGGGGCCTTTCACAGCTACTGAACAGTTGTGTTTCAGTGTTCACTGTAGTCTGTGAGCTTTTCATTTTTTGAGTGCAGATTACGCTCCAGTTAGTTCTTCAACCACTGCTGGTTGTAGTCTGCTGAGCGTGTGTCACTGCCTCATCCTTCAAATTTTTCTCTAATTGGTGCTGCTCCATTATATTTGAAAAAAATCTAATCTATTAGTGTGACGCGCTTCCATCCGTATACAATACATTGGTTGCAAACACTATAGAAGTACACAAAGGGGCCTTTCACAGCTACTGAACAGTTGTGTTTCAGTGTTCACTGTAGTCTGTGAGCTTTTCATTTTTTGAGTGCAGATTATGCTCCAGTTAGTTCTTCAACCACTGCTGGTTGTAGTCTGCTGAGCGTGTGTCACTGCCTCATCCTTCACATTTTTCTCTAATTGGTGCTGCTCCATTATATTTGAAAAAAATCTAATCTATTAGTGTGACGCGCTTCCATCCGTATACAATACATTGGTTGCAAACACTATAGAAGTACACAAAGGGGCCTTTCACAGCTACTGAACAGTTGTGTTTCAGTGTTCACTGTAGTCTGTGAGCTTTTCATTTTTTGAGTGCAGATTACGCTCCAGTTAGTTCTTCAACCACTGCTGGTTGTAGTCTGCTGAGCGTGTGTCACTGCCTCATCCTTCACATTTTTCTCTAATTGGTGCTGCTCCATTATATTTGAAAAAAATCTAATCTATTAGTGTGACGCGCATCCATCCGTATACAATACATTGGTTGCAAACACTATAGAAGTACACAAAGGGGCCTTTCACAGCTACTGAACAGTTGTGTTTCAGTGTTCACTGTAGTCTGTGAGCTTTTCATTTTTTGAGTGCAGATTACGCTCCAGTTAGTTCTTCAACCACTGCTGGTTGTAGTCTGCTGAGCGTGTGTCACTGCCTCATCCTTCACATTTTTCTCTAATTGGTGCTGCTCCATTATATTTGAAAAAAATCTAATCTATTAGTGTGACGCGCTTCCATCCGTATACAATACATTGGTTGCAAACACTATAGAAGTACAAAAAGGGGCCTTTCACAGCTACTGAACAGTTGTCTGCAGTGTTCACTGCAGTCTCTGAGGAATAACCACACTTAGGCCTTATAACTTTTCTGACTTTCTTTATCAATCTACCAAGATGAAGAAGGCAGGGAGTAAGGCACGTGGTCGTGGCCGTGGAGTTGCAGCAGGGAGAGGACGTGGGGATTCTGTGGCTGCTGCCGCACCCAGTGACACAGCATCCACCAGTTTTCCCCGTGAGCGTTCCTTTATGCGCACTTTTGTAGGAGCTCAGCGTACCCCCTGCTGCGGGAAGAACAAATTGAAGCCGTTGTTGGTTGGATGGCAGCCAATGCATCGACTTCAATTCCTTCCACCTCCTCTCTGGACCACAGCACTGTTGAACAACCATCTGTCTCTTCACCGCCTGCCAAATTGCCCAGGCAGTCAGAGAGTTCTGAACTGGAGCCAGCTGAGTCTCTGCTTCTGTTCTCAGAATCTGTTGGCTTGCAAACAGGGGCCCAGCCAAGCAGCATTCTGGAATGTGAAGAAGAGGCAGTATACAGTGATGCGCAACAGCTGTGTCTCTCTGAATGTGAAGATACGGGTGAGCCAGTGCCGATGGTCAGGACACCGCAGAACGCATCTGATGATGATGAGACTCAGGTGCCATTTTCTGTTGAGCAAGGTGCTGGCCAGACCACCCAACAGCAGCAGGTGTTGGAAGAGGGTAGTGGAGATGATGAGGTCCAAGACCCAAAATGGCGTGAGGAACAGGAAGGTGGTGGTAGCAGCTCTGAGGAAGAGATTGCCCCAACGGTCCAAACAGTAGGGAGAGGTAGGCTGCAGACTCGGTTGCCTGTAGCCTCCAGTTTGGCACCCGTTCGTAGCAGTTCTCTTCCAACAGCCAAACCGGGCGCTCCCAGGACTTGCACTGCGTGGTCCTTTTTTGACACACTTGCAGATGATATTTGCTATGTCAAATGCAAGCTGTGTAATCAAAAAGTTAAAAGAGGTAAAAATATCAGTAACCTCAATACCACAAATATGTGGAAACATGTACGGACAAAGCACGTGGTTGAGTTACAAAGACACACTGGAGATGTAGGCCAACCTACAGCAGCACCTACATCTTCAGCTCGTGTTGGAGCCTCTTCCTCCAGCTCACACACAGCTGGTTCGGCTTCCTCACAGGATCGCCATGGAAGAACCTCTGTCACTGTTGTCCAGAGACCCAGTGTTATTCCACCCACAGCTGCAAGTTCCCTGTCATCCTCACACTCCCAGGCCACAAAACAGCCATCGGTAGCACAGGCATGGGATAAAAGACGGCCATACTCGGCAAACCATCCACGAGCACAGGCTCTGAATGCTGGCATTGCAAAACTCCTGTCCCTTGAAATGCTGTCATTCAGGCTGGTGGAGACTGACAGTTTCCGTGACTTAATGGCATTGGCAGTCCCACAATACAATGTGCCCAGCCGATTTTATTTCAGCAGGCAAGCCGTCCCTGGTCTGCAAAAGCATGTCGAGGGAAAAATTAAACATGCGCTACTAAACGCCATCAGTAGCAAGGTCCACCTGACCACCGATGCGTGGACCAGTACCCATGGCCAGGGACGATACCTTTCCCTCACTGCCCATTGGGTCATTGTTGTGGAGCCGGGTACAGATCTTGCGAGTGGCGCTGTACGTGTTCTGCCAACTCCAAGGATTGCAGGAATCAAGTCTGTCCACATTGACTCCTCCTCCTACTCCAGTTCCTCAGAATCATCGCTGCAGGAGTCGTCACGGTCTACCTCCACATGGACCCGTGAACGCTTACCTGATGCGACCGATATGATCACAGCCGTGGCCAAACGTCAACAGGCCGTCCTGAAATTAATTTACATGGGGAATCGAAGCCACACAGCGCAGGAGCTCTGGAATGCCATCAAGCAGGAGAGCGACGTGTGGTTTTTGCCAGCGAATCTTCAGCCAGGCTTGGTAGTGTGTGACAATGGCCGAAATCTATTGGCAGCTCTGGGCCTTGGCAACCTCACTCACATACCATGTCTGGCACATGTGCTCAACTTGGTCGTGCAGAGTTTTTTGAGGGACTATCCGGATCTTGATGCAGTGCTGCACAAGGTCCGCCTAGAGTGCGCTCACTTGCGACGTTCCAGCATGGCCAGATCGCGCATTGCAGCTCTGCAACGCAGATTTCGCCTTCCTGAACATCGCATCATATGTGACGTACCCACCAGGTGGAATTCCACGTTACATATGTTGGAGCGGTTGTGTGAGCAGCAGCCAGCAGTAATGGAGTATCAGCTGCATCAGGCGCAATCAACTCGCAATTTGCGTCGTTCACACTTCACCACTACTGAGTGGGCCTCTATGAAGGACATCTGCCACGTTTTGCGTGCGTTTGATGAGTCAACGCGGATGGCGAGTGCAGATGATGCACTAGTCAGCCTGACTGTCCCCCTTATCTGCCTGCTTCAAAAAACACTGCAAGCAATAAGGGATGAGGTTTTGGAAGAGGTGGAGGATGAAGAGTCACAAATTCCATCACCTTCTGGACAGTCAGCGCAACGTGGTTCCTCACAAAGGGCTGGGCAGTGTTCACTTTGTGAGGAGGATGAGGAGGAGTCAATGGAGGAGGAAGACATCGCTCCAGAGGGAGGTACACAACGCTCTAGTCAGTATGTAGAGCTAGGGTGGGGTGATGCAGAGCAGGCAGAGATGACGCCTCTTACAGGGGACAGCGTTTCTTGGCCAGTTGGGAGTCTGCAGCACATGGTTGATTTCATGCTGCAGTGCCTGAGAAACGACCGCCGCATCGCCCACATTCTCACCACGTCTGATTATTGGGTGTACACCCTCCTAGACCCTCGCTACCGGGACAACTTACAAAGCCTCATCACACCGTTGAACCGGGAGCGTAAAATGCGGGAGTACCAAGACACACTGGTGCAATCCATAATGTTCTCCATTCCAGCCGAGAGCACTGCTGCTGCTACTGCTTTACAAAGCAGCTCTGTGCGTCGAGGCAGTGGAGACAGCTCTGCAACAAGAGGGAGCACAAGCAGCGCATCTGCACAGGGAAAGACCAGTATGTTCCAAATGTGGCGAAGTTTTGTGGCAGCGCCACCAATGTCTACACCATCCGAGACGGCTCCAGTCAGCAGGAGGCAACGTTTCCGTAAGATGGTGACAGACTACATGTCTTTCCCTCTCAGTGTACTCCCAGATGGCTCTTCCCCATTCAAGTTTTGGGTCTCTAAGCTGGATACATGGCCAGAGCTTAGCCAGTATGCATTGGAGGTGCTGGCTTGCCCTGCTGCCAGTGTATTATCGGAGCGCGTCTTTAGTGCCGCAGGTGGTGTACTAACAGACCGTCGCATGCGACTATCCTCCGATAATGTAGACCGGCTTACTTTTCTGAAAATGAACAAGGCATGGATCTCGCCAGAATTTGTCTGTCCGTTTTCAGATTAAATAACTGGTTCGCAACGTTATCCATGTCTCCTGTTCCCTACACATGCACAGAAAAACCCATGTCGAACATGCTCCAAATAGGGAAGAGCCGTCACCCTGATTGTTATGCTTAAAACATGAAATTGTGAAGTTTTCCAGGCCTAGAATGATAAATTTTTATGACAAATATTGACAAATAATAATTTGTCATCACAGCGCATATCTGCACATGTCTATTAGAAATGGTAACAAAAACTAAAACATAGTGTTCACTTTTTGAAATTAATGCATAAAAGTACATTTCATACTTATCAATTAATGCTTTTTAAGGAACTTTATCTGTACCTGTAAGATAATGCAGTCAATGGATGTACGAATCATAAAATCCTCATCATCATCATCACGAGTTTTATTTATGACAGACAGTATAAAATACACATACTGATGCCAACTGTAACTTCACACACCATATATGAAATGGCCAGCATCTAAACCTGGTAATAATGTGCAATAATAAATTATTACATCTAGAAAGTGCATCATGTATACTGACAATAGGTAGTACTAGTTATACCTGCAAGTGCTGTTGAAACAACCACAACAGATATAAATTAATAATGGTATATAGGTATCACAGTGCATAGTTACTCATGGACAATGTCGATGTAATACTGTACCTCAATAAAGTCTGCGTCAACCATTATGCTTGTTACACAAGTATTCAAGCAGCTGACAGCACTCGGGAGTTTAGCACGGACGCACGTTCAGGCGTTCAAGGATCCAAATGAACAACAGTCCAACGAAAAAATAGGAACAGCATCCAATCCAGGTGAAGTATAGCAAGTCTTTATTCAGCCACCATAAAATACGACGTTTCGGCCATTTTCAGGCCTTTATCAAGGCCTTGATAAAGGCCTGAAAATGGCCGAAACGTCGTATTTTATGGTGGCTGAATAAAGACTTGCTATACTTCACCTGGATTGGATGTTGTTCCTATCCATTATGCTTGTTAGTCTTGTAGATTGTTAAAGAGGGAACGGTCTTTTTTTGTTGGTCATAGGTGGAGTATTAGACAGTAAATGATTACTGCTGTCGTATTTTTGGCGTCCCTAGGGCGCAATAACGCTGCGTAACGTCACATTTTATAGAGTCATCTAATTGACACACGCTACCTTACCCTACGCGTGACAGTAGGAAGGTAGTGTTGACGGATAAAGCCTTGCGCAACCAGACATGCTTTTACCCTCTTCAACACTGTCCAAGCAAAAAATGCATGATTGCAGCCGCAGACTTTATTGACGTACAGTATAACATCGCCATTACCCATCAGAGGCTGTCCACTGTCTGATACAGACATAGAATATACCTTTGCTATCCGTAGCCTTTCTTTCACCTACACTTGCAGGCACACACTTAAATTGTGACAATGCATTATGTTTTTTTAAATGGTTATTTTTTATTGTACATTATTGTGTCATCACATTGATGAGTCCATGCTGGACATGTCATACATGCTGTACAAAGTAATGATTTTATTAACTTAAATAATTGAAATGTCTGTGACTGTCACATCTAAATTGCAATGATGATGATGATGATGAGTGACGATTACAAAATCCATTGTCTTCACTATGTTATGGTTTAACATAGCGTTCCTTAAGCATTATTCATAAATACAAAAATGGACTTTTATTGTTAAATCTACAACACTATATTTTGTAACCAATTTTTTGGGTGGTGTGTTGTTCCATTTCTTGTTGGCATGTGCATATATGCGTTTATATTTGCAGTGTTTTTATTTTTATTCTTGAAGTTAGGAAACATGTGTATCTTCGTACCGTGTTAGCCAGTAGATAGACAAATATTTAGACTTGAGAGTCCGCAGTGGTTGATACCTTTGAATGGATAACTGAAAAGATGGTAACAAATTGCAAGCTTTCGAGGCTACTCACGTCTCTTCATCAGGCATAGACTAAAACAAAAAATGAAGCATCACATATTTCTATACACAACAGGACACAGGAATAGTGCAATAGGTAAGACAAGTAAGTGACGTGTAGCAGAACTGTCATTATCACAGAGGGATGAACATAAATATTGGAACAGTTCCTAGATAAGGATAGAAAGTTTTATTGCCCTCTGATTGGGGTCTGGTTTTGTGTTTTCATGCCCCTGGAAGGGCAGAGACGCAGATTTCTTAATTGATATAGAATGACATAAATCCGTGTGATCTATTCATTCCATCACTAACAGTGTCAAAGGTCATGATGAGCTTATATTCTGAAACCTTTGTATCTTTCTCATATTTGAAGTTATATTTTAATACCAGTAATTCCATATCCATCATGCTATGACCGGGCATACAAAAGTGTTTTGCCACAGGTAAATCCATAATTTTTTGACTTATCGTGTGGCGCTGATAATTCATCCTTGTTCTCATTTTTTGGCCGGTCTCCCCTCACTTGTCCCTCCCTCACTTGTCTTACCTATTCCTGTGTCCTGTTGTGTGTAGAAATATGTGATTCTTCTTTTTTTTTTTTAGTCTTAGCCTGATGAAGAGACCTGAGTAGTCTCGAAAGCTTTGAATTTGTTACCATATTTTCAGTTAGCCATTAAACGGTATCAACCACAGAGGACTCTCAAGTATAAATATTTTTCTATTCTTGGAATTCAAATTCATCATTTTATTGTCCTAGTAAAACTTCATTTATTCTTGTTTGAAGTACATACATTTGCAATGGCCACGTAACAAGGCAATAACTCAATATTTTGTGCCTACACCCTCCTTGACCCTGGGCTTCAACAGCGCCAGTTGCTGCTCAGAAGTGTTAGATGCACAGATGAAAACAATCGCTGATGTGTTTGTGGGGTTCAGTAACGCCTGCTGTTCCCCTGCTGTGTGTCTGGCAAAAATTACTGCTGCTAACTACAACTTCAACTTCAAACGTCTCATACTAGGCCTCTGCCTACACCCTCCTTGACCCTGGGCTTCAACAGCGCCAGTTGCTGCTCAGAAGTGTTAGATGCACAGATGAAAACAATCGCTGATGTGTTTGTGGGGTTCAGTAACGCCTGCTGTTCCCCTGCTGTGTGTCTGGCAAAAATTACTGCTGCTAACTACAACTTCAACTTCAAACGTCTCATACTAGGCCTCTGCCTACACCCTCCTTGACCCTGGGCTTCAACAGCGCCAGTTGCTGCTCAGAAGTGTTAGATGCACAGATGAAAACAATCGCTGATGTGTTTGTGGGGTTCAGTAACGCCTGCTGTTCCCTGCTGTGTGTCTGGCAAAAATTACTGCTGCTAACTACAACTTCAACTTCAAACGTCTCATACTAGGCCTCTGCCTACACCCTCCTTGACCCTGGGCTTCAACAGCGCCAGTTGCTGCTCAGAAGTGTTAGATGCACAGATGAAAACAATCGCTGATGTGTTTGTGGGGTTCAGTAACGCCTGCTGTTCCCCTGCTGTGTGTCTGGCAAAAATTACTGCTGCTAACTACAACTTCAACTTCAAACGTCTCATACTAGGCCTCTGCCTACACCCTCCTTGACCCTGGGCTACAACAGCGCCAGTTGCTGCTCAGAAGTGTTAGATGCACAGATGAAAACAATCGCTGATGTGTTTGTGGGGTTCAGTAACGCCTGCTGTTCCCCTGCTGTGTGTCTGGCAAAAATTACTGCTAGCTACCTATTCATGGTGAAAAAAACATGACATCTCAAAGTGTCTAGTGCTACACATAGATATGAGGCTACACCTGATTTCTAAGCTGTAAACATTTGAAACGTCAACTTTCAAACCATAAAATGATTAGTCTTTGTCACAAATCTGTAACAAAATAATTGTGACATATTATTACAGATATGCACATGTCGAAAACAAATGCAAACACAAAAGCCTACTTATGCTATAGGATACTGATGGTCAACCTTGTCACTCCATAGCTTAGACAAATCCAACTCACACTCGCAATGTTGGAAGTGCATAATGTGGGTTGAACTTTGACAAGTGCTGCAGTGCGAAGGTTATACTTCAGTGTTCTTGCCTTTGAAATAAAAGCATACAAGTAAATATAATAATCCAATGTTGATTAAGGGACGTGATGTACACCTGTAATATTGTGCAAACAATGCATGTAGGAATAGTCCTCTTCAACATTACTTATATTTGTGTCATTTTAAAAAATACATATTTGATTAGAAAGTTAACAGCCCATATCATAAAGGTCCTTCATGTAAACATGATAATCGCTACCAAAAATCATGCATTACCTTGGTAAAGTCAATAGTGCATAGTCACAATAGCAAAATATATACCTGTAAGTGGTGCTGAAAGAACGACAACTGATAGAATACGTGAATGATATATATTTATCAGACTGAATAGTGACATCTGTACAATGTCGATATAATACTGTACCTTAACAAAAGAGCTGTGTCACACCTCACACTCGTTTTTCTTGTAGCTTGTTATGTAATAGGGCACATGCGTGTATGTTTCATCATAGGTGCATGTTTACTGAGTAAAGCAGTCATGACAACGCCTTTGTGTTGTCGGTACGCTTGCGATGATGAACGATGCGCACCGTGAATGTTAGTCTGCGTCATAAGACGTACAGACGCTCCAATACCCAACGCGTCACAGCAGGAAGCCAGTCTGTGCGTCCAAACAAAGGCGCAACCATACATGCACGTAACCTTTTATAAAGCTAGATAAAAAAAAGGATGTAGTAGTAACGCACACTTTATTGAGGTACAGTATTACATCGCCATTCACCATCTGTGGCTATGCAGTCTCATCTATATATACCTTATCTATCCGTTGTCATGCTTGCAAGTCCACAGTCAGGCATAAATATCTGTTTTCACTCTGCACTATGCACTTTTTAAATGTTTTGTTAATATAAATGATTGGCACATATTATCAGTATTACATGATGGAAATGTTAGATATTTTTTTAAAAATTTTAGTGATATTATTCACCAAATGTAAAGTTTTATGAATGTCAAATAAAACTTGTAATGCTGATTATGTTTTTAAGTCAGCCATTCATTGTCTACACAATAAAAATGGTGTACATACTGTTACTTACCCATCATTAATGGATTCTGATGTGTACTTGTATGCTTTTATTTTAAACCGTATAGCAGATTATTTAACCTATTTTAATTGTGGTTTGCATTGCTTTTCAACATGTTAATGTATGCTTTTATGTTTGTAAATTATTAATTTACATATATTTTTTTAAGTTAAATCATCATCTTATGGTACTAAAGTTTATATTTCTCTTGTTTGGAGTATAGACATTTTTAATTGACACGTAACAAGGAAAATACTTGATATAGTATTTAAACATCCTCCTTGACCCTGGGCTACAACACCGCCAGTTGTTGCTCGGAAGTGCTGTTAGCACAGTGAACATTGCTCTGTGTATGGGTCAGTAAGTAGCTGTCCTGTGTGTGAACGGCAAAGTCCTGCTGCCTCCCTGTTTTTTCATCCTGGTACACACGCGTTGTTGCTCGAAGCGTTAGACAGTGAACACTTGTCGTGTTACTGGTCGTAAGTCAGCTGTCCTGCTGTGTGAACGGCAAAAAGTCCTGCTGCCTCCACCATGTTCTCTTCTCATCCCTGGGCTACAACACCGCCAGTTGTTGCTTGGAAGTGCTGTTAGCACAGTGAACACTTGCTCCTGTGTTACTGGGGTTCAGTAATGTCAGCTGTTCCCTGCTGTGTGAACGGCAAAAAGTCCTGCTGCCTCCACCATGTTCTCTTCTCATCCCTGGGCTACAACACCGCCAGTTGTTGCTCGAAGTGCTGTTAGCACAGTGAACACTTGCTCCTGTGTTACTGGGGTTCAGTAGTCATTCCTGCTGTGTGAGCAAACTGCTGCCACTTCTTCTATCTGGGTCACCCGCAGTTGTTGTCGGAAAAGTGCTGTTGCCAGTGAACCTTGCTCCGTTACGGTCAGTATGTCAGCTGTCCTGCTGTGTGACGGCAAATCTGCTCCTCACCATTCCTTTCACCTGGGCTACAACACCGCCAGTTGTTGCTCAGAAGTGCTGTTAGCACAGTGAACACTTGCTCCTGTGTTACTGGGGTTCAGTAATGTCAGCTGTTCCCCTACTGTGTGAACGGCAAAAAGTCCTGCTGCCTCCACCATGTTCTCTTTCATCCCTGGGCTACACACGCCAGTTGTTGCTCGGAAGTGCTGTTAGCACAGTGAACACTTGCTCCTGTGTTACTGGGGTTCAGTAATGTCAGCTGTTCCTGCTGTGTGAACGGCAAAAAGTCTGCTGCTCCACATGTTCTTGTCATGTGTGCATTGCCACGAAGATCGTCGCGGTTGCACATTTTGACTTCTCACAGCTGAGCTGCTGTTTCTTTGTGTTTGGCAGCTAGGGAGTTAATTCTGTCTGTGCTCGGTGCTGGGACTGGGTGCAGTTTCTCCCGGCTGCAATTGATTATTTGTTGATTGGTTTCCTTTAAATTCCTGGTTGTCTGCTTGGGGAGTTGCCAGTGAAACCTTCATGCAGACCACAGATAGGAATGAATCTGTATAGACTTTAGTTGTGAGCTCCTTAGTTGTTCTAAGCTCAACTTGGTTAGAGTTTATTTCCCAGACCATTTATGTTCCTTTGGTGTTTGAGTGTGTATGCAAGCGAGTGTTATCCTGTCTGTCTTATATGTCTAATCTGTGTATTTAGCTGAGATCAGCCCATATCCCTTTGGTGGTAGTCAGGATCCTTCTTAGGACTGATTACAGGGTTCAGGGTCTGATAGGAGACAGGGTTAGGTTGGAGACTTGGACCTCTGAACCATTATCAGTACCTCCAAGGTGAGGGATTAGTTAGGACCCCAGTTTAGGGTCAGGTTAGATCCCGGTCCACCTCTTTCCTGTTTCAGCTCATCAAGTCCTCAAGATTAACCCTGAGTTCAGCAGATATCGTGTCAGGTAAATCTATTCTATACTTACATGCTGATGTTGCTATACTAGTTGTTGTATAGAGTGTTGTTCCTGTATTAATAGTTTACTGACATTGTATACATATCATTAGACAGCGTGACATTTTCACTGGCCATAAAAATTATCTCCAGTTACCATGGATCCAGTAGCCCAGCTGGCTCTGCAGTTGCAGGGATTATCCATGGAGCTGACGGACATTAAGTCCAAAGTTTTGTCTCCACTGGAGCAAACCAGAGTTGAACCTAAAGTAGCTCTCCCGGACAGGTTCACTGGTGGGCGAGACAAATTTTTCACCTTCCGGGAGGCATGTAAATTGTATTTTCGGCTTCGACCTCGATCATCAGGGAGTGAGGAGCAGAGAGTGGGAATTGTTATCTCACTTCTGCAAGGGGACCCTCAATCCTGGGCATTTTCCCTTCCTCCGGGATCCCCGGCTCTACTGTCTGTAGATCAATTTTTTACTGCCCTGGGATTGGTATATGATGACCCAGATCGGGTCTCTCTTGCTGAGACAAAATTACGTAAGATACAGCAGGGAGATCGTCCTGCAGAGGAATTTGCTTCTGAGTTTCGTAGATGGGCCACAGATACTCAGTGGAATGACCCAGCTCTTAGGAGCCAGTTTTGTCATGGGCTTTCTGATAAATTAAAAGATGTTTTGGCTCAGTATGAGTCTCCTCCTTCTCTGGAGGCTGCTATGGCCTTAGCTATCCGTACTGATAGACGGCTTCGGGAGAGGGGTGAGGTAACCCCACTCCCTGTTGTTTCTCCACCTACCACTAAAGTCCCTTATGTTGAGGTTCCCCTTGTCTGTTCGGATGAGCCTATGCAGTTGGGAGGGACATCATTTCGTAGGAGGGGATTGGCGGTACGCCGCAGGACTAGAAGATGTTTTTTCTGCGGGAAAGAGGGACATTTTGTTGGAGAATGTCCATCCCGTGCCTTGTTGAGCCAAAAGTCGCCGGAAAACTGTTAATCCCAGGTTGTTGGTGGACGACAACCTGGGAGTATGTATTTCATCCGCCAATTCTTCTCAGTTCCTTGTACCAGTGGAGGTGGTAGTTGGTACGAGAGTGGAGAGATTGTCTGTTCTTCTTGATAGTGGTTCCGGGGCTAATCTGGTTGACGCTCAGTTTGCTCAGGCTCAAGGTATGCATCTGAGTGTATTGGTCAAACCGATCCCTATATTCTCCATTGACGCCAGGCCTCTCGGCCAAGGTAGCTTTGTTCATGAGGTTCATAACATTGACCTTCGGGTAGGGGCAATACATAGGGAACAATTATCTTGTTATGTGTTGGAGGGTCTACCTACTCCCATTGTGTTGGGACTTCCTTGGCTGGTTAAACATAACCCTGTGATTAATTGGCAGTCCAGAGAAATAAGCCAATGGGGTGAGTTTTGCAAAAGCAACTGCATGAACACAGTCATCAGTGCGGTCGTGCCTAGTACATTGCCTCCTTTTTTGGAGGATTTTGGGGATGTTTTCTCTGAGGAGGGGTGTCAGGAGTTGCCTCCTCATCGCGTGTATGACTGCTCTATTAATCTCCTTCCTGATGCTAAGTTGCCTAAAGCTAGGTTGTATAATCTTTCTGGTCCTGAGAGGCAGGCTATGAAAGATTATATTTCTGAAAGTCTGGCCAAAGGGCATATTAGACCTTCATCTTCCCCAGTAGCCGCGGGGTTCTTCTTTGTGAAGAAGAAAGATGGAGGCCTACGCCCTTGCTTGGATTTCCGCGAACTTAATCGGATTACTGTTCGAGATCCGTATCCACTCCCTCTTATTCCTGATCTCTTCAATCAAATTGTTGGCGCCAAATGGTTTTCTAAATTGGATCTCAGGGGGGCGTATAATCTGATTAGGATAAAAGACGGGGATGAGTGGAAAACGGCGTTTAACACGCCGGAGGGACATTATGAGAACCTAGTCATGCCTTTTGGTCTGACTACTGCACCAGCAGTATTCCAACATTTTGTTAATGACATTTTTCGTCACCTTGTGGGGCTGTTTGTGGTTGTATATTTGGACGACATTTTAATTTACTCCCAGATCTTGTGTCTCATCAGGAGCATGTGAGACAGGTGTTGCAGATCTTGCGAGACAATAAACTATACGCCAAACTGGAGAAGTGTGTATTTGCCGTACAGGAACTTCAGTTTTTGGGTTTTTTGGTGTCAGCCTCCGGTTTCCGTATGGACCCTGAAAAGGTGAGAGCAGTGCTTGAATGGGATCAGCCAGGGGATCTTAAGGCTCTGCAGCGTTTTTTGGGGTTTGCTAACTACTACTGGAAATTTATTTGTAATTTCTCATCTGTCGTCAAACCTCTCACTGACATGACAAGAAAAGGGACGGATTTTTCTAAATGGTCGGACAAAGCTTGCCAAGCCTTTTCCTCTTTGAAGAAATGTTTTGCTTCGGCACCCGTTCTCATCCAACCAGATGCATCTCAGCCGTTCATTGTGGAGGTGGATGCGTCTGACGTAGGGGTGGGTGCTATATTGTCCCAGGGTCCGTCCCCTGGTAAATGGCATCCGTGCGCTTTCTTTTCTAAGAAATTGTCGTCCGCCGAAAGGAATTATGATATCGGCAATAGGGAACTTTTGGCCATTAAGTTAGCTTTTGAAGAATGGCGTCACTTTTTGGAGGGGGCAGTCCACCCGGTTACCGTTATTACTGATCACAAGAACCTGTTGTATTTGGAATCCGCTAAGCATCTGAATTCCAGACAAGCTCGATGGTCGTTGTTTTTTACCAGGTTTAATTTTGTCGTCACTTATCGCCCGGGGTCTAAGAATGTAAAGGCTGATGCCTTGTCTCGCAGTTTCCCAGGGGCCGGGAAAACGGATGACCCGAGTCCTATCCTTCAGGAGGGGGTGGTAGTGTCGGCTGTATTTTCTGAGCTTGAGGAGGAGGTGATAGAGGCTCAGGGGGACGCCCCTGCAGGACCTCCAGAGAGACTGTTTGTCCCAAATCTGTTGAGACAAAAGGTTATTGAGGCACATCATAATTCTGCTCTAGCAGGACATCCAGGGAGTAAGGCTACTTTAGATCTCCTTTCTCGCCGGTTTTGGTGGCCTAATGCTAATAAAGATGTTATAACTTTTGTCGCGTCATGTGGGGTGTGTGCTCGCTCTAAAATCCCTCATACCCGTCCGTCTGGGACCCTTTTACCCTTGAAACTTCCGGAGCGTCCATGGACTCATTTATCTATGGACTTCATTACGGACCTTCCTCCGTCGTCAGGGAATACTGTCATACTGGTGGTTGTTGACAGGTTCAGTAAGATGGCACATTTCGTTGCTCTTCCTGCACTCCCTAATGCTAAAACTCTGGCGCAGGTGTTCATTAGGGAGATCGTTAGACTTCATGGGTTGCCTTCTGATGTGGTGTCAGATAGGGGGTCTCAGTTTGTGTCCAAATTTTGGAGGGCATTTTGTTTACGTCGGGGGATGCAATTGTCATTTTCCTCGGCTTTTCATCCGCAGACCAATGGTCAGACAGAGCGTCTGAATCAGAGCTTAGAGACATATCTCCGGTGTTTTGTATCGGAGAACCAGGAGGACTGGTCTTCTTTCTTGCCTCTGGCAGAGTTCGCTCTTAACAACAGGCGGAGCGAGTCCACTGGTAAGTCCCCGTTTTTTGGGGCATATGGTTTCCATCCCCAGTTTTGTACTTTCAATGGGGGGGGCCCTTCTGGGGTTCCTGAGGAGGAGCGTTTCTCGTCGTCACTTGCTTCTGTGTGGAGAGGTGTATTGAATAATCTGAGTGCGATGGGGAACCGTTACAAACGTATGGCTGATAGGAGGAGAGTTTCTGGTCCAGATCTGAATGTGAACGATCTGGTATGGTTGTCTACCAGGAATATAAAACTTAAAGTGCCCTCCTGGAAACTGGGTCCCAGATTCATCGGGCCGTACAGGATCAGTTCCATAATTAATCCTGTGGCATTTCGTCTGGACCTCCCTCCTACGTTTAAAATTCATAATGTGTTCCACAAGTCATTACTTAAAAGGTATGTGGCACCAGTCATACCGTCACCTCTACCTCCTCCTCCTGTGTTGGTCAATGGTAACTTGGAATTTCAAGTATCAAAGATCATTGATTCACGTCTGAATCGCCGGTCCCTTCAGTACTTGGTGCATTGGAAGGGGTATGGTCCAGAGGAGAGGACGTGGGTCCCTGCGTCTGATGTTAACGCAGATCGTTTGGTTCGGACCTTCCACAGAACTCACCCGGGCAGGCCTGGCCCTGAGGGTCCGGAGGCCCCTCGTAGAAGGGGGGGTACTGTCATGTGTGCATTGCCACGAAGATCGTCGCGGTTGCACATTTTGACTTCTCACAGCTGAGCTGCTGTTTCTTTGTGTTTGGCAGCTAGGGAGTTAATTCTGTCTGTGCTCGGTGCTGGGACTGGGTGCAGTTTCTCCCGGCTGCAATTGATTATTTGTTGATTGGTTTCCTTTAAATTCCTGGTTGTCTGCTTGGGGAGTTGCCAGTGAAACCTTCATGCAGACCACAGATAGGAATGAATCTGTATAGACTTTAGTTGTGAGCTCCTTAGTTGTTCTAAGCTCAACTTGGTTAGAGTTTATTTCCCAGACCATTTATGTTCCTTTGGTGTTTGAGTGTGTATGCAAGCGAGTGTTATCCTGTCTGTCTTATATGTCTAATCTGTGTATTTAGCTGAGATCAGCCCATATCCCTTTGGTGGTAGTCAGGATCCTTCTTAGGACTGATTACAGGGTTCAGGGTCTGATAGGAGACAGGGTTAGGTTGGAGACTTGGACCTCTGAACCATTATCAGTACCTCCAAGGTGAGGGATTAGTTAGGACCCCAGTTTAGGGTCAGGTTAGATCCCGGTCCACCTCTTTCCTGTTTCAGCTCATCAAGTCCTCAAGATTAACCCTGAGTTCAGCAGATATCGTGTCAGGTAAATCTATTCTATACTTACATGCTGATGTTGCTATACTAGTTGTTGTATAGAGTGTTGTTCCTGTATTAATAGTTTACTGACATTGTATACATATCATTAGACAGCGTGACAGTTCTCTTCTCATCCCTGGGCTACAACACCGCCAGTTGTTGCTCAGAAGTGCTGTTAGCACAGTGAACACTTGCTCCTGTGTTACTGGGGTTCAGTAATGTCAGCTGTTCCCCTGCTGTGTGTACGGCAAAAAGTCCTGCTGCCTCCACCCTGTTCTCCTCTCATCCCTGGGCTACAACACCGCCAGTTGTTGCTCAGAAGTGCTGTTAGCACAGTGAACACTTGCTCCTGTGTTACTGGGGTTCAGTAATGTCAGCTGTTCCCCTGCTGTGTGTACGGCAAAAAGTCCTGCTGCCTCCACCCTGTTCTCCTCTCATCCCTGGGCTACAACACCGCCAGTTGTTGCTCAGAAGTGCTGTTAGCACAGTGAACACTTGCTCCTGTGTTACTGGGGTTTCAGTTAATGTCAGCTGTTCCCCATGCTGTGTGTGTGACGGCAAAAAAAAGTCCTGCTGCCTCCACCCTGTTCTCCTCTCATCCCTGGGCTACAACACCGCCAGTTGTTGCTCAGAAGTGCTGTTAGCACAGTGAACACTTGCTCCTGTGTTACTGGGGTTCAGTAATGTCAGCTGTTCCCCTGCTGTGTGTATGGCAAAAAGTCCTGCTGCCTCCACCCTGTTCTCCTCTCATCCCTGGGCTACAACACCGCCAGTTGTTGCTCAGAAGTGCTGTTAGCACAATGTACACTTGCTCCTGTGTTACTGGGGTTCAGTAATGTCAGCTGTTCCCCTGCTGTGTGTACGGCAAAAAGTCCTGCTGCCTCCACCCTGTTCTCCTCTCATCCCTGGGCTACAACACCGCCAGTTGTTGCTCAGAAGTGCTGTTAGCACAGTGAACACTTGCTCCTGTGTTACTGGGGTTCAGTAATGTCAGCTGTTCCCCTGCTGTGTGTACGGCAAAAAGTCCTGCTGCCTCCACCCTGTTCTCCTCTCATCCCTGGGCTACAACACCGCCAGTTGTTGCTCAGAAGTGCTGTTAGCACAGTGAACACTTGCTCCTGTGTTACTGGGGTTCAGTAATGTCAGCTGTTCCCCTGCTGTGTGTACGGCAAAAAGTCCTGCTGCCTCCACCCTGTTCTCCTCTCATCCCTGGGCTACAACACCGCCAGTTGTTGCTCAGAAGTGCTGTTAGCACAGTGAACACTTGCTCCTGTGTTACTGGGTTCAGTAATGTCAGCTGTTCCCCTGCTGTGTGAACGGCAAAAAGTCCTGCTGCCTCCACCATGTTCTCTTCTCATCCCTGGGCTACAACACCGCCAGTTGTTGCTCGGAAGTGCTGTTAGCACAGTGAACACTTGCTCCTGTGTTACTGGGGTTCAGTAATGTCAGCTGTTCCCCTGCTGTGTGAACGGCAAAAAGTCCTGCTGCCTCCACCATGTTCTCTTCTCATCCCTGGGCTACAACACCGCCAGTTGTTGCTCAGAAGTGCTGTTAGCACAGTGTACACTTGCTCCTGTGTTACTGGGGTTCAGTAATGTCAGCTGTTCCCCTGCTGTGTGAACGGCAAAAAGTCCTGCTGCCTCCACCATGTTCTCTTCTCATCCCTGGGCTACAACACCGCCAGTTGTTGCTCGGAAGTGCTGTTAGCACAGTGAACACTTGCTCCTGTGTTACTGGGGTTCAGTAATGTCAGCTGTTCCCCTGCTGTGTGTACGGCAAAAAGTCCTGCTGCCTCCACCCTGTTGTCTTCTCATCCCTGGGCTTCAACACTGCCAGTTGTTGCTCAGAAGTGTCATTGGCACGGGTACTCACTCCTGCCCAGACTGGTTACAGCACGCCATCTGTTTCCTGTCAGTGTAAACGTCACTTAGCCTCCAATAAGTTGTCCTGTCGTGTTGCGGTCGGGTTAGCCGACTCTATGGTGCTTGGAGTTTAGGTGCTTCCTATGTGTGCTGCGGGATATGCAAATAAAGGCTGTTTCCGTTGTGACAATAGGACAATCACCCACTGTAGTACTGTGGGATTCGGTAACTGCGGCCGGCTCGCGGCCTGTCATCTTAAATTTCCATGGGTACCTTCTGCTACCCGTCCGGGTTCCAGTACCGTCAGCTGGTTCTCCGCAGTGCCTTTGGCCTAGGTGCCTCCATCTCGGTATCCGAGTTCCAGCAATGTCTGCTGGTCCTTGGTAGTGCTTTAGAGCACAGGTACCTCCTGCTTAGTAACCGTGTCCCAGTAACGTCAGCTGGTCCTCGGTTGTGCCATTGGCTCTTTTCCTTCTGCTGCCCCTCCGGGTTCCAGCACAGTCAGCTGGTCCTCGTTATTTGGATTGGCTCTTGTACCTTCTGCTACCCATCCGGGTTCCAGTACCGTCAGCTGGTTCTCCGCAGTGCCTTTGGCCTAGGTGCCTCCATCTCGGTATCCGAGTTCCAGCAATGTCTGCTGGTCCTTGGTAGTGCTTTAGAGCACAGGTACCTCCTGCTTAGTAACCGTGTCCCAGTAACGTCAGCTGGTCCTCGGTTGTGCCATTGGCTCTTTTCCTTCTGCTGCCCCTCCGGGTTCCAGCACAGTCAGCTGGTCCTCATTACTTGCATTGACTCTTGTACCTTCTGCAACATTTACAAATTGAAGATTTTTTCAATGCTTTTTTGGGTAATCACTCTGGATCTCCAACAATGAAGACGACGACCCTGATGACCACCCCGAAGAAGATGACGACCACAAGGACGACGAGCATCAAGCCAACCAGCCTAAACACCATCACAAAGAAGAAATAAAAGATTACCAAACAGGACTAAGAAGGTTAAGACAAACTACAAGATACAGAACAAGAGACTTAAGAACAATAAGCAGAAGATCAAAAAGCAGAAGAACATGAAGTATAAGACCAAAATGAAGAGCAAAATATATGCTCTAAATTCTAAGCAGAAGAAGACTAAGCAGTGTATGGGGTGAGTCCGTTCCTCCTCGTGGTGCCCCTGGAAAATGCCTGCTGCTGCAGGCTAAACAACACGGACAAATACTGTTGTAATTTAAATCTTTTGTGACAGCAAGAACGGAAGGATGAAAAATTCATACTTTGACAGATTACAAGTACAGGATTCTCTGTCACAAATAAGAATATGATGAAGAAGATGAAGTACAATATGAATAAGAATAATAGTTTAATAAGAAGAATCTGAGTAATGTTAACAAAAAGATGAATAGCAAGAAGTTTAAGAAGAAGATAAAGAAGGTGAAGATGAAGAATAATTTGATGAAAAAGATGATGCTGCTGAAGATTATGAAGGAGAAAGTGTGTGAAAAGTTAAAAAGGTGAAGAACATGGAAGTTGTGAAATATACATATTTGCCAAAATAGAAAAAACGTTAACAACATTGTCAATTTCTTCGTCAATCCGAACATCTTTAAAAAAAAAAAAATGTATGCTATTCCATTTGATTGGGTTAAACATCTATGCCTTTAATGTCTCCTCAACCTCCCCCAATACATTCTACATTACTCTTTGTTGTTTTCCTTCATGTACAATTAACCAACAAGGCAAGAACGGGTTTTTTTTAATTCCGATATTTTGTTCCCATAGACTTACATTGGATTTCCGGTATCGGTATCGGGTATCGCCGATATTTTTTGGGTATCGGCGATACCATTCCGATTCCGATACTTTTGGATATCGGAAAGTATCGCTCAACCCTAGTCTTGATTTAAAAGAGGTAGATATTTTTTAATGATAGAAACTATATTATTGTATTGAGAGCTATACAGTCATGGCCAAAAGTTTTGAGAATGACACAAATATTATATTTTCACATGATCTGCTGCCCTCTGGTTTTTATGTGTGTTTGACAGATGTTTTTATCACAGACAGAAATATAATAATTGCAAACATATGAGTAACAAAAGCTTATATTGACACTTAGAATGAGTTAATGCAGCAAGTCAATATTTGCAGTGTTGACCCTTCTTCTTCAGGACCTCTGCAATTCTCCCTGGCATGCTCTCAATCAACTTCTGGACCAAATCCTGACTGATAGCAGTCCATTCTTGCACAATCAATGCTTTCATTTTGTCAGAATTTTTAGGTTTTTGTTTGTCCACCCGTCTCTTGATGATTGACCACAAGTTCTCAATGGGATTAAGATCTGGGGAGTTTCCAGGCCATGGACCCAAAATCTCTATGTTTTGTTCCCTGAGCCATTTAGTTATCACCTTTGCTTTATGGCAAGGTGCTCCATCATGCTGGAAACGGCATTGTTGATCGCCAAACTGCTCTTGGAGGGTTGGGAGAAGTTGCTCTTGGAGGACATTCTGGTACCATTCTTTATTCATGGCTGTGTTTTTAGGCAAGACTATGAGAGAGCTGATTCCCTTGGCTGAGAAGCAACCCCACACATGAATAGTTTCAGGATGCTTAACAGTTGGCATGAGACAAGACTGGTGGTAGCTCTCACCTTGTCTTCTCCGAATGAGGCGTTTTCCTGATGTCATCAGAGAAAATAACTTTACCCCAGTCCTCAGCAGTCCACTGCCTGTACCTTTTGCAGAATATCAGTCTGTCCATGATGTTTTTTCTGGAGAGAAGTGGCTTCTTTGCTGCCCTCCTTGAGACCAGGCCTTGCTCCAAGAGTCTCCGCCTCACAGTGCGTGCAGATGCACTCACACCTGCCTGCTGCCATTCCTGAGCAAGCTCTGCACTGCTGGTAGCTCGATCCCGCAGCTGAAACACTTTTAAGAGACGGTCCTGGCGCTTGCTGGTCTTTCTTGGGCGCCCTGAAGCCTTTTTGGCAACAATGGAACCTCTCTCCTTGAAGTTCTTGATGATGCGATAGATTGTTGACTGAGGTGCAATCTTTCTAGCTGCGATACTCTTCCCTGTTAGGCCATTTTTGTGCATTGCAATGATGACTGCACGTGTTTCTTTAGAGATAACCATGGTTAACAGAAGAGAAACAATGATGCCAAGCACCAGCCTCCTTTTAAAGTGTCCAGTGGTGTCATTCTTACTTAATCATGACAGATTGATCTCCAGCCATGTCCTCATCAATACCCACACCTGTGTTAATGGAGCAATCACTGAAAAGAGGTTAGCTGGTCCTTTTAAGGCAGGGCTGCAATGATGTTGAAATGTGTTTTGGGGATAAAGTTCATTTTCTAGCCAAATATTGACTTTGCAAGTAATTGCTGTTAAGCTGATCACTCTTTATAACATTCTGGAGTATATGCAAATTGCCATTAGAAAAAGTGAAGCAGTAGACTTTGTAAAAATTAATATTTGTGTCATTCTCAAAACTTTTGGCCATGACTGTAGTTTGTTGTGAAAGTGACACCAGAGAAACCTACTGCATTTGTTGGTTGCAATTTTATTTTTTAAAAGGCTTTCTCTGTTTATATTAGTGACTCTATTTCTAGCCCGAATTAAGTCCTTTTCTTTATATCCCCTTTTGATTAATTTGTTGCAAGTTTTATTTGATTCCTCTAAAAAGGTGGAGAAGTCGCTACAATTACATCTCAGCCTAATTAATTCTCCATAAGGAATATTTTTTACAACATGTTTAGGATGACAGGAACTTGCCATGAGAGTGGAATTACTTGTTGTGGGTTTGTAAAAAGGAGAAATATTCACTAAATATTTGTCAATGTCTGCTGACAAAGTTAAATCCAAAAAATTGAAAAAAAAAAAAATCATGAAAAAATGTAAATTTTAAATTGAACCCATTATCATTGATGTAATTAATAAACTCCTTTGCTTCCTCCTGTGTCCCCCCCCCCACACTAACAGGAGGTCATCTATATAACGGCCATATCATATAATTTTGGTACTGTAAGGATTGTCATCGTTATATAGGAATAATTCCTCCCAGTGGGCCATAACAATGTTAGCCAGTGAGGGGGAGAATTTAGCCCCCATGCTTACTCCACTCTTCTGTAAGAAAAAGCAATCATCAAATCTGAAATAATTATGTGATAACAGGAATTTCACTGCTAATAAAATGAATTCAGAAGTAGGAGTATCTTAAAGACCGTATTTGTCCAAATAAAAGGATAGACTCTGGATAGCAATGTTGTGAGGAATGGATGGATAAAGCCCCACAACATCACAAGAAAGCCATGAAAAATTATTATTCCAGGTAAATTTATTAAAGATAGTAGTAATAAATTTGGAGTCTCTAATGTATCCTGGAAGAGCCTGTACAAGTGGTTGTAAGTGGAAATCTACCCAAGATCCCAATCGTTCTCCCAGGGACCCAATGCCTGCCACAATTGGCCTAAGAGGAGGTGGAAACACCTGTTTGTGGACCTTGGGGAGCACATGATAGATAGGGACAATAGGATGATCATTAAACATGAAATCAGAGATTTTTTTGTCAATGACTTGCATATGCTAGCCTTCTTGTATTAATTTGAAAAGAACCAAATTGTACTGATCTGTGGGATCATTGGATATTTTCTAATACATTTCCGTATTGTCTAAATCAATAAATACCATTTTTTTGTACAGACTAGCATCCAGTAACACTATTGAGCCACCCTTATCGGATTCTTTTATAATGAGATCCTTATTTTGTTTGAGATCAAACAGAGCCTTTTTTTCAACAGAAGACAAATTTTTTTATCTTGGATTTTAGAAACTATAGTGTATTCATTATTCAAATGATGCTGATTGTCTGACCAATTGTGTTTGACTTCCTAGCATATATTCTCACACTTTGAAATCAGAACATAGATCTTGATGAAGACTGCTAAGTCGAAACGCGTCATCTGTTTTTGAAGTGTTTTTTCCCATGCCCGGCAATCCTGTGCCACTCATGTTTTAACCTAATGGATTAAAGGTTATCTTTTAGACTGCGACCTTCTCGCTGTTTTTTTTTTTTCTCTCAGCATTCTGTCTCCTCCAAACGCAACGAGTTTGGTTTCTACCGAAAAGTTGTACTTTGGTTTCATCAGACCATGTGACATTCTCCCAATACTCTTCTGGATAATCCAAATGCTCTCTAGCAAACTTCAGATGGGCCCGGATATGTACTGGCTTAAGCAGGGAGACACGTCTGGCACTGCAGGATCTGATTCCCTGGCGGCGTAGTGTGCTACTTATGGTAGCCTTTGTTACAGTGGTCCCAGCTCTATGTAAGTCATTCACTAGGTCCCCCCATGTGGTTCTGGGATTTTTGCTCACCGTTCTTGTGATCAGTTTGACCCCACGGGGTGAGATCTTGCGTGGAGCCCCAGATCGAGGGAGATTATCAGTGGTCTTGTATGTCTTCCATTTTCTTATTATTGCTCCCACAGTTAATTTCATTACACCAAGCTGCTTGCCTATTGCAGATTCAGTCTTCCCAGTCTGGTGCAGGGCTACAATTTTGTTTCTGGTGTCCTTCAACAGCTCTTTGGTCTTCACCATAGTGGAGTTTGGAGTGTGACTGTTTGAGGTTGTGGACAGTGTCTTTTATACTGATAACAAGTTCAAACAGGTGCCATTACTACAGGTAATGAGTGGAGGACATAGGAGCCTCTTAAAGAAGAGGTTGCAGGTCTGTGAGAGCCAGAAATCTTGCATGTTTTTTAGTGACCAAATACTTATTTCTACCATAATTTGCAAAATAAATCTTGCCAGATCAGACAAGGTGATTTTCTGCATTTGTTTCTCATTTTGACTCTCATAGTTGTGGTCTACCTACGATGTCAATTACAGGCCTCTCTCATCTTTTAAGTGGGAGAAATTGCACAACTGGTGGCTGACTAAATACTTTTTTCCCCACTGTACATAGAAGCACTGAAGACCAAACCTTACTGCACAGATTTGATCGCTACTATGCGGATTGTACAATTGTATTAACTATGCTGGAAATGAGGGGAAGCGTGACACTGTCTGCACAGCACGCTATCGCGATTCAGCAATCTGTAGGGACAGATGGACTACAGAAATTTGCCTATAAAACTCATAACACCTCTTTAACCTAAAGAGGCAGTAACAGATCCAAGTGTACTGCACAGATACAACAACAACCAAGTTTACTACAACTACTTGTAGATACTGAAAAAAATTAGCTGCAGCATAAGTATGCATGCAACGTATAGGAGCATATTCACAATGGCCATTAAACAGACAAAGCCTAAGGCCCTGTGCACACTTTGCGTTTTTAGATGCGTTTCCGCTGCGTTTTTCAACGTGCGGAAACGCATCCAACCCGCAGCACAGTGCACTACCAATGTAATCTAATGGGAACCGCATGTCTGCTGTGCACATGCTGCGGAAAAAAACGCGTGGTTTCGCCGCGTTTTATTTTCCGCAGCATGTCAATTCTTTGTGCGGAACTGCAGCGGTTCGGCGCCCATTGACTTGCATTGAGTCTGGCACTTCCGCAGCAAAACCGCAGATCTAAAAAGATCTGCGGTTTTGCTGTGGGTGAAACCGCTGCTGTTCGGGAGGAGGGAAGTGTGTGGGCGGTGCGTGGGCGTGTATAGACTGCAGTGCTATGTGTGTGGGTGGTGCGTGGGCGTGTATAGTGTGCGGCGCTATGTGTGTGGGCGGTGCGTGGGCGTGTATAGTGTGCGGCGCTGTGTGTGTGGGCGGTGCGTGGGCATGTATAGTGTGCGGCACTGTGTGTGTGGGCGGTGATTGTGTGCCGGTGTCTGCGTGATCGGTGTGCGGGCCTGTGTGCGTGATCGGTGTGCGGGGCTGTGTGCGTGATCGGTGTGTGGGCCTGTGTGCGTGATCGGTGTATGTGCAGAGTTGTGTGCGGGATCGGTGTATGTGCGGCGGTGTGCGGGGCTGTGTGTGTCTCCGTGTATGCAGGCATCGTCGGATGGGACTACAAGTGCCATCCGGCGATGCCTGCTACAGTGACTGACACATTAGCCAATGATGGGACAGTAGTAGTCCCATCATCCGGCTAATGTGCTGAATGTAAAAAAAAAAAAAAAAACATACATGACATACAACATATAACATACACATGACATACAGAACATACAATGACATACAACACATAACATAGAGCACATACTCACCTATTCCCCGACGCCATTCATCTGTGTACCGCTCTGCCCCCGGGAGAGAATGACGTCAGTACAGTTCATTCTCTCACAGCAATGCTGGGTGAGAAAATTCCCACGCAGCATTGCCATAAAGTGAGAGTGTTATATTCTGCTACAAGCACTAAGGAAAGAAAGGGAAATCTGTCCCTACAATAGAACTAAGCTCAATCCCTACGATGTAACGGGGAACCTGATCCTGCGATCAGACCCGCTAAAGTCCTCAACTAGTCTGAACGAAGACCTATAGATGCGAGGAAGGGATCCCTACAAGCACTAGGGACTGGGAGAAAAGATGGACACCTCCTAACAGAAGTTGTAGCAGTAAAAGAAAAACAAAACAAAATAGAACACAGAGGTCTGAAGACCAAGCAAAACTATTTGAGTAAGGTAACAAAGCACCCGGCTAGCTTAAGAGTAGAAGTTACAATGAAGTCCAGCAAAGCCAGAAGGGCGGAGCAGGATTAAGTAGGCAAAAAAGGTCATGTGACCAGCAAGATAGAAAAAACCTAACAGGAGAGTTCTAACAGTACCCCCCATTCTAAGAGGATCCTCCGGATCCCTTAGGCCCAGGCTTACCCGGAAACCTCTTGTGAAACGCTCTGACAAGTCTGGATGCAGAAACATAATCCGCCCTCACCCATGAGTTATCCTCGGGTCCGAAACCCCTCCAAACAACGAGATACTGCAAACTCCCTCTATAATCTCTAGAATTTAGGATGCGGGAAATTTCATATTCCCCGTCCTCCACCACAGAACAGAGGTAGAGGCGTCTCCATCTGACACATCAGCTCTTTTCAACAGAGAAACATGAAACACCGGATTAATCTTCCAGGAGGTAGGAACCTCCAACCTAACAGCAGATTGGTTAACAACCTGAAGCACCTTGAAGGGCCCTACAAACTTGGGACCCAATTTTTTAGAAGGAATCCTCAACCGCAGATTCTTAGAGGACAACCAAACCATGTCACCAATAGCAAACAAAACCTCTTGCCGTTTCCTATCAAAGTACCTTTTAGATTTTCTGTTAGCCTCCTGAAGATTACCACGTACATCCGTCCAAACTCTCTCCAAATCACCGGAAAAATTCTCCTCTTCATACACGGCTGATACCAATTTGGAGAATGACCCAAACGACGGATGTCTCCCAGTACAACAAAAAAAAGGCAAACAACCAGCAGAAGAGGATGTATTGTTGTTAAGAGCAAATTCAGCAAGTGGCAGAAACTCAGACCACCCCTCTTGATTGTCTGCCACAAAACAATGCAAGAACTGCTCAACATCCTGGTTTTTCCTTTCTGTCTGGCCATTAGACTCAGGATGATATCCGGATGAAAACGACAAATGAACTCCCAACCTGTCACAAAAGGCGCGCCAAAAACGAGCCACGAACTGAGGTCCCCTATCAGAAACAATGTCAGTAGGAACGCCATGTAGTCTGACAATTTCCTTGACAAAGGCCTTAGCGAGAGTCTTAGCGCAGGGCAATTTGATGAAAGGAACCAAGTGACACATCTTGCTAAAACGGTCCACGACCACCCAGATGACAGTGAAACCCTCAGAGGGGGAAGGTCAGTAATAAAGTCCATAGCCAAATGTGTCCAGGGTGCACTAGGGATCTCCAGAGGGCAAAGCAACCCCGCAGCAGGAGTATGTGAAGACTTAGATCTAGCACACACAGTGCATTGACGCACCCACTTAATGACTTCCTTCTGCCATCCAGGCCACCAAAAACTGCGACCCACAAGTCTCTTGGTCTCAGAGATTCCAGGATGACCTGCCAACCGAGACTCATGACACTCAACAAACAAATCTCTCCTAAAGGTCCCAGGCACAAACAACCTCCCATGGGGAGTGTTAGATGGTGCATTCTCCTGTGCTTTAAGAATCTCCTCTTCCAACACAGAGTCCAAAGCAGCAATCACAACCCCTTCTTGTAAAATGTTCTCCTCCTCCTCAGCACCAACCATGGGAGAAAGCTGCGAGACAAAGCATCGGCTTTAACATTCTTAGTACCTGGAATGTAAGTAACGGAAAAATTAAACCGCAAGAAAAACAGTGCCCACCTAGCCTGACGGGCATTCAAGCATTTGGCAGCATCCAGATAGATCAGATTTTTATGATCAGTGAAAACCTGAACGAGAAATTCAGCACCTTCCAAGAGATGCCGCCAGTGTTCAAATGCGAGTTTAATGGCCAACAATTCCCGATTACCAGTATCATAATTCAGTTCAGTCTCAGAAAATTTTTTTGAAAAAAAGGCACAGGGATGTATTCCATCCATGTTTTCCTGAGACAACACCGTGCTGACCCCCACAGAAGAAGCATCAACCTCAATCAAAAACGGTTTAGTCACATCAGGCTGCATAAGGATGGGAGCAGAGCTGAACCTCTCCTTTAAAAACACAAAAGCCTCAATGGCCTCAGTAGTCCACTGAACCGCATTAGAACCTTTCCTGGTGAGATCGGTCAGCGGTTTGACAATAATAGAAAAATTTTTAATGAATTTTCTATAATAATTGGCGAAACCCAAAAACCTCTGTAACGATTTCAAACCAATAGGCCTAGGCCATTCCTGCACAGCTTGAACTTTCACCGGATCCATCTCAAAACCTTCGCTGGAGATAATGTAGCCCAAAAAACGAATTCTCTGTACAACGAACTCACAGTTCTCCAGCTTAGCAAAAAGCGAATTGTCACTCAATAACTGTAATACCTCACGAACGCTCCGCCAATGAGATTCCAAATCCGGCGAATAAATCAAAATGTCATCCAAATACACAACCACACTTTTGCCGATCAAAGGTCTAAGGATGTCATTAATAAGATTCTGAAAAAATGCAGGAGCATTGGTAAGGCCAAAGGGCATAACAAGATTCTCAAAATGACCCACCGGAGTGTTAAAAGCAGTCTTCCATTCGTCACCCTCCTTCATGTGCAACAAATTGTATGCCCCCCGAAGATCAATTTTAGAGAACCACTTGGCCCCCGCTAACTGGTTAAACAAATCAGGAATCAATGGCAGTGGGTAAGGATTGCGTACCGTAATTTTATTAATCTCACGAAAGTCCAGACAAGGACGTAACCGCCGTCCTTTTTTTTAACAAAAAAAAATCCAACAGCCACAGGAGACTTGGAAGGCCTAATGTGACCGGCGGCCAAGCTTGTCTGTATGTATTCCTCCAAAGCCTTTCTCTCAAGTACAGTAAGATTAAATAACCAACTTTTAGGAAGAGTCGCTCCAGGGACAAATTCAATAGTACAATCATAGTCTCTATGGGGAGGTAACATTTGCAATTCCTTCTCAGAAAAAACTTTCCAAAAATCCCGAATAGGTACAGGTAATTCCCCTTTATCCACAGCAGCAATACGCCCGTTACAACACTTGTCATAACACTGATGGCTCCAGGACTTAATTTCATTGGTAGACCAATCCAGAACAGGATTGTGCAATTTTAACCAGGGCAACCCCAATATCACCGGAGAAGGCAAATTATTCAATACTACCAAATCCAAATTTTCTTGGTGAACACCATTAATAGTGAGGGGAAATTCACAGACCTTGTGAGTAACATTCTTCAAGGGAGAGCCATCAACAGAAACCACGGCAATAGGGGATGACAAAGGTTTGGGTTTTAATTTAAGTTTTTCTAAGAATTCCCCATCAATCACATTCAGAGTAGAACCCAATCGACAAATACCCGAAATTCCATTAATTCTTCTTGAGCAGCAGTAGTGGCAGAAAGAAAAACACCCTTAGTGTTTAAACAGGCTATACGGGCGACACTGACCTCCTTTTTTTTTTCTTTATTCATACGTAGCACACAGTTCTTAATGAAATGCTTAGATTTGCCTCAATAAAAGCACAAACCCTCCGAAAACCTGTGGTCTTTTTCCTGAGAGCGGAGTGCCATCGCTCCAATCTCCATCGGCTCTCCAATGTCAGTACAAACCCTCTCAAGACTAGGAGCTGACATGGCAGATTTACTCTCATTAACCCTTGCACGCAGTCTCCTATCCACCCGTATAGCTAATTGCATAGCCTCCTGCAAGTTACCAGGTATGGGATAAGCAATCAGCAAATCTTTAACCCTTTCACCTAGCCCTGCAAGAAACAAACTTTTCAAAGCTGAATCGTTCCACTCCACCTGAGTAGACCACCGTCGGAAGTGAGTACAATATTTTTCCACATTACCTGATCCCTGCCTCAAACATCTCAACTCTGTCTCAGCTGATGAGACACGATCAGGATCATCATACAGCAACCCCAAAGCAGAAAAAAAACTATCCACTGATATAAAGCATGGATCAGTAGATTGCAGAGAAAAAGCCCATTCCTGAGGTTCTTTGCGCAAAAGTGACATTATGAACCCTATGTGCTGCAATTCATCACCACAGGATCTGGGTCTCAAACGAAAATACAACAAGCAAGCATTTTTAAAAGAAAAAAAATCTTGTTGTTCAACAAAAAATAAATCAGGCAAACGTACCTTTGGCTCCACGAAAATGTGCTCCAGAACAACTACTCACATGTTGCTGGAGGTCAGCCACCTCCAGAGAGAGTCCCTGCAGGCATTGAGCCAAGTCCTGAACCAACACCATGATGGAAATTGGAAATCTTTCCTTAGAGATTTTTCTTTTGGGCTGGACTTACTGTTATATTCTGCTAAAAGCACTATGGAAAGAAAGGGAAATCTGTCCCTACAATAGAACTAAGCTCAATCCCTACGATGTAACGGGGAACCTGATCCTGCGATCAGACCCGCTAAAGTCCTCAGCTAGTCTGAACGAAGACCTATAGATGCGAGGAAGGGATCGCTACAAGCACTAGGGACTGGGAGAAAAGATGGACACCTCCTAACAGAAGTTGTAGCAGTAAAAGAAAAACAAAACAAAATAGAACACAGAGGTCTGAAGATCAAGCAAAACTATTTGAGTAAGGTAACAAAGCACCCGGCTAGCTTAAGAGTAGAAGTTACAATGAAGTCCAGCAAAGCCAGAAGGGCGGAGCAGGATTAAGTAGGCAAAAAAGGTCATGTGACCAGCAAGATAGAAAAAACCTAACAGGAGAGTTCTAACAGAGAGAATGAACTCAGTGATGCACTGCAGGAGCCATTGTCTCCTGTCAGTGCATCACTGGGAGGCCCTACAGAGCAGTGGCATCACCCGATGTCACTGTTCTATAGGGGAGACCATTGTGGGACACTCGTTATTAATTGGACTGCGTCGGACAGGGAGTATACGGTTGTTTTATTTTTTTAAGTTTTATTACAGGAGATCGAGGGCGTCGCTTGGATCTGAGGGTATAATAAAGATATGAAAACTGTGTTGTGTTTTATTTCATTAAAATAATTTAATCTTATGCGTGTGTTTTTTTTTAACCCTTTATTAATATAACATTAATAATGGATAGGCGTCTTATTGACGCCTCTCTATTATTAACCGGGCTTAATATCACCTTACAATAGCAAGGTGATATTAACCCCTTATTACCCCATATCCCATCTACAGGGGAGTGGGAAGAGAGGGGTTTAAGTGCCGGAATTGGTGAATCGTACAGATGCGCCAATTCTGGGGCGGCTGGGTGCTGGTATTTTTAGCCAGGGGGGGCGCCAATATCCATGGCCTCTTCCTAGGCTATGAATATCAGCCCGCAGCTGTCTGCCTAGCCTTTCTGGCTATAAATTATAGGGGGACCCCACGTCATTCTTTGGGGGGGTCCCCCTATTTTAATAGCCAGTGAAGGCTAGCTGCGGGCTGATATTCATAGCCTGGGAAGATCCATGGGTATTAACCCCTTCCCAGGCTAGAAATATTGGCCCCGGCTGTGGGCTTTCCCCCTCTGGCACAGAAAATTGCGCCAAAGTCGTATTTCCCAGAATGCTTGCAGGTGCCTTTTTTCAGCCAATAAGCAAGGACGTACACTGTGGGCATCATTGCTGTGATTGGCTTGCTTTGGGGGGCATCATAGTGTCTATAAAAGCCCTGACCGCCGACATACATTTTGATGGGGAGAAGGCAATGATGGGGTGATGGGGGGAAGGCAATGATGGGGCGATGGAGAAGGCAATGTGTTATGTTTCGGTAACTGAGGATAAATAGCAAAAAATAGCAAAAGCGGTAATACACCAGAGAGGCTGGAACCTATTGGATTGCAGTAACCTGAACTAACCACACAACTAGAGGTAGCCGTGGAGCGTTCCTACGTTGATCCTAGTCACCTGGTCACAGCCTGAGAGATAACTACACCTAAAGGCAGAAAGATGAAAGCTATATGCCCCGGAGCAGATCCCTAAAGAAAATAGGAAGCCCCCAAACATGTAATGGCTGTTAGACAAGAAGAAAGCACGGACACAGACAGAAAATAGAATTAGCAAATGCTGGGGCCCAATCTGTCTAGACAGAAAAGTACAGGAAAGAATTTTGACTGCAATCCAAGAAAACCCTAACAAAAATACCAACACTTCTGATTGCCAAAAAACCTGAGATCACACGATCTTATCCACCTAAATCAGATCTCTGGTGTAACAAAACGCTATTCAGCAAATAAAAAGTAACAAAAGAGCAAAGCAAAAGTGCAGACACAAACGGAGCACAACTGCAGAGCCAGACCCCCAAAAGGGGAAAGGCTGCAGTCCACTGCAGGCAGCAAACCAGCAGAGAAAATCAAACAGAGAAAAAAAAACAGCAAACACTTATCTGAAGGAGAGCAGGAACCTAGCAGTGCGTCAAACAAGACCAGAAGGAACAATTGATAACCGGCAAGGCTGCTGGGAACTCAGGCCACTTATATCCTACCATTCAGCGCCAGCTGAAGGCCATTCAATAATCAGTTCATTACCCTCAGCAACCACCGGAGGGAGCCCCAGCTCAGAAGCCGCCTCCAGCATATTCACAACAGCAATGATGGTAGGGGGAGAATGCAATGATGGTGGTGGTGGAATGGGCAATAATGGGGGTGGTGGGGGAGGAGGAAATGATGGTGTGGTAGAAGGTAATGATGGAGGTGGTGAAGAGGGCAATGATGGGGTGGGGGAGAGGAAAATAATGGGGTGTGGGGGGAGGAGGACAATGAGGGGTGTGGGGGATTGGGATTGGAAGAAGGGGGACTTATAATGGCCTTAGGAACAGGGGGAGGTGGAGGAAGACATTATCCCTTATTATGTCTAACACAGTCCCTTAGTATATAGTGTACTCACTAATTCTGTATAACACCATCCTTAGTTACATAGTTTCCTCTTTTATTATATATAACACCGTCCCTTATTATGTACGATCCTCTCTAGTTATATATGGTGCCGTCCCTTATTATATAGCTTCCTCTGCTGTTATGTAAGTGCTATCTCTTACATAGTGTATTCATGTTAATTTTGTTATTCACAACGCCCTCTTTTATTACATAGTCCCCTCTCTTTTTAAATATAAAATGACTGCTACCTTCTAATACTCCATGTCTCTTAACCTTTTTCCATGTAGTCTCTTCCCTTAAATGAGTTAAATAAAGTATAAAACTAGAGAAAGCATATGTAGTATTGATTTTGTCAGCTTTTTCAAAAGAAATATTACTACACAGAGATACACGTGCGTGAGGCAAACTTATGAAAAAAATCGCATTTATCAAGTCAGCTTAAAAACATCAATAATACATATACAATTAATAAGATTAGGTATGATACACTGTAGTCGCAATATCAATCCATGGGACAGTCCAGTTACATATTAATATAGAGAGAGAAGTCCAGTGTCCACAAGGGGGCAGTAGGCTCCTATCAAATAACCGGCTGAATGACTCAATAGACCGGCTGGAAACTCAAATAGAAAATCAAACCGACCAAGAAAAAAGGTTGTGAACTCAAAAAAGCATCTATACAGGCTCAAAATAAGGCTGCCAGAACTAGGTTAAAAGCAGTTCGAAGCAATGTGAAGACAACCACATGCGACTTAAGGGATGACCGCAACCAATGCACAATTTTGCCTTAAAAAGATTTGTCTGGCTGTGCCAAAGCCTTTTTTAGAACAAAACACTGGTCCGTTGTGTGTGGTCGTATGTCCGATTGTTTGAACACTGCAATATTTCTGTATTGTGGTGGGGGGGGAGGAAAAAATTCCAACAAAAGACAACTAGCAGAAAATTGTATGAAAAATATGTACAAAACTTTATTAATACATACACAAAAAAGCAGATAAAAATGGCAGTGAAAAACTGGGTGTACTAAAAACCTCTTACACAAAAGGGCAGGATACCTATGAGAGTTAGCCAGAACAACATAATTACAACCGATATGTATAGGCATGATGAGCACTGCATAGTAATAAAAAAATGCAGATGATTGCCTGAGTAACAATGGGTGTGTATGATTGCCATACACAATCCTTAAATAAGGAAACAAGGCTAAAAATAAATATCAAAGCATATAGGTGCACACATCATGTTCATTACTACTAGAAATTACCTCAAGTGACAAAGAACCAGCGTGGAGTCCCACAGAAACTGCCTGCCACCTCTACCTACTTTTCGGATGAGACACCTTCATCAGGGGGGCCCCTTTTCTGGGGCAGCTGAGAGCTGATGTTTTTAGCCTATGGGGCCAGTATCTATGGCCCCTTCCTAGGCTATTAATATCAGCCAGCAGCTGTTTGCATAGCCTTTGCTGGCTGTTAATTATAGGGGGACATCACGTTATTTCTATTAGAGTCCCCTATTTTAATAGCCAGTAAAGACTTAGTGTACAGTTGTGAGTTGGTATTAATAGCCTGGGAAGTTCCAGGGGTATGACACCCTTCCCAGGCTAGAAATATCTGCCCCCAGCTATTGACTTTTCCTCTGTTGGTTTCGAAAATTGCACGGGAGCCCACGCCATTTACAGAAAAATAATCTTTTAAAAATTAAATACATATACAGTAATTTGCACACACATGTACTAATTGTATTTGTCACAGACATCCATATAGCTACCTATTTTCTTTGTATTTACTGTATGTAATCCATCTCTTCTATCCTGTCGGCTCCTGCAGTGATTTTGCACTACACGGCTGCTGAATTACCGGCTTTTCTTCTATCTATGTATCTATGCAATATAAATACATATACATATTTGTGTCACTGACATATATATATATATATGTATTCTATGTGTATATACAGTACAGACCAAAAGTTTGAACACACCTTCTCATTCAAAGATTTTTCTGTATTTTCATGACTATGAAAATTGTACATTCACACTGAAGGCATCAAAACTATGAATTAACACATGTGGAATTATATACTTAACAAAAAAATGTGAAACAACTGAAAATATGTCTTATATTCTAGGTTCTTCAAAATAGCCACCTTTTGCTTTGATTACTGCATTGCACACTCTTGACATTCTCTTGATGACTTTCTAGAGGTAGTCACCGGAAATGGTTATCCAACAGTCTTGAAGGAGTTCCCAGAGATGTTTAGCACTTGTTGGCCCTTTTGCCTTCACTCTGCGGTCCAGCTCACCCCAAACCATCTCAATCGGGTTCAGGTCTGGTGACTGTGGAGGCCAGGTTATCTGGCGTAGCACCCCATCACTCTCTTTCTTGGTCAAATAGCCCTTACACAGCCTGGAGGTGTGTTTGGGGTCATTGTCCTGTTGAAAAATAAATGATGGTCCAACTAAACGCAAACCGTATGGAATAGAATGCCGCTGCAAGATGCTGTGGTAGCCATGCTGGTTCAGTATGCCTTCAATTTTGAATAAATCCCCAACAGTGTCACCAGCAAAGCACCCCCACACCATCACACCTCCTCCTCCATGCTTCACGGTGGGAACCAGGCATGTAGAGTCCATTCGTTCACCTTTTCTGCGTCGCACAAAGACACGGTGGTTGGAACCAAAGATCTCAAATTTGGACTCATCAGACCAAAGCACAGATTTCCACTGGTCTAATGTCAATTCCTTGTGTTCTTTAGCCCAAACAAGTCTCTTCTGCTTGTTGCCTGTCCTTAGCAGTGGTATCCCAGCAACTATTATACCATAAGGGCCTGCAGCACAAAGTCTCATCTTAACAGTTGTTGTAGAGATGTGTCTGCTGCTAGAACTCTGTGTGGCATTGACCTGGTCTCTAATCTGAGCTGCTGTTAACCTGCGATTTCTGAGGCTGGTGACTTGGATAAACTTATCCTCAGAAGCAGAGGTGACTCTTGGTCTTCCTTTCCTGGGGCGGTCCTCATGTGAGCCAGTTTCTTTGTAGTGCTTGATGGTTTTTGCAACTGCACTTGGGGACACTTTCAAAGTTTTCCCAATTTTTCGAACTGACTGACCTTCATTTCTTAAAGTAATGATGGCCACTCGTTTTTCTTTACTTAGCTGCTTTTTTCTTGCCATAATACAAATTGTAACAGTCTATTCAGTAGGACTATCTTTGAAGAACCTAGAATATAAGACATATTTTCAGTTGTTTCACACTTTTTTGTTAAGTATACAATTCCACATGTGTTAATTAATAGTTTTGATGCCTTCAGTGTGAATGTACAATTTTCATAGTCATTAAAATACAGAAAAATCTTTGAATGAGAAGGTGTGTCCAAACTTTTGGCCTGTAGTATATCTATTCTATCTATTCTATTCTAACCTGTCGGTGTGATTTTAATGTACGCGGCATGTATTGCCGGCTTTTCAAATGCGATCGGTGTGTAAAAATCGGACAGCACTCGCATGGTCCGAGTGCTGTGTGATTTTTTTCTTGCACCCATTGACTTCTATTGCAGGATGCAATCCGATTTCCTATTACAATCGCAGCATGCTTCAATTTTCTTACAGTCTGATCGTGATTCGATCCGAGCTGGAAAAAAAAAACGCAGATGAACACAAATCATAGAATAACATTGGTCCGAATTCAATCCGATTTTTTATTGGATTGCATTCGTCCGATTTCATCGCAAGTGGGAATGAGCACTAAAGGTGTTATTCACCTAAATAAAAAAAAAATAATATTCACTTTCATTATGCTGTGTAATATCACCGCAGAAAAAAAGGAAAAATTTGAGGCAAACCCTCAACAAATTCTGTAGCAAATCTATAACTGATTTTTTTCTGTTGCAATTTACATCCTGTATGGATATATCCTAATAGCACATCACCATCCGTTGTCTGAATGTCATAGTCCCTGTAACATAAGTTTCAGTTGTTGCAGCTATTATAATATGTGCTCACAAGTCTGTATTTTTTTAGTGGGTCCAAACCCAGTGGCTTCCAAACCCACTTGAAAAATTCCTTCAAAAATGCTTTACCTATTCATTTCTATTGTAAAACCATTACGCTGTTCATAAGTTGAATATTTATTTTTTCAAGTTTTCAAAATGTTTGGTGGGAAAAAAGAAAATGCATGTCCCTTCTTTGAAACTTCTCCCGATGGAATCTACTTCAAACCATTGACTGTCGAATCAAAAGGTTGCAAAAAATGGTTCAGTAACAAAAAATAAAGAAAAATTGTTCCAAAGCACTTCTAAAACGCTTCAAAACTGTTTCAAGAAAAGAAAACTCCTCCATCATACAAGGTATGTGCACATGACATGTTTTCCAGGCGGAGTCCTCCTGAAAAAGTGCTTCAAAGCAAAGCAAGTGTTTGCAAAATTGGCCAAAAATTGGTTTGTAAATAATGAATAAAACAATAATAAAAGACTTGCTGTGCACGTTTCGCCTAAATCAGAAAAAAGAAATGACAAGTTCATTCTTCAAGTGGCTTCATCTAGGGAGCCACCCACTCTCCATAATTGGAAGTTTAGTTCAAAAGACCCCAGAATCTGCAGGGACGATGGCAAAACTACCAGTGAACCTGCTACAGAAAAACAACAGCTGGCTTTTTCCCCGAAGCAGCTTCACCTGGGAAAACTTACATGCACGTAGCTCAAAAGTGGAAAGTTTTGTGAAGTAGTTTTAACTTGAAATCTCGTAATTTTTTATGTCTGGACATACTTTTACATTATTCTAATATTATTATTACTATTATGATCATAAGGCCACATTCACACGTTGAGTATTTGGTCAGTATTTTACATCAGTAATTGTAACCTGTAAACGTGGCCTTATTGCGTATTGATGATCCCCTATATATAAAATATGTTGTTGTGTCTTTCGACACGACAAGGTAGATACTGGAGCTTTTCAGGAATTTCTAAATTATATGATTATTGTTTTAAGCAGATGTTTACAGCACACACCCCTTTATGAATGTAAAAGAAAAGGTAGATACTAATATTTTAAGTCTCTGATGAAAATAGTAGGGTGAGGAACACATTTGTTTTACAGGTATTTCTACTTATAAAGGATAAAGTGCATTACTCACAGTTAATAACGCAAAGAAAAGCCTAGGGCTATAAAAAGCATGGTAGGATTTATAGGACAGTGATGAATCATGAAACAGTTGCTGAAACATTCTGTAAGTATTTTTTCTACCTGGAAAAATAGACTTAGTAAGTAAAGAATTATTTTGGCAGAATGATAGACTGTTGGTTAGCAGGAAGTAAAATACTTTTAGAAAACGATTATTGAGAATATTTATATTGAGTAATATTTAGAAATATCTACTCAGCATCACAGAATAATCCCAATGCTTGGATACACATTTCCCTAAACAAACTACTGTCAACTTGCTCTACCACATATTTAGCAAACCCTCTTTTGTAAGGTAATCAGAAGAACACTAGTTTGTGGATTTACTTTACACAAAGAAATCCAGCTAAAATTCAATTCAACTTCAGTCTTTTAGATATCAAGATATATTCTCTAGAAAAACTGTTTTTTGTTTGCAAAATTGCCCCAAAATTGGTTTGTAAATAATGAATAAAACAATAATAAATGAATGAAATAATGAAACATGATGGCTGGTATTGTAACTCAGCTCATTTCAAGTGGAAGCTCTTTAATCCCTTCACCCCCAAGGGTGGTTTGCAGTTAATGACCGGGCCAATTTTTACAATTCTGACCACTGTCTCTTTTTGAGGCTATAACTCTGGAACGCTTGAATGGATCTTTGTGATTCTGAGAATGTTTTCTCGTGACATATTGTACTTCACGTTAGTGGTAAAATTTATTCGATATAACTTGCGTTTATTTTTGAAAAAAATGCAAATATGGCGAAAATTTTGCAATTTTCAAACTTTTAATTTTTATTCCCTTAAAACAGAGAAATATGTCACACAAAATAGTTAATAAATAACATTTCCCACATGTCTACTTTACATCAGCACAATTTTGGAACCCAATTTTTTTTGTTAGGTAATTATAAGGGTTAAAAGTTGACCAGCGATTTCTCATTTTTACAACAAAATTTACAAAGCCATTTTTTTAGGGACCACCTTACATTTGAAGTGACTTTGAGGGGTCTATATGGCAGAAAATACCCAAAAGTGACACCATTCTAAAAACTGCACCCCTCAAGGTACTCAAAACCACATTCAAGAAGTTTATTAACCCTTCAGGTTCTTCACAGGAGCTGAAGCAACGTGGAAGGAAAAAAATAAATGTTTAACTTTTTAGTCACAAAAATTAACTTTTACAAACTTTTTTTATTTTCACAAGGGTAAAAAGAGATAAAGTTGTTGTGCAATTTCTCCTGAGTACGCCAATACCCCATATGTGGTGGAAAACCACTGTTTGGGCACACAGCAGAGCTAGTAAGCGAAGGAGCGCCGTTTGACTTTTTCAAACCAAAATTGGCTGGATTTGAGATTGGAACAGCATGTCGCGTTTGGAGAGCCTCTGATGCGCCTAAACAGTGGAAACCCCCCACAAGTAACACCAATTTGGAAACTAGACCCCCTATGGAACTTAACTAGATCTGTTGTGAGCACTTTGAACCCCCAAGTGTTTCACAAAAGTTTATAATGCCTGGGTGTGAAAAAAAGACAATTTTCCACAAAAATGATTTTTAGTCCCAAATTTTTGATTTTTCCCAAGGAAATTGGACCCCAAAAGTTGCTCTTACATTTGTCTTGAGTATGCTGATACCCCATATGTGGGGGGGACCACTGTTTGGGCGCACGGCAGAGCTTGGAATGGAAGGAGCACCATTTGACATTTTCCAACCAAAATTGGCTGGAATTGAGATTGGACGCCATGTTGCATTTGGAGAGCCCCTGATGTGCCTAAACAGTGGAAACCCCCCACAAGTGACCCCATTTTGGAAAATAGACCCCACAAGGAACTTATCTAGATGTGTGGTGAGCGCTATGAAGCCCCAAGTGCTTCACAGAAGTTTATAAAGTACGGCCGTAAAAACAAAAAAAAAATCTTTTTTTTTTACAAAAATGATATTTTCACCCCCAATTTTTATTTTCCCAAGGGTAACAGAAGAAATTGTACCCCAAGAGTTATTATGCAATTTTTCCTGAGTACACTGATACCCCAGATGTGGGGGTAAACCACTGTTTGGGTGCATGGCAGAGCTCGGAAGGGAAGGAGCGCCGTTTGACTTTTTCAACGCAGAATTGACTGGACGCCAAGTCGTGTTTGGAGAGCTCCTGATCTGCCTAAACAGTGGAAACCACCCACAAATGACACCATTTTGGAAACTATACCCTCAAGGAACTTATCTAGATGTGTGGTGAGAACTTTGAACCCCCAGATGTTTCACTAAAGTTTTTAATGCCCGAGCATGAAAATAAAAAAATCATATTAATTCCACAAACATGATCTTTTAGTCCCCAACTTTTTATTTTCCCAAGGGTAACAGGAGAAATTGGACCCCAAAAGTTGTTGTCCAATTTGTCCTGAGTATGTTGATACCCCATATGTGGGAGAAAACTACTATATGGGCACACGTCAGGGCTCGGAAGGGAAGTAATGACGTTTTGGATTGCAGACTGTGATGGAATGGTCTGCGGGCGTCATATCGCGTTTGGAGAGCCACTGATGTGCCTAAACAGTAGAAACCCCCCACTAGTGACCCCATTTTAGAAAATAGACCCCAAAGGAACTTATCTTGATATGTGGTGAGCACTTTGAACCCGAAGTGCTTCACAGAAGTTTATAAAGTTCAGCCGTAAAATAAAAAATCCTTTTTTTTTACAAAAATGATTTTTTCGCCCCCAATATTTTATTTTCACAAGGGTAACAGGAGAAATTGGACAACAAAAGTTATTGTCCAATTTGTCCTAGTACGCTGATACCCAATAAGTGGGAGAAAACTACTGTATGGGCACACGTCGGGGCTCGGAAGGGAAGTAGTGACGTTTTGGATTGCAGACTTTGATGGAACGGTCTGCGGGCTTCATGTCACCTTTGGAGAGCCCCTGATGTACCTAAACAGTGGAAATCCCCCACAAGTGACACCATTCTGGAAAACAGACCCTCCAAGGAACTTATCTAGATGTGTGGTGAGCACTTTGAACCCCGAAGTGCTTCACAGAAGTTTATAACGTACAGCAGTAAAAATAAAAAATCCTTTTTTTTTTTTTTTTAACAAAAATGATTTTTTTGCCCCCAATATTTTCTTTTCACAAGGGTAACAGGAGAAATTGGACCCCAAAGGTTGTTGTCCAATTTGTCCTGAGTACGCTGATGTGGCCCAATATGTGGGAGAAAACTACTGTATGGGCACACGTCGGGGCTTGGAAGGGAAGTAGTGACGTTTAGGATTGCAGACTTTGATGGAATGGTCTGCGGGCGTCATGTTGCATTTGGAGAGCCCCTGATGTGCCTAAACAGTGGAAACCCCCCACAAGTGACCCCATTTTGGAAAATACACCCCACAAGGAACTTATCTAGATGTGTGGTGAGCGCTATGAAGCCCCAAGTGCTTCACAGAAGTTTATAAAGTACAGCCGTAAAAACAAAAAAATCTTTTTTTTTACAAAAATGATATTTTCACCCCAAATTTTTTATTTTGCCAAGGGTAACAAAATAAATTGGACCCCAAAAGTTATTGTGCAATTTGTCCTGAGTACGCTGATACCTCATATGTGGGGGTAAACCACTGTTTGGGTGCATGGCAGAGCTCGGAAGGGAAGGAGAGCCGTTTGACTTTTTCAACGCAGAATTGGCTGGACGCCATGACATGTTTGGAGAGCTCCTGATCTGCCTAAATAGTGGAAACTCCCCATAAATGACACCAATTTGGAAACTAGACCCCTCAAGGAACTTATCTAGATGTGTGGTGAGCACTTTTAACCCCCAGATGTTTCACTAAAATTTTTAACGCCCGAGCATGAAAATAAAAAAATCATATTAATTCCACAAACATTATATTTTAGTCCCCATCTTTTTATTTTCCAAAGGGTAACAGGAGAAATTGGACCCCAAAAGTTGTTGTCCAATTTGTCCTGAGTACGCTGATACCCCATATGTGGGAGAAAACTACTGTATGGGCACACGTCAGGGCTCGGAAGGGAAGTAGTGACGTTTTGGATTGCAGACTTTGACGGAAAGGTCTGCGTGCGTCATGTCGCATTTGGAGAGATCCTGATATGCCTAAACAGTGGAAACCCCCCACAAGTGACCCCATTTTGGAAAATAGAGCCCCAAAGCAACTTATGTAGATGTGTGGTGAGCAGTTTGAACCCCGAAGTGCTTCACAGAAGTTTATAGCATACAGCCGTAAAAATAAAAAATCCTTTTTTTTTTTTACAAAAATGATTTTTCGCCCCCAATATTTTATTTTCACAAGGGTAACAGGAGAAATTGGACCCCAAAGGTTGTTGTCCAATTTGTCCTGAGTACGCTGATATAGCCCAATATGTGGGAGAAAACTACTGTATGGGCACACGTCGGGCTTGGAAGGGAAGTAGTGACGTTTAGGATTGCAGACTTTGATGGAATGGTCTGCGGGCGTCATGTTGCATTTGGAGAGCCCCTGATGTGCCTAAACAGTGGAAACCCCCACAAGTGACCCCATTTTGGAAAATAGACCCCACAGGGAACTTATCTAGATGTGTGGTGAGCGCTATGAAGCCCCAAGTGCTTCACAGAAGTTTATAAAGTACAGCCGTAAAAACAAAAAAATCTTTTTTTTTACAAAAATGATATTTTCACCCCAAATTTTTTATTTTGCCAAGGTAACAAAAGAAATTGGACCCCAAAAGTTATTGTGCAATTTGTCCTGAGTACGCTGATACCCCATATGTGGGGGTAAACCACTGTTTGGGTGCATGGCAGAGCTCGGAAGGGAAGGAGAGCCGTTTGACTTTTTCAACGCAGAATTGGCTGGACGCCATGAATGTTTGGAGAGCTCCTGATCTGCCTAAATAGTGGAAACTCCCATAAATGACACCATTTTGGAAACTAGACCCCTCAAGGAACTTATCTAGATGTGTGGTGAGCACTTTTAACCCCCAGATGTTTCACTAAAATTTTTAACGCCCGAGCATGAAATAAAAAAATCATATTAATTCCACAAACATTATATTTTAGTCCCCATCTTTTTATTTTCCAAAGGGTAACAGGAGAAATTGGACCCCAAAAGTTGTTGTCCAATTTGTCCTGAGTACGCTGATACCCCATATGTGGGAGAAAACTACTGTATGGGCACACGTCAGGGCTCGGAAGGGAAGTAGTGACGTTTTGGATTGCAGACTTTGACGGAAAGGTCTGCGTGCGTCATGTCGCATTTGGAGAGATCCTGATATGCCTAAACAGTGGAAACCCCCCACAAGTGACCCCATTTTGGAAAATAGAGCCCCAAAGCAACTTATGTAGATGTGTGGTGAGCAGTTTGAACCCCGAAGTGTTTCACAGAAGTTTATAACATACAGCCGTAAAAATAAAAAATCCTTTTTTTTTTTTACAAAAATGATTTTTCGCCCCCAATATTTTATTTTCACAAGGGTAACAGGAGAAATTGGACCCCAAAGGTTGTTGTCCAATTTGTCCTGAGTACGCTGATATAGCCCAATATGTGGGAGAAAACTACTGTATGGGCACACGTCTGGGCTTGGAAGGGAAGTAGTGACGTTTAGGATTGCAGACTTTGATGGAATGGTCTGCGTTTGGAGAGACTCTGATGTACCTAAACAGGGTAAACCCCCCACATGTGACCCCATTTTGGAAAATAGACCCCACAAGGAACTTATCTAGATATGTGGTGAGCGCTATGAAGCCCCAAGTGCTTCACAGAAGTTTATAACGTACAGCCGTAAAAACAAAAAAATCATTTTTTTTTTTACAAAAATGATATTATAGCCCCCAATTTTTTATTTTCCCAAGGGTAACAAAAGAAATTGGATGCCAAGAGTTATTGTGCAATTTGTCCTGAGTACGCTGACACCACATATGTGGGGGTAAACCACTGTTTAGGCGCATGGCAGAGCTCAGAAGTGAAGGAGCACTGTTTGACTTTTTCAACGCAGAATTGGCTGGAATTGAGATCAGACGCCATGTCACATTTGCAGAGTCCCTGATGTGCCTAAACAGTGGAAACCCCCCAATTCTAACTCCATCCCTAACCCCAACACACCCCTAACCATAGTCCCAACCCTAACCATAACCCTAACCACAAACCTAACCCTAACACACCCCTAACCCTAATCCCAGCCCTAACCCTAATCCTAACTTTAGCCCCAACCCTAACCCTAACTTTGGTCGCAAACCTAACCCTAACCCTAATGGGAAAATGGAAATAAATATTTTTTTTTCATTTTATTATTTTTCCCTAACTAAGGGGGTGATAAAGGGGGGTTGATTTACTATTTATAGCGGGTTTTTATGATTGGCAACTGTCACGCTAAAAGACGCTTTTTATTGCAAAATATAATTTTTGCATCACCACATTTTGAGAGCTATAATTTTTGCATATTTTGGCCCACATAGTCATGTGAGGTCTTATTTTTTGCGGTACGAGTTGACGTATTTATTGGTGCCATATTTGAGCACGTAACATTTTTTGATCGCTTTTTATTTCGATTTTTGGGAGGTTAGAATGAACAAAAATCAGCAATTCATGAATTTCTTTTGGGGGGGGCGTTTATGCTGTTCAGTGTGTGGTACAATCGATAAAGCGGTTTTATTCTTCAGGTTAGTACGATTACGGCGATACCTCATTTATATAATTTTTTTTATGTTTTGGCGCTTTTATACAATAAAAACAATTTTATATAAAAAATAATTATTTTTGCATTGCTTTATTCTGTGAGCTATAACTTTTGTATTTTTTCGCTGATGATGCTGTATGGCGGCTCTTTTTTTGCCAGAATGATGACATTTTCAGTTGTGCCATGTTTATTTATATCGGTCTTTTTGATCGCGTGCTATTCCACTTTTTGTTCGGTGGTATAATGATAAAGCATTGATTTTTTGCTTTATTTATTTTTTTAAGGGGTTCACTAAAGGGGTTAACTAGTGGGACAGTTCTATAGGACGGGTCGTTATGGATGCGGTGATACTAAATATGTGTACTTTTATTGTTTTGTTTTTTTTATTTACAGGAAGAAATTAATTTATTGGGGAATATTTTTTTTTTCCTTTATTTTGGAATTTTTTTTTTACACTTGTGATTTTCATTTTGTTTTACTTTGTCCCAGGGTGGGACATCACTGTATTTTATCAGATCGCTGGTCTCACAGTGTGCACAGCACACTGTCACACCAGCGATCTCACAGGCACTGCTGCAAGCTTCCTCAGCACCTGCTCTCAGCAGGCACTGAGGAAGCCGCCTCCCTGCAGGACCCAGCGGCCATCTTGGATCTGGGGTCTTGCAGGGAGGAAGGCCTCAGAACAGCGCGATCACATCGTGCTGTTCTGAGGGTCTCAGGGGAACACGCAGGGAGCCCCTCCCTGCGCGATGCTTCCCTTTGCCACCGTACACCGCGATCATGTTTGATCGCGGTGTGCCAGGGGTTAATGTGCCGGGAGTGGTCCGTGACCACTCCTGGCACATAGTGCCGGGTGTCAGCTGTGATAATCAGCTGATACCCGGCCGCGATCGGCCGCGCTCCCCCCGGGAGCGCTTCTGATCGCTGCGACGTACTATCCCGCCCCTGGTCATATGGGCCCAAGTACCATGGACGGGATAGTACGTCGGATGGCAGAAAGGGGTTAAATTATTTCTGTCATTTCAGCACATTTTGTATAAACCAATACTACAGGAGAATATAAAAAAAAGCTCCAGTAATGAGCCAATTCCTTTCCTCCCATGCCTTCTAAACTGTCCATCCATTCTGAAAAATAGCTGAACTCTGCCTTGATCAAAATTGGACAGATTGTCAACACAGTGAGGTAACAGATTACACCTTATAATTTACTCGATAGAGAGGTGAGGAGGAAGTAGTAAGGAGCACTTAGAAACAAGACAAAAACACAGACTTGTGCTCCAACTTCAAACAAGGGTTTATCTCAGTACAGTGCTGGATTCACAGTCATGTAAACCATGGACCAGGGTGGGCTCCCCAATATACAGAAAATCCATGGACAAGGAAAGTAGTAAACACTAAACTTGTCAAGTTAATTTCTACTGTTAAAATCAGACTGATTACACTTCCACTAACCAACAAAATGTGACAGGTTAATTCACACGCAGTCAGAACTGACTGGGACCACTGTGCTGCGTCACTCAGTAGGCACGGAAATGTTGACTATGTTACTATAATTTACCTAGTTGTATGATTACCAAGCATTTACCTGAAAAACTGGAACAATCAAATGAATGCCAGGGGTGGCCTATTGGTGATGCAGCACAGCAGCTTACAAACTTTACAAAATTACTCTAAACCCAATAGGTAGAACCCAGTTATCGAATTGTACATATCATGTTCACTTTAACCCCTTAACGACCGCTGATACTCCTTTTAACGGCGGTAGTTAAGGGTACTTAAACCACAGCGCTGTTAATTCACGGCGCTGTGGAAAAAGTATATAGCTCCCCCAGAGTCTGATTTTCTCTGGGGTCTCGGTGACCCTCGGTAGCCGAGACTCCAGAGAACATGATTCAGGTCGGTTTTTACCGACCCCGCTTTTGCGATAGCCGTTATTAATCGTATAACGGCGACCGCAAAAAAAAAAAAAAAGCCGCGATTCTCCATTTCATTTCTCTCTACTCTGATGTGATCGCACATCAGAGGGGAGAGAAATAGGGTCCCGGGACCTCCGATCTGCCCCCCGTGCCTCCCGGTGTCCCCCAGTCCTCCTGTGGCTCCCTCATCTTCTAAGTGGAAAGAAAATGGCAGGCGCATGCGCAGTGCGCCCGCCAAGTCAGATTCTCTCTGGGGTCTCGGCTACCAAGAGGTAGCCGAGACCCCAGAGAACATAATTCGGGACCCCGCAGTCCCCCGCTTTTGCGATTGCCGTTATTAACCATATATTGGCGATCGCAAAAGAAAAAAAAAGCAGCAGCGATCCTGCATGTAATTTCTCTCCCCTCTGATGTAATTGCACATCAGAGGGGAGAGAAATAGGGTCCCCGGGTCCCCCGATGTGCCCCCCGTACCTCCCGGTGTCCCCCCTGTCCTCCCGCAGCTCCAAGCCTCCCAGTGTCTTCTTCCTGTAAAAGAAAATGGCCGGCAGATTCATTCATTCAGTGAAAATACATTTTGATCACTGTGATAAACCCTATCACAGTGATCAAAATAAAAAAATAGTAAATAAACCCCCCCTTTATCACCCCCTTAGTTAGGGACATATAATAAAATAAAGAAATTGTATTTATTCTCATGTTTCCATTAGGGTTAGGGTTAGGGTTATAATTAGATACTTTATTGATAAATTACCTTAATAAGTAGCACCAACAATTGACATAAATCACAAACATAAAGTGTTCAAATTAAAATATTGGGCCCATCTGGATGTCCCTAGTGTTAAACTAGGCTGTCACCTGCCTTGCCGTGGAGGTTGGCACCCTAGGGGGGAGCGTTGTGGCGCCCCGCTCACCGATGACTGACCCTAGTGGCCCTGATGTACCCTACGGCTATTGCGAATCCCACTGCCCAATGGCTAAAGGGACCCCTATAGATAGACAGAGACCTTCTGTGCTAGTACATCCCTATGCCCCAATAGTGTAAAAACATAGAACACAGGTCATATATATATATATATGTGGTAGCTGTGGAACGTTATTAATAGCATACGTGACCAAAACTGGTAAGTTTAGAGCTAATTGGAATATATAGCCTAGTTTGCAACTGGCTTAGATTGCATTGATGATAGAATAAATGTTTCAGATAGAGAATGGTCTATGTATATGATGTCCTTATATGACCTCAAAAAGAGATGTTCGAGTCAAATACAGTTTATCTCTAATTCCAACAACAGCCTTCGTTGGCATCGTATGACTAGTGGAAGTCTAAGTGCAAATACTGCAGTCTAGGCATGTCATATATTGCAATGTGATTCATGGAAATCTAACAACAAATGCACTCATGACAAGCGGTTCAGTGTCCCAATGCACTTATAACAAAGCGATAGATGATCGCACGTTTTATAATATATACCAAGTGTAAACTAAGCATATCAGATGTCGCAATGTACAACACAAAGATTCAGCGTTCAAATGCTCTCTTTTAGAGCGGTTCAGTGTCTCAATAATCTTATATCAAAGCGATTGATAGTCGCATGATTTAAAGGTATATATATGTGATGTAGCCTAGGCATAAGTGCAATTTGCGGAGATTCAGCGTTTAAATGTACTCATAATGGAGCGGTTCCATGTCTCATTCCACTCTTGACAAGGATACTGAAATCCATAAATAAATACAATATCACCTAGGCATATCATGTGCCGCAATGCAATGTATAGAGATTCAACATTTCAATGCAATTCTTCCGAAACGATTAATTTTGCATGACTGATAAATGCAAAGGTACAGCGATACTTTGCTTCTCTCAGACGTATCAGCCACCACTATAAAGACATATCGTTAGCGCCTCAACACGTTTCGCCTAAACAGGCTCATCAGGAGGCCGGATGAGACAATTCAGATGTCCTGTGCGTGGTGCAGTAGCTACCTTTAAATCATGCGACTATCAATCGCTTTGATATAAGATTATTGAGACACTGAACCGCTCTAAAAGAGAGCATTTGAACGCTGAATCTTTGTGTTGTACATTGCGACATCTGATATGCTTAGTTTACACTTGGTATATATATATAAAACGTGCGATCATCTATCGCTTTGTTATAAGTGCATTGGGACACTGAACCGCTTTGTCATGAGTGCATTTGTTGTTAGATTTCCATGAATCACATTGCAATATATGACATGCCTAGACTGCAGTATTTGCACTTAGACTTCCACTAGTCATACGATGCCAACGAAGGCTGTTGTTGGAATTAGAGATAAACTGTATTTGACTCGAACATCTCTTTTTGAGGTCATATAAGGACATCATATACATAGACCATTCTCTATCTGAAACATTTATTCTATCATCAATGCAATCTAAGCCAGTTGCAAACTAGGCTATATATTCCAATTAGCTCTAAACTTACCAGTTTTGGTCACGTATGCTATTAATAACGTTCCACAGCTACCACTATATATATATGACCTGTGTTCTATGTTTTTACACTATTGGGGCATAAGGATGTACTAGCACAGAAGGTCTCTGTCTATCTATAGAGGTCCCTTTAGCCATTGGGCAGTGGGATTTGCAATAGCCGTAGGGTACATCAGGGCCACTAGGGTCAGTCATCGGTGAGCGGGGGCGCCACAACGCTCCCCCCTAGGGTGCCAACCTCCGCGGCAAGGCAGGTGACAGCCTAGTTTAACACTAGGGACATCCAGATGGGCCCAATATTTTAATTTGAACACTTTATGTTTGTGATTTATGTCAATTGTTGGTGCTACTTATTAAGGTAATTTATCAATAAAGTATTTCATTTTGGGTTTTTTTTCATATGATTTTGGCTCTACTAGCCCTATTAGAATATTACATTAGGGTTATAATTAGGATTAGGGTTAGGGTTAGGGGTGTGTTGGGGTTAGGGTTGGAGCTAGAATTGAGGGTTTCCACTATTTTGGCACATCAGGGGGTCGCCAAACACGATGTGGCATTCAAAAATTCAAATGGCCCTCCCTCCTTCCGAGCCCTGCCGTGCGCCCAAACAGTGGTTTACCCCAACATATGGGGTATCAGCGTACTCAAGAAAAATTGCACAACAACTTTTGAGGTCCAATTTCTCCTATTTACCCTTGGGAAAATAAAAAATAGCGTGCTAAAAAATCATTTTTGAGGAAAAAAATTGATTTTTTATTTTCACGTCTCTACGTTATAAACTTCTGTGAAACACTTGTAAGTTCAAAGTGCTCACAATACATCTAGATAAGTTCCTTAAGGGGTCTAGTTTCCAAAATTGGGTCACTTGTTGGGGATTTCCACTGTTTAGGCACATCGGGGGCTCTCCAAACGTGACATGGCATCCAGCCAATTCTGCGTTGAAAAAGTCAAACAGCGCTCCTTCCCTTGCGACCTCGGCCGTGTGCCCAAAAAGTGGTTTACCGCCACATATGGAGTATTGGCGTATGCAGGAAAAATTGCACAACAAATTTTGTGATTCATTTTTTCTTTTAACACTTGTGAAAATAAAAAAAATTGGTTCTGAAGTAAATTTTTTGCAAAAAAGTTAAATGTTAATTTTTTCCTTCCACATTGCTTCAGTTCCTATGAAGAATGTAAAGAGTTAATAAACTTCTTGAATGTGGTTTTGAGCACCTTGAGGGGTGCAGTTTTTAGAATGGTGTCACTTTTGGGTATTTTCTATCATATAGACCCCTCAAAGTGACTTCAAATGTGATGTGGTCCCTAAAAAAAAATGGTGTTGTAAAAATGAGAAATCGCTGGTCAACTTTTAACCCTTATAATTTCGTAATAAAAAAAAATTTTGTTCCCAAAATTGTGCTGATGTAAAGTAGACATGTGGGAAATGTTATTTATTAAGAAATTTGTGTGACATAGCTCTCTGATTTAAGGGCATAAAAATTTAAAGTTTGAAAATTGCTAAATTTTCAAAATTTGTCACCATATTTCCGTTTTTTTCATAAATAAACGCAAGTCATATAAAAAAAATTGTACCACTAACGTGAAGTACAATGTCACGAAAAAACAGTCTCAGAATAAGTAGGATCCATTAAAGGGTTCCAGAGTTATAACCTCATAAAGTGACAGTGGTCAGAATTGTAAAAATTGGCCCGGTCATTTAGCTGCAAATTGGCTCTGTCACTAAGGAGTTAATGACTTTGTGAGGGCAATGGGCCACTAATCGGAACACCTTTGTATACTTTGGTAGATTGCTCTTTAATGCTATGTTTTTTCTAATATCTAATCTGTATCTTCTCCCATTCAGTTTTATCCCATTGCTTCTAGTCTTTCCTTGTGCAAATGAGAATAAAGATGATCCTTCAACAATGTGGCAACCCTTGAGATATTTGTAGACAGCTACTGTATTAAATCTCCTCTCAGTCTTCTTTTTTGCAAGTTAAACATTCCTAAATCCTGTAACTGTTCCTCATAGGACATGGTTTGCAGACCGGTCACCATTCTGGTCGCTCTTCTCTGAACTTGTTCTAGTTTGTTGGTGTCTTTTTTAAAATGTGGTGCCCAAAATTGGGCACAGAATTCCAGATGAGGTCTGACCAAAGAGGAGTAGAGAGCAATAATGACTTCACGTGATCTAGACTGTATGCTTCTGTTAATACATCCCAGAATTGTATTTGCCTTTTTTGCTGCTGCATCACACTGTTGTGATGCCTATATCTGCCTGTCTGAGTTTGGCGCCAAACTTATCTGTCTACAGTTATCATCTTGTTCCATGAGGGAAGGAGAAGTGAATTATGGATCGCATCAGCCTGCTAGGCTGCCCTCATATGTGAACACCTCTTTGTGCCACCCAGATTTTTATACTCCTGATCATAGGCTCATAATTTTGACGATGACTCAGACTGGCCCCTTTAAAAGATGCTGTTTGTGAATGGATGATGGTTTAAAGGCCCCGTTACACATAGCGACGCTCCAGCGATCCCAACAACGATACTACCTGGTAAGGATCGCTGGTACGTCGCTACATGGTCGCTAGTAAGTTGTCAAACAGGCAGATCTACTCAACGACACAGCAACGATGTGGCGATCCGTATAATGACCACGGCGGTCGTTGGGACCTTGTCATAGCAGCGATTCTGACAAAGACAAAGCAAAATCACGCCTGCGTCACTGAGTTGTGAGTAGCCAACGAGGTCGCTCGTCGTTTTTATGGCATCAAACACAGCGATGCATGCTGGCCAGCGGGACACCAACGATCAAAAAATGGCCTAGGACTTTCCAGCATGATCAGCGATGTCGCAGCGGGGTGCTGGTCGCCGCTATGTGTCACACGTAGCTAGATCGCTGGCGAGGTTGCTGTTGTGTCACAAAACCTGTGACGTTTCAGCGATCTCATTAACGATCTCAATAGACAAAAAAACAGGTGGTGATTTTAATTACACCAGGTCCCTACTTTACCCATAAATGCAGGCATTGCTGACAGAGGTGCATATTCACCCAGATATTCAGATATCAGCCTAATAGAGGTATGTTCACATTAGGTCAGGGACTCACCAGTATTGAGACCACCTTGACGATGGTTGGTGGGCTTTAAAATGTTTGACCAAATGTTTATACTAAGCGTCTCAAATTTTTCCTTATATTCCAAAGCCATATTGCTATTCTAAATTTCATGTATTCCATATTGTCATGCTTTAGTATGCTTGAGTGCAGCCTTTTTTTGTATGTTTTACATGGGGGTAGCTTCCCTTGGTTTGCACCTAAGTTCACATTAGTCTGGATGTGCCAGTCAGGTTTTTTTGTCTATTGAATGCTAGCTTGCTGACCGAGCACTCCGCCCCCACCAGGTGGTGATTTTAATTACACCAGGTCCCTACTTTACCCATAAATGCAGGCATTGCTGACAGAGGTGCATATTCACCCAGAAATTCAGATATCAGCCTAATAGAGGTATGTTCACATTAGGTCAGGGACTCACCAGTATTGAGACCACCTTGACGATGGTTGGTGGGCTTTAAAATGTTTGACCAAATGTTTATACTAAGCGTCTCAAATTTTTCCTTATATTCCAAAGCCATATTGCTATTCTAAATTTCATGTATTCCATATTGTCATGCTTTAGTATGCTTGAGTGCAGCCTTTTTTTGTATGTTTTACATGGGGGTAGCTTCCCTTGGTTTGCACCTAGTTCACATTAGTCTGGATGTGCCAGTCAGGTTTTTTTGTCTATTGAATGCTAGCTTGCTGACCGAGCACTCCGCCCCCACCAGGTGGTGATTTTAATTACACCAGGTCCCTACTTTACCCATAAATGCAGGCATTGCTGACAGAGGTGCATATTCACCCAGAAATTCAGATATCAGCCTAATAGAGGTATGTTCACATTAGGTCAGTGTTTGGCCAAATGTTTATACTAAGCGTCTCAAATTTTTCCTTATATTCCAAAGCCATATTGCTATTCTAAATTTCATGTATTCCATATTGTCATGCTTTAGTATGCTTGAGTGCAGCCTTTTTTTGTATATGATACTCATTAACGATCTCGCTATGTGTGAAGTACCCTTTAGCTGTGGCCTTTCAAATATCATGTATCTCCTCTCTATACGATACGATACGATACACTTTATTGATCCCGAGGTAAATTATGGTATCACAGCAGCGTTACAACAGCATTACAACAAAACATTACAAACAGCATTACATAGAGTAATTACTAGACACATATCTTGCACATGACTAACCACAATATGTAACAAACAAAGGTACACAAATCTCTAATAATTTCCATTAGTGCGCCAGTCCTAGGTCGTAGCCATCTTTCACCCTTAGTGAATTGATATAGATCCCCATAGCGGTAGGCACAAACGATTTCCTGAATTTCTCCTTCTTGCACCTTGGAATAATTAGACGGCTGCTGAATGTGCTCTTCTGCTTCAAGAACAGCTCGTATAGGGGGTGTGTATTATTGTTCATTATAGCCCTGCACTTCTTTTGAATTCTATCCTCCAGCTACCTCCTCAAAAGAGTCAAGATGGAGGCCAACAGCTGCACTTGCCTTCTTGATAAGTTTGTTGAGCTTATTAGTGTCAGCTACTCGCACACTACTGCCCCAGCCAATGATAGCAAAAAAGATGGCGCTTGCTACAACGGACTGGTAGAACATCTCCAGCATTTTGCTGCACACATTGAACGACCTGAGCTTCCGCAGAAAGTACAGTCTGCTCATACCCTTCTTGTGAACCTTCTCTGTATGACACCTCCAATCAAGTTTGCTGTCAAGGTGAACCCACAAATATTTGTAGCTCTTAACCATCTCCACCTCCTGGCCAGCAATAATGATCATCCTTTTTCCTTCTATAACTCACCACCATCTCCTTGGTTTTCTTCACATTTAGTTCTAGACAGTTAGTCTGACACCAATCCACAAAGTCAGAAACCACCCTTCTATATCTCCTCCTCCCCGGTCCCCCACAATGCCCCCTACAATCACTGAGTCATCTGAGAATTTTTGCAGGTGACAGAAGTCGGATTTATACTGAAAGTCAGCTGTATACAATGTGAAGAGGAAGGGCGACAACACTGTACCCTGAGGGGCTGAGTGACAATAGGAAATATTCTTACCTAGCTACAAACCATCTGCCAGCTCTTTGAAGCTGCCACACTTGACACCTCTAGCATTCTCCCAGGAGACCACCCCTGTGGCTGAGTTCCTGCAATAGGAACAGGCAGAGACAATATGTGGCTCCAGCCTTACCAGTTGTTCTACAGACATTATAGTCTACATTACAATTATATATTTCCTTCACAGGTAGGTGATGGTCAGCGGCATATTCTCCATCAACTCACAGTCACACCACTTAGTAATGCTGTATGATGTCCTCAAAGCTACTTTTTATTGTGTTCCACCTTATTTCTCTTTCTCATCATTTACTACACAGAGAAATAAAAGAGGTAATGCTTTGTTAATTTATTGATCAATTTATATTGATTTAGTTGTTTCCAACATTATAAGTATTTAATAAAGGCCAAGTTGTGCGCAAGACAGTTTGGTACAGTATTTATGCATTTATTTTATGCAAATAAAAGTATAAAAAGTTATTTTGTACTGTATGTATCCTTTCTGCATTTTGACTGATAAAAGAACAAAAGCCAAATCAAAACTGCACTATGCATATAGAAAATAAATCGGCACTATACCACCTATAAGAAACAGCAACAAATAAGATGTCAGTGCGGCTTTAAATTGAAGAGGTGTTGCTTAGTGATGCTTAAAAGTCCCCATCAATCTAGTGGTACCTTTATAGGTGCAGTAGATATAACCACAGCACTCACCAATCCTCAATAGATGCTTCTAGTATTAATCCAAATGACTATCACTCCTTGTGGGCTGGAGTTTGCTTCCTTTCCCTAGTCTGGCATGATGGCTATTTCTCCTCACATCCCATGCTTTTTTCTGAAGTAGTTTTACATGTCTTCTTGCCTCAGGATTAACCCTTAGTAAATCATCAAACTGATAAAATGTTGCATTGCTTTCATGAACCCTTCTTACATGTTCAGTAAGACTCAGTTGTAATAGGGTTTCTTTGTTCTCTGTATCTATAAGGAGTGGACTAATAGTTTTGCCGATATAAAAAAAAATCTGAAAGGCATTTTATGCAATACATAATGTTATAAAGTTGGGAACTTCAAACATAATACATCCAAGTTTAGTGCTGCAGTCCCTCAGGAGGTAACCACAGACAGAGCAAGAGCCACATCTATGGTTACTCCTTGGTAACTCTACAACAAAGTCATGACTCATGAGGACTAAGGCAAGTTGGCTAAGCCCTAGTTTATCATGGAGGCTTTTTGTATGTCTAAATGAAATAATAGGTTTACACATGTCAATCTCATGAAAATATGCATTGCTGTCAATAATATGCTAATGAAAATGTATTGGTTTGCATGGAAAATTGGACATGGGATTAAACTCAAACAAAAGTACAAGCTTCGTTTTATTTTTCACCCTGTCCTGAAACAATGACGTTTGCCAAGTTAATCTTACATTTTTTCTAGACAGTTTAATCAAAAAGAATGTATATATATATATGTATATATAGATATATATTTATAGATATATATACTAGTGCAGCTCTGGTCCTGACTGATATTTGTGTTGTAATCTTGCTTTCTAACACTTGCTATACCTAGTTTGCCAATATATTTATGAAATTTATTTCCTGCCCGTTCACAGACAATTTCATAGCCTGCAGAGTCATCGATAGCCTGGCCTGGGGCTCATGAAATCTATCTGATCTACTAGTCATAAACTCAATAATTAGCATTTTATTACTGTGTCAAATGACTGATGGTGAAATGTGATTTTGGAACCCAAGAGTCCCAGACAAGCCTGTCTGCAACTTGGCGACTATGGTATAAACAGTGCTCAGGCTGGAAGTAAGATTCATACATATAATGGAAAACTAGTTCTAGTTTATGTCACAAAGAAAGGTGACATACACGTCAGCCAGATGGAGACAGCCCAATGTCGCACTCGCCCACTCCCATCATTAACAATGGGAGTGGGATGTCACAGGGGGACAGGATAGTCACAAGACGATAGCGGGCCAGTGATGTACTATTAATTTAGCCATACTGACAGAGGAATGGAAGAGCTGAAGAAGAAGGGTGGAGCAGAGTAGTAAGTCCAGGAATGAACCCTGGGGTTTACCGCTGCTTGGCTGGCACAATCACTGCTCCAACTGTGCCATTCAAACCTACAACTGGTCCTTCAAAAACAAGCCCTCATAAGGTAATGCTAATGGAAAAATAAAAAAGGTCTGGTTCTTAGAAGAAAGGAAGGAAAAAAGAAACGACAAAAAAAATTGTTGATGGGTTAAAATAGTTTTCTTCTAGTCCTCTCAATAAGTGTTTGAGAATAACCTTTATGGTCAAACCATGATTTAAGCTGTTTGGCCTGGTGTTCAAAATCATGTACATACAGTGGTGGCCAAAAGTATTGGCACCCCTGCAGTTCTGTCAGATAATACTCAGTTTCTTCCTGAAAATGATTGCAATCACAAATTATTTGCTATTTTTATCTTCATTTAATTTGCTTGCAAGGAAAAAACACAAAAGAAAATGAAGCAAAATCAAATCTTTGATCATTTCACACAAAACTCCAAAAATGGGCCAGACAAAAGTATTGGCACCCTCAGCCTAATACTTGGTTGCACAACCTTTAGCCAAAATAACTGCGAACAACCGCTTCCGGTAACCATCAATGAGTTTCTTACAATGCTCTGCTGGAATTGTAGACCATTATTCTTTAGCAAACTGCTCCAGGTCCCTGATATTTGAAGGGTGCCTTCTCCAAACTGCCATTTTGAGATCTCTCCACAGTGTTCTATGGGATTCAGGTCTGGACTCATTGCTGGCCACCTTAGAAGTCTCCAGTGCTTTCTCTCAAACCATTTTATAGTGCTTTTGGAAGTGTGTTTTGGGTCATTGTCCTGCTGGAAGACCCATGACCTCTGAGGGAGACCCAGCTTTCTCACACTGGGCCCTACATTATGCTGCAAAATTTGTTGGTGGTCTTCTGACTTCATAATGCCATGCACACGGTTAAGCAGTCCAGTGCCAGAGGCAGCAAAGCAACCCCAAAACATCAGGGAACCTCCGCCATGTTTGACTGTAGGGACCGTGTTTTTTTCTTTGAATGCCTCTTTTTTTTTCCTGTACACTCTATGTTGATGGTTTTTCCCAAAAAGCTCTACTTTTGTCTCATCTAACCAGAGAACATTCTTCCAAAAGTTTTAGGCTTTCTCAGGTAAGTTTTGGCAAACTCCAGCCTGGCTTTTTTATGTCTCGGGGTAAGAAGTGGGGTCTTCCTGGGTATCCTACCATACAGTCCCTTTTCATCATTCAGACGCCGACGGATAGTACGGGTTGACACTGTTGTACCCTCGGACTGCAGGGCAGCTTGAACTTGTTTGGATATTAGTCGAGGTTCTTTATCCACCATCCACACAATCTTGCGTTGAAATCTCAATTTTTCTTTTCCTTCCACATCTAGGGAGGTTAGCCACAGTGCCATGGGCTTTAAACTTCTTGATGACACTGCGCACGGAAGACACAGGAACATTCAGGTCTTTGGAGATGGACTTGTAGCCTTGAGATTGCTCATGCTTCCTCACAATTTGGTTTCTCAAGTCCTCAGACAGTTCTTTAGTCTTCTTTCTTTTCTCCATGCTCAATGTGGTAAACACAGGGACACAGGACAGAGGTTGAGTAAACTTTAATCCATGTTAACTGGCTGCAAGTGTGATTTAGTTATTGCCAACACCTGTTAGATGCCACAGGTAAGTTACAGGTGCTGGTGATTACACGAATTAGAGAAGCATCACATGATTTTTCAAACAGTGCCAATACTTTTGTCCACCCCCTTTTTTAGGTTTGGTGTGGAATTATATCCAATTTGGCTTTAGGTCAATTCTTTTTGTGTTTTTTCATTGAAGACAAATTAAATGAAGATAATAATACCAAAGAATTTGTGATTGCAATCATTTTCAGGAAGAAATTGAGTATTATCTGACAGAATTGCAGGGATGTCAAAGACGAAGTGATACCAATAAAATTATATCTTTATTACACAAATTATAAAAGATAAAAGATAAAAACAGAGATACACAGAATGTCCCAATGAGGACGCCATCGCAAAAATTATCTATATGAGATATAAGGAGTCAAGATTAAATCAAAATATCTTCAAAATTTATAAATAATCAATTTTATAGAAAAATCAGTGTTTATATTACATAGAGCGTTATAACAAGATATAGACTCCTAGATCATCAAAATATATTTGAAGCTATCCCAAGGTAGCCCCGGAAGAAGCTGACGGCGAAACGCGCGTCGGGGTGGGTGGACTCCATCGCAGCACGCTACCAGGTATATAACTTTAACCACTCTACCTCTTGGTCTTTGCTATGGCTATATCTAGTGATACTTGAATGTGCCACATGTGCACTTTATGATGCCCATTTTCATTGAACGGTCCTGTCTTCATGCAGTCCGAATCATTACATTGACCTATGCACACCGTTGTTGTTATTAAGATATATGGACCTCAGTTTACACCTGGACTGTTCAATTTCTATTATCTTAGTTTGGCCTGTATATCTATGACCTCTTGATATAATTATTTCCTGTTTGTGATATTTACCTTGGGATAGCTTCAAATATATTTTGATGATCTAGGAGTCTATATCTTGTTATAATGCTCTATGTAATATAAACACTGATTTTTCTATAAAATTGATTATTTATAAATTTTGAAGATATTTCGATTTAATCTTGACTCCTTATATCTCATATAGATAATTTTTGCGATGGCGTCCTCATTAGGACATTCTGTGTATCTCTGTTTTTATCTTTTGTCTTTTATAATTTGTGTAATAAAGATATAATTTTATTGGTATCACTTCGTCTTTGATGTCTATATGCATCATTGTGTTGTTTTCAATTGATTTTTGAAGTGCCAGTATATATTACGGACGCCTTTTTTCTTGAATAATTAGAATTGCAGGGATGCCAATATTTTTGGCCACCACTGTTATCTATATGTCTAGATCGTAGTATAAATGGCATAGATATGCTGTATTTTAGAACATTATATACATAATTTGCCTCAAAATTGGTTACAAACAGATTAGGTAAGTGGGGGCCACATCGATGTCCATTGGATATACCATTTATCACTAAACATAAAAACATTATGGATCAAGACATATTGTACATTCAGTTCAGCTTATTAGCTTCTCCTCAGATAAGGCAAACTACTTCTACCCTATCTATATGTCTTATCCTTGCTTACAAATCCTCAAAATTGATAGAGGCTAATTCATATAACTGCTCCCACTGGCAGTCTTCCATCATATTAGACATAGTCCTTGTATTAGTTAAAGGGGTTATCAACTACGAGGACAACCTCTTCTTAAACTAAATGTTTGGCCATGATAAAATAATAAAGCGCTGTTCCCGCGGTGTCAGCACTAGATCTCCTGGGGCTGTGATGAGGTGTAGTTACACATGATATCGGTGCGCAATCAGTGTTGGCGTCACTGTTTCTGCCTGTTGACAAACTGAACATGAAGAAGGAGCCAGGGATCAGCTTCAGCCTGGACTTCATCTTCATGTTCAGTTGTTCCGAAGGTGAAGGCAGTGATGCCAGTGCTGATTGGGCATCAGGCATCACGTGTCATTCCACGGCATCACAGCCCCGGGACCATGAGTGCCAACATCGCTGGAACTATTAGGCAATATTTCAAGTTGTATCAGACCATTGTGTGTTACTGTAGGTTCAAACATTTAGTATTCTTTAGACATAATTACAACCCTACCGTCCTTGCCGACAGGCTAGACAGCACAGTCCTGCTGACATGTTTTTACACGTATGCCTTCATATCATTCTTGACCAGTCTCACAAAAATATCTATTGCGCTTCCTTTTGGAATCAGACCAGACCATTGCATGCTTCAATTTTTTTAACATGTACCATCAATGTTTGTTAAAAATGGCAGACTTGTTTAAAATTACCATGAGTGTTGTTATATTGGCGGATTGTATGAGGACTCCTCTACATAAAGAATTTTTTCAGTGTTGTAACACAAATCTGTATGTATTTTGAGCTTTTTTTTTATGGTGTTTCTTATAAACATTTTTGGTGATTTTTTTCTACAATGTTACACTTGCAAAATATATATTTTCTGATGTTTTTCTAATCCTATGGAACAACAATGAAAAAGTGCCAGCATTTATGACATTTTTTGCTATTTTTTTTACATTTTTCTATAGTTTACACAGTGCAGTATATTTCACATTCACATATTTTGAATTTATATTACGGTATATATTTATATTATATTTTTTGCCAGTTACCACTTTTGCACAGAAAATAATTTTTTTTATAAGTTACCATATTCTGAAAGCCATTTTTAAATGTTGCATTGAGAGAACTATGTAAGGATTTTTTGGTTGAGCTTCAATATGAACGAAAACAACAATTCTGCCTCTCGCTTTTTTGCATTTTACAGCACTCAACATGTGACCTCATGTCTAGCATTCTACTTATCGGTATTGGCACTCTAGTTATTTGGCACTGGTTATTTTAAAGTAGCAGGAAACTATTTTGTTCTCAGGATTTTGTCTAAGACCACATGGAAGGTGATTTTTTTTCAGATCAGTTTACTTGGTGTTGGTGTTGTGCAGCATCCATTGTTGCTTTGGTGATGAGCTCGTGGGGTGATGTGACCCAGAATAATGGGGGCATTGCCTGCCAGCATGCTTGCTGTGGGGCACCTGAGTCACTACTATACTGCCACAACAGTGGTCAGTGCATAGTGCTACACGTAACAGGTTAGGGACCCATTAAGAAGCTCACTGTGATATTGCAGTGGGCTTATAAATTTTGATCAAAATGTTAACTAAAAATCTGGAGGTCATTTTTTAAAAGTTTTGCTTAGCCGCAATAGATTAATGTATAATACTTGGAAAGTGTTGCCTACAGTATGTCTTTTTCTGTTTTGGTATTTCATGTGGCATTCCTCACATTATAGTTTTATAGTTTGGGTTGTTTCTGAGATACCAAATATGTGTAGTTTTCTTTATTTGCCTGTTGTATCTGTTTTTTTCTTTGAAGAATGTTTTATTGTTAAAAATGATATGTTTTATTCCTCAAAGGTACTCTATATATTGTAGTGTATTACAACACAATGAAATACTATACTATAGGTAGCCTACAAAACTGATATGGAAACCTCCCGAAACTGAAATGGTAAATTAACCACCTGCAGGCTATTCATTTGATTCGGTGCAATAAACACTAGATTCATCATCTGTACACCTGTTCTTCCTTGCTCTATTTGTTCAGCACAGATTGATAGGGTTGTGACCTGTTATATCTTGTAAATTAGTGTTTTGGCAGGATGTCTACACATTGATTCATTGCATTAATCTTGGGTGAATGACTTTCACATCACACCCACTGATACTAAGTCATGAAATAAATAATCCAGATAAACAATGGAAGCTGAAACCAAATCATTCGGGGTTCACCAACATGTGAGATGAGTAAGCAGTATAACATCTCATCAAACACAGGAATGCAAGGAATAATTCATTTTTATCAATTTTAGCATACACTTAAAAGCTCTAGAGAAAAGTAAATTACAAAGTTTCTTGTTTTTACAAGCATTTTGCAGTTGTTACCCATTTATGATGCTGATGAGAATTACCCCAAAACATAATAGACTGCAACCCTAAGGCCCCCTTCACACATCCTGGTGATTCCAGTACTGCAAAAACCAGTATCGGTCAGTTCCATGGTTCGTGTCTGTGTGTCATACCTGTGGCATATGTACAGGTGCGTCTCACAAAATTAGAATATCTTCAAAAAGTTAATTTATTTCAGTTCTTCATTACAAAAAGTTAAATTCATATATTATATTGAGTCACTACAAACAGAGTGATCTATTTCACAGTGTTTATTTCTGTTAATGTTGATGATTACGGCTTTCAGTCAATGAAAACCCAAAAGTCATTATCTCAGTAAATTAGAATAATTAACAATAAACACCTTTAAAGGCTTCTTAAGCATTTAAAAAGGTCCCTTAGTCTGTCTCAGTAGGTTCCACAATCATGGGGAAGACTGCTGACTTTACAGATGTCCAGAAGGCAGTCATTGATACACTTCACAAGGAGGATAAGCCACAAAAGATCATTGCTAAAGAAGCTGACTGTTCACAGAGTGCTGTATCCAAGCATATTAATGGAAAGTTGAGTGGAAGGAAAAAGTGTGGTAGAAAAAGGTGCACAAGCAACCAGAATAACAGAAGCCTTGAAAGGATTGTTAAGAAAAGGCCATTCAAAAATTTTGGGGAGATTCACAAGGAGAGGACTGCTGCTGGAGTCATTGCTTCAAGAGCCACCACACACAGACGTATCCAAGACTTAGATTACAAGTGTCGAATTCCTTGTGTCAAGCCACTTATGACCAAAAGATAACGCCAGAAGCGTCTTACCTGGGCCAAGGAGAAAATAGAACTGGACTGTTGCTCAGTGGTCCAAGGTGTTGTTTTCAGATGAAAGTAAATTTTGCATTTCATTTGGAAATCAAGGTCCCAGAGTCTGGAGGAAGAGTGGAGAGCCACAATCCAAGCTGCTTGAGGTCTAGTGTGACGTTTCCACAATCATGATGGTTTCAGGAGCCATGTCATCTGCTGGTGTAGGTCCACTGTGTTTTATCAAGACCAAAGTCAGCACAGCCGTTAACCAGGAAATTTTAGAGCACTTCATACTTCCTTCTGCCGACAAGCTTATTGGAGATGGAAATTTCATTCTCCAGCAGGACTTGGCACCTGTCCACACTGCCAAAAGTACCAATACCTGGTTTAAAAATAACAGTATCCCTGTGCTTGATTGGCCAGCAAACTCGCCTGACCTTAACCCCATAGAGAAACTATGGGGTATTGTCAAGAGGAAGATGAGAGACACCAGACCCAACAATGCAGACGAGCTGAAGGCTGCTATCAAAGCAACCTGGGCTTCCATAACACCTCAGCAGTACCACAAGCTGATCACCTCTATACCACGCGGCATTGATGCAGTAATTGATGCAAAAGGAGCCTCAACCAAGTATTGAGTGCATTTACTGAACGTGCATTTCAGTAGGCCAACATTTCGGATTTTAAAATAATTTTTCAAGCTGTTGTTATAAAGTATTCTAATTTACTGAGATAACGACTTTGGGTTTTCACTGGCTGTAAGCCATAATCATGAAGATTAACAGAAATAAACACTTCAAATAGATCACTCTGTTTGTAATTACTGTATATACAGTACAGACCAAAAGTTTGGACACACCTTCTCATTCAAAGATTTTTCTGTATTTTCAAGGCTATGAAAATTGTAGAATCACACTGAAGGCATCAAAACTATGAATTAACACATGTGGAATTATACATTTCACTTTACAAAAAAGTGTGAAACAACTGAAAATATGTCTTATATTCTAGGTTCTTCAAAGTAGCCACCTTTTGCTTTGATTACTGCTTTGCACGCAGAAAAGGTGAACGGATGGATTCTACAAACCTGGTTCCCACCGTGAAGCATGGAGGAGGTGGTGTGATGGTGTGGGGGTGCTTTGCTGGTGACACTGTTGGGGATTTATTCAAAATTGAAGGCATAGTGAATCAGAATGGCTACTACAGCATCTTGCAGCAGCATGCTATTCCATCCGGTTTGCGTTTAGTTGAACCATCATTTATTTTTCAATAGGACAATGACCCCAAACACACCTCCAGATTGTGTAAGGGCTATTTGACCAAGAAGGAGAGTGTTGGGGTGCTATGCCAGATGACCTGGCCTCCACAGTCACCAGACCTGAACCCAATCGGGATGGTTTGGGGTGAGCTGGACCACTCACCGCTTCAATTTTGAGTAAATCCTCAACAGTGTCACCAGCAAAGCACCCCCACACCATCACACCTCGTCCTCCATGCTTCACGGTGGGAACCAGGTATGTAGAGTCCATCCATTCACCTTTTCTGCATGCAAAGCAGTAATCAAAGCAAAAGGTGGCTACTTTGAAGAACCTAGAATATAAGACATATTTTCAGTTGTTTCACACTTTTTTGTAAAGTGTAATGTATAATTCCACATGTGTTAATTCACAGTTTTGATGCCTTCAGTGTGATTCTACAATTTTCATAGTCATGAAAGTACAGAAAAATCTTTGAATGAGAAGGTGTGTCCAAACTTTTGGTCTGTACTGTATGTGTTTCACTTTTTGTATTGAAGAACTGAAATAAATTAACTTTTTGATGATATTCTAATTTTGTGAGAAGCACCTGTATGTTTGTGAGTATGTATCCATGTGTATGTGTGTATCATCCGTGTGCAGTCCTTCTCCAGATCTTTCAAGTTTCGGAGCTGTCGCTGGGCAACATTAAGTTTCAGCTCCCTCCTAAGATTTTCTATTGGGTTCAGGTCTGGAGACCATATATACAGTATTAATGAAAAGACAAGTGAACACTATGGGTGAACCATGATCATTATCATTAGAGGAAATATAACAAAAGGAGGTGCGCCTGCACACTGCAGTACTTTGCTCTGCCCTCAACAGGGCAAATCAGTACACCTGCGCAGGAGCCACGTCAGGAAGTAAAGAAGATTATGACATCGCAAGAAGATGGGAGGCCCCGGACCGGACTGCGACGCCCATCGGACCGGACCGCACCGGACCGCCCCCCGGGTGAGTATGATATAACTTGTTTCTCTTATCTTTCAGGTTACATCGGGGGCTTATCTACAGCATTACAGAATGCTGTTGATAAGCCCCTAAAGGCGGTGGCCGCATCTTATATCCGAAAAAGGAGGTGACAGGTCCCTTTAAGCAAAAAAATAATGTCATCAATACTTATAGAATATAAAACAATACACAAATAATACATGAACAAAAAAATAAAGGGTACAAATAACAACGAAAAGTCCCATCATACGTAAATAGAGAACAAATAAAGGGGACAAAAGAATCATCAATTTACTCGAGTAACGTAAGGTGTCAACTGAAAGGAATGTTAAACAAAGTATGCTAAAAAAAGAAAAACTTTGAGCACCAGTAGCGAGATAACAGACAAAGTGGCATGTAGTGTATATGTATATTGTGGTTACCACACCTTTTAGGTTACTCCTTACGTCAATCGAGTTAGTTAATGATGATGCCTCATCTGTATTTAGTATCTATGTAATTACCGTGTGACAGGACTGTTTTTTACTATTTGTATATTTTCATTTTTCTTTTTTTTTTCATTTGTAAATAAATTGTTTATGTTTGTTTTTCATATGCTACGTATGTTATTCATCCATTATTATTTATTTAAAGCCGTGATCATGGTCTGGGTTTGACAGAAATGTTAACATTGGCATTGCTTTCTATTTCCACATGCTGACATCAATGAAATTGCATATTTATGTGCATGCTGTGGTACATTATGCAGTAGTGCATTTTTTGCCATGATTTTCTGAAACCACAGTAAAATCACTGTATATTCAGAGTGATTTTGGAAAAAAATACACAGCGCAATCACACCACGTGAACATGGTCTTAGGCTGCATTCCCACATTTCAGAACCATTGCCTCTTCCAATAGCAATGTGTCAAGGTAGCTACTGTATATTCACCAGGCTCTGCTGTGAGAGTATAACACTTTGCTATCCAGAATGCAGGGGTGAAATCATCACCGACTACTGTGGTCTGCACACTGAGCACTCAATGAGCTCAGCTTTGTCAGTTCTAAGGGCTCAGTCAGACGGCCGTATACCACAGATGACGAACACATCGTAATGCTCAGACCGGGCCTAATGCTTCCTCTGCAGAGCACAGCAGTTGAACTGACTATTTTACTGGCTACTGCGCTCTGCACATTGAAATTGAAGGTGCAGAACCCAGCAGCCAGGAATGATTAGACAGTGCTGCTGCGCTCTGCAAACTCTTGATAGAAGGGAATGGGCCTTCTCTATCTAATCTCCCACCTTCACCCCTTCATTAGCTACATTTCTGGAAAGCGAGGATTATGGGATGTGTTTTGGAATTTTAAATTTAATGGCTGAGCCAGAGAGACTGCAGCTTGACCGTACTCACTAATGCTTTTTTTCTTTAGTGTACTATAATAAAATTTTTGTTGCATACATTTCTTAACTAAGGTTTTATTTAGTAGAGGTATGTTCTTCTTATTCAATATGCCAATCTATCTGAACATTAGCTGCTGTGGCAAACCACAGTTCTGCTCCCATTCATTCCTTAGTGAACCCCTACTTTGAGAAAATAAGTATTATGTGTCTCAGTATATGATGGGTCATGTTTATTGTGGTTTGTTTGTTTTTAATAGCTTACCCTTTTAATGTCAATCATTTTTCTAATGATTATTAGACCTATATGTGAGTCTGTTTATGTTTCCAAACTTTTCACAGCTTAAATTATTTTGGTGCTTTGCATCAAAATGAACATGTACATAGAGATGAGCAGATCAAGGAAAATTTGAATTTGCCTGTTCACATTGATTTTCCTAGAAAAATAAATTTGCAGAAAAGTTATTTTCCAGTTTCCATCTCTTATTATGATCTAGGGTTTTTCCAAACCCTAGAGCAAAATAAATATTAGATGTAAAAAAAAATATCTTTATACTCACCTTACCATTCATCTTTCCAGTCCCTCCACTTATCACCATCACCTGTCCAGACCTCGCCGCATCGTCTGATTGCCACCACTTGCTCTGAAATCCCCTGGAATTCAGAACTGGAATTCTGGCTCTTATGAGGCTCAGGAGGGTCCTGTGCAAGTACTCAAAAGGTAAATGGCGTCATGTCACGATTAGTGTTAGGTGAACCCCTGGATGTTTGGGTCCCGCTGTTTTGTCTAAAAAGTTAAAAAAGTTCAGTTTGGGTACCAGAACAGTACGCACACACGGACCCCATTCACATGAATGAGGAGCCCGAATATCCAGTGTTCTGATCGGCGGTAAGATCATTACCGCAGGTCAGACAACTGCAGCTCGGAGGACAGAGTGAGCCCGCACCTGTGATCGGAGGAAAAAAGTTTACTTTCGTTCACAGGCGTTGGCTGATGGGACTATTACTCCGATCAACCTACTGCTGTTGCCACTGTATTTTAGATAACCAGCCAGACAAAACTGAGAACTGTGGGCTGCAACCCTCAGCTGGCAGCTTTAGTAAGGCTGGTTATCAAGAATAGAGGGGTCACCGAGCAGATTTTTAAATTATTTTAAGTAATTGAAAAAACCGGCATGACAACCAGCCAAGCTAAAGCAGACAGCTGGAGGCTGGTATTCTCAAGCTGGTAAGGGGCTATGGATATTGCCCACAGTATAAAAATAGCACCCCAAAGCCTCCCAGAAAAGTTGCAATACTGCAGTGACCTCAGTGAGATCCCTTATAACACAGTGAGAAAAAGTTTCATGGTGCAGCACTGAGCTCATTGAGTTCACTTCAGTTCAACATAAGAATTAGCACTGTCCAGGTTGAAAACTATTTATTTCAGACATGAATTACAGTGTGGGACAGAAGGTCGGACAGGTGAGGGATATTCTTGTTTTTTATCTTTTATTTTTTTACAGGAGACCATGGCTTCAGTGGAATGGGCGTTAGGTGAGTATTGTTTTTGCTGATTATTTCCTGTTTTTTACAGGAAACTGTGCTTTTTATTTTTAAATAAAAAAGTAAAAGTGTGTTTTTTATTTCAAATAAAGGATTTTATTATTTATTCTGGCTGTGTGTTTATTTACAATATACAGTCAGGGCCAGAAATATTTGGACAGTGACACAATTTTCGCGAGTTGGGCTCTGCATGCCACCACATTGGATTTGAAATGAAACCTCTACAACAGAATTCAAGTGCAGATTGTAACGTTTAATTTGAAGGGTTGAACAAAAATATGTGTTAGAAAATGTAGGTATTGTACACATTTCTTTACAAACACTCCACATTTTAGGAGGTCAAAAGTAATTGGACAAATAAACATAACCCAAACAAAATATTTTTATTTTCAAAATTTTGTGGCGAATCCTTTGGAGGCAATCACTGCCTTAAGTCTAGAACCCATGGACATCACCAAACGCTGGGTTTCCTCCTTCTTAATGCTTTGCCAGGCCTTTACAGCCGCAGCCTTCAGGTCTTGCTTGTTTGTGGATCTTTCCCTCTTAAGTCTGGATTTCAGTAAGTGAAATGCATGCTCAATTGGGTTAAGATCTGGTGATTGACTTGGCCATTGAAGAATGTTCCACTTTTTTGCACTCATGAACTCCTGTGTAGCTTTGGCTGTATGCTTGGGGTCATTATCCATCTGTACTATGAAGCGCCGTCCAATCAAGTTTGCAGCATTTGGCTGAATCTGGGCTGAAAGTATATCCCAGTACACTTCAGAATTCATCCGGCTACTCTTGTCTGCTGTTATGTCATCAATAAACACAAATGACCCAGTGCATTGAAAGCCATGCATGGCCATGCCATCACGTTGCCTCCACCATGTTTTACAGAGGATGTGGTGTGCCTTGGATCATGTGCCGTTCCCTTTCTTCTCCAAACTTTTGGCTTCCCATCATTCTGGTACAGGTTGATCTTTGTCTCATCTGTCCATAGAATACTTCTCCAGAACTGAGCTGGCTTCTGGAGGTGTTTTTCAGCAAATTTAACTCTGGCCTGTCTATTTTTGGAATTGATGAATGGTTTGCATCTAGATGTGAACCCTTTGTATTTACTTTCATGGAGTCTTCTCTTTACTGTTGACTTAGAGACAGATACACCTACTTCACTGAGAGTGTTCTGGACTTCAGTTGATGTTGTGAACGGGTTCTTCTTCACCAAAGAAAGTATGCGGCGATCATCCACCACTGTTGTCTTCCGTGGGCTCCCAGGTCTTTTTGGATTGATGAGTTCACCAGTGCTTTCTTTCTTTCTCAGGATGTACCAAATTGTAGATTTTGCCACTTCTAATGTTGTAGCAATTTCTTGGATGGGTTTTTTTCTATTCTTGCAGCTTAAGGATGGCTTGTTTCACCTGCATGGAGAGCTCCTGTGACCTCATGTTTCCTTCACAGCAAAACCTTCCAAATGCAAACACCACACCTCAAATCAACTCCGGCCCTTTCATCTGCTTAATTGAGAATGACATAACAAAGGGATTGCCCACACCTGTCCATGAAATAGCCTTGGAGTCATTTGTCCAATTACTTTTGGTCCCTTTAAAAACAGGGTGGCACATGTTAAGGAGCTGAAACTCCTAAACCCTTCATCCAATTTTAATGTGGATACCCTCAAATGAAAGCTGAAAGTCTGAACTTCAACTGCATCTGATTTGTTTTGTTTCAAATTCATTGTGGTAATGTCTAGAACCAAAATTAGATAAATGTTGTCTCTGTCCAAATATTTATGGACCTAACTGTAACTATAGGATTAATAATAGATAGGCGTCTTATACTAACCTGTGTGCTTGATGTCACCTGACAATCCAAAGGTGTATAATCCCACAAATATTAACTTCATTTGCCACCGCCGCAGGCTAAGTGAGAAGAGCCAGGCAAAGCACCAGAATTAGTACATCTAATAGATACGCTTTTTTCTGGGGTGGCTGAGGGCTGTGTTTTTAGGCTTGGGAGGGAAATATCCATGGCCCCTTACAAACCTGAGAATACCAGCCCCCAGTTGTCTGCTTTAGCTTGGCTGGTTGTCAAAACAGGGGGGACTCCACACCATTTTTTAAATTATTTATTTATATAACTATATTATTTATTTAAATAACAACAAAAATGGCATCAGAACACCTCTATTCTTGGTAACCAGCCTTACAATAGCTTACAGCTGAGGGTTTCAGCTAGTTATCAAAAATACAGGGGAACCCATGTAATTTTTTAAATTTATTTATAGTTCAGGTGCCGGCTGATGAATACTCCCATTAGCTGGTGCCTGCTCTATCTGTTTATAGCAGCAGTAGGCAAAAGCTGATGTGAGTAGTAGTCCCATCAGCCAACTCCTGTGACCGGAGACAAACTTTTCACCTACAGTCACTGCTGCGGGCTCATGCTGTCATCTGACATCGTGGGAACTGCTGCGCTCTGACCGATGGTATTAATCTTACCGCTGATCAGAGCCACTGGTGTTTCTCGTGCTGTCATGCAGATGACAGCACAAGAAACAACCGGTGTTCAGGGTGCCGAACTTGAACAGTAACATGGACTTCTTGGTGAAGTCCGTGTTCGGGGTACGTACCCTAAAAGTAGGTGTTCAGTACGGACCCCGAAGTTTACTGTTCGGGTTTGCCAATTTCTAATCATGATATGAACGGGGATATCAGCACTTGCAGCGGGGATCATAAGATGCGCCAAGGACTAGACTGGTATCGATGAGGAGCAGAAAGGCTGGAGGTAGAGGTGAGCAATAAGGTGAGTATGCTGAATCCGCATTGAAGCAAATTACTAAAAATCTGCATTTTGACAAATAATTTTAAGTAGAATGCAATTTCACTCCAATATACAGTATTTTCTCATCTCTAACTTTAACATAACAGCTGTGTGCATCACACACCTACCATAAAAGTTGTATGACAAAATATACAGTACAGACCAAAAGTTTGGACACACCTCATTTAAAGATTTTTCTGTATTTTCATGACTATGAAAATTGTACATTCACACTGAAGGCATCAAACCTATGAATTAACACATGTGGAATTATATGATTAACAAAAAAGTGTGAAACAACTGAAAATATGTCTTATATTCTAGGTTCTTCAAAGTAGCCACATTTTGCTTTGATGACTGCTTTGCACACTCTTGGCATTCTCTTGATGAGCTTCAAGAGGTAGTCACCGGAAATGGTCTTCCAACAATCTTGAAGGAGTTCCCAGATATGCTTAGCACTTGTTGGCCATTTTGCCTTCACTCTGCGGTCCAGCTCACCCCAAACCATCTCGATTGGGTTCAGGTCTGGTGACTGTGGAGGCCAGGTCATCTGGCGTAGCACCCCATCACTCTCCTTCTTGGTCAAATAGCCCTTACACAGCCTGGAGGTGTGTTTGGGGTCATTGTCCTGTTGAAAAAAAAATGATGGTCCAACTAAACGCAAACCGGATGGAATAGCATGCCGCTGCAAGATGCTGTGGTAGCCATGCTGGTTCAGTATGCTTTCAATTTTGAATAAATCCCCAACAGTGTCACCAGCAGCGCACCCCCACACCATCACACCTCCTCCTCCATGCTTCACGGTGGGAACCAGGCATGTAGAGTCCATCCGTTCACCTTTTCAGCGTCGCACAAAGACACGGTGGTTGGAACTAAAGATCTTAAATTTTGACTCATCAGACAAAAGCACAGATTTCCACTGGTCTAATGTCCATTCCTTGTGTTCTTTAGCCCAAACAAGTCTCTTCTGCTTGTTGCCTGTCCTTAGCAGTGGTTTCCTAGCAGCTATTTTACCATGAAGGCCTTCTGCACAAAGTCTCTTCTTAACAGTTGTTGTAGACATGTGTCTGCTGCTAGACTCTGTGTGGCATTGACCTGGTCTCTAATCTGAGCTGCTGTAAACCTGCGATTTCTGAGGCTGGTGACTCGGATAAACTTATCCTCAGAAGCAGAGGTGACTCTTGGTCTTCCTTTCCTGGGGCGGTCCTCATGTGAGCCGTTTCTTTGTAGCGCTTGATGGTTTTTGCAACTGCACTTAGGGACACTTTAAAAGTTTGACTGACCTTCATTTCTTAAAGTAATGATGGCCACTCGTTTTTCTTACTTAGCTGCTTTTTTCTTGCCATAATACAAATTCTAACAGTCTATTCAGTAGGACTTTCAGCTGTGTATCCACCAGACTTCTGCACAACACAACTGATGGTCCCAACCCCATTTATAAGGCCAGAAATCAAACTTATTAAGCCAGACAGGGTACACCTGTGAAGTGAAAACCATTCCCGGTGACTACCTCTTGAAGCTCATCAAGAGAATGCCAAGAGTGTGCAAAGCAGTCATCAAAGCAAAAGGTGGCTACTTTGAAGAACCTAGAATATAAGACATCATTTGAGTTGTTACACACTTTTTGTTAAGTATATAATTCCACATGTGTTTAATTCATAGTTTTGATGCCTTCAGTATGAACGTACAATTTTCATAGTCATGAAAATACAGAAAAAATTTTAAATGAGAAGGTGTGTCCAAACTTTTGGTCTGTACTGTATAACATGAATGGAATATGTTCAGAGAAACCTGGCACTCCTTGGAAGGATGTATTTAATATTTTTGGCACAAGGAGGTTTTCTCAAACATCTCCAACTGTCATGGAGGGATCAGGGTCTGTGGATTCCACAGATTCAGACAACCCTCCTTGTGACCCCACAGATAGCTATGGTCAGCACAGAGTGACTTGGGCATCAAGTTTTAGAGGTGCAGCTCCTGGGCAGGTTAGAAGGAGTTAAATCTTTTGCTTAACTTAGCTTGTTGATTGCCTGTGGTCATATGTTGCAGGAGAACCAGTCACGTCTGCTCTTTCTCTTTTTAAGCTTGCTCCACTGATCAGGGGATGCCAGCAATAGTTTTCTCTATACTGGTCTAGGAGAGGTGGACACATTCTGGTGTACTGGTTATTTCCAAAGTCCTTCATAGGGTATTTGGATAACCCTATTCTTTTTCCATAGATATTTTTTTATTATTTTGTTGCTTCTCAGACTTTAGACTTTATGTCCCTTTGTGTGTTTCCAGAGACCGTGTTGTGTAACTGTGTTTCAGTTCTGCCCTGTTTGTCTTGTTTTGTATTTCCCCATACACGCTTCAGACTAATGTTGCTTAGGAGCATAGTAAAGAAAGAGGCATCGCCACCCTCAGGGGTAATCTTGGGAACAGGGATAGCTGGTGATGAGTGAGTATGCTCGTTGCTCGGGTTTTCCAAAGCATGCTCCGAGTATTTGGGCGTGCTCAGGGATATAGTTTGTGTCGCTGAAGCTGCATGATTTGTGGCTGCTAGACAGCCTGAATGCATGTGGGGATTGCCTAATAAATCTCCGAGCACGCCCAAATACTCGGAGAACACTAGTGCATGAGCAGGAAAGCCCGAGCAACGAGCCTACTCACTCATCACTACTAAGGACCTCTAGGGACCTGAAGATCAGACTAGGAGCACACTTGATATCCCTCAATTACACAATGATAATTTTATTGAACTGACAATCCAAAATTGGTCTTATTCCTTCATCAGGCTGGTCCTCCAAACAGTACAGCTAATTTTTAAAGCTCTAAAGGTAGTGGTTTCAAAATTCCCACTATGATGTGAGAGCAGCAGTAGTATACAGCAGTGTTTACAACCTATGGGATGCTCCTGATTAGTTATCCTGTGCACTATACTCACATCTGCTGGACATCGCAGTCCTGCTAATGTCAATTTCAGTTTAAGAAAAAAATGGTTTTATACAATAGACAAAAGCTAAAGATATTTTTTGATTCAACCTTTAATGATGCTGAAAGTAACCCCAAAGTCAGTTCAAAGAATTTCTGAGTCACCTTACCTTGCACGTGATTTTCCCTGTATTGTTCCGTCAGCAGTATAGACAATAACCTTGACATTTCTTTTATGTTATGTACGTGTAAACACCCTTTGGTGAAGTTAACATGATCTGACTGAGTGACTCATAAAAACATGTAAGGGGTAAATAGGACAATGACGTACTGTACTGACAAGTCTCGCATAAGTTTCTTTTCTGTACATGTATTGTTGGACACTGATTGCTGCACTGCTTTGATATGGCCATGATATTATATCTGCAAATGTCCTAATTTTTTATTTTAATGTTAGTAAAAATCTATTTTTATAATTGCACCACAACAAAGAATTGCTATTCAGGCATAGACAAACCTATTGACAATTAATGTGATTCTTTTTTATTTATTATAATTCATAATATACAATATAAGCTTTTTATGCTCACATTCAAAATCACATTCTCTTTCGACCAACCTTCCCTGTGTGCGCTCCTATATTTTATCTCATGACTCTGAGCAGAAGAAAAAAGGACGTTTTCACCGTTTCAGTTATCTTCAAGATCATAAAAAACACACCTAATTTTGTGAAATTTGAGGCTACTGTTTATTTGATACATTAGTTTTTCAAATGCAAAAGTTTGACACATTTTCTTCATTTTTTTCAACCTTAGGGGTGAAATGGACAACCAATTTTGTAATAAGACTATCATGTCATCCATTACAAAAACATTACTCCCTTAATGCATGTTAGGCCGGGGTCAGACATGCGAGAAAGACACACGAGTCTCACATGTCAATACCCGGCACTGCCGCCGGCACTCAGGACCGGAGTAATACATGCAGCCGCATGCTCCTGCCCGAGTGCCGGCGGCAGTGCCGGGTATTCACATGCGAGACTCGTGCGTGTTTCTCGCATGTCTGACCCCGGCCTTAGTCTTGCAAAATGCATATCTTTGGATCTAAAAAGCTTTAGTGCCAATTTGGAGATTTCCCTTAAATTTTCACTATCACCTGCAACTTAGTACATTCCAAAGCAATTTTCATCACCCCCTCCATTTTCCTCCTTGTATTTGGGCATGTAGAAGTCTCTTCTAATTCCATTTTCTTCAGTCTTCCTGAAATTAAGTGTAGTTTATGAATTATAAACCCAAATTATATCCTATATGAAAGATTAAAGGACATTCCTTTTAAAGATTCTACAATACCCTTCCATTTTTCCCTACTTCTCACTGGATATTTGTAAAAAAAATACCCTTAATTTACATTTTGTATAATTGAGAAAATAATAGTTTTGGTGCTTTGTCTCAGTTCAAAACTTTCACCACATTTTATTTCCTAAAAAGAATTTCTAATTATATACCCAGTTCTTCCTATAAGTATTGCAATTGAACATAATTCATTGAGTTTACCAAAAGACTTTACTTTACCTTCTATCCGTTGTATAAGTGAATCATGGTCTTTTATTTGACCTATTTGTTTTATTCCTCATATTTTCACATTCCTTCATCATTATTTATAATATGATTGATGGAAAAGCATATTTTGTAACATTGACTCTGAACAGATCAAAAATACCCTTCACTATATATTTACTAGGGATGAACACTCGAGTATATGGGTGCTCGGACATGCTCGGCACTCGACGCTCGACGGTGGTCGAATTTGAAGCTAGAAACCCCACATATTTGGTGCCTGTTGCACAGACAATGATCAAGGAGGAATTGCCTGGTAGTCAGAGTAATGCTGTAGCCATCTTGGTAGTGGCATTGCTGTGATTGGCTGGCCGCATTACCTCATCAGAGCTTATAAAAGGACAGGTGCTGCCACGTTCAGCACACTGAGGCCATTGCACAGCTCTGGCACAGTTCTTAGTGGAGGGAGAGAGTAGTTGTTCAGGCCTATGTATGCACAGTTTAATGAATGAGAGCCCTGTAGCATCGATACTGGTGCTGAAACAACCATCATACTAACAGTCCTTCTAAGGGCTAATCTCGTGCTTTGCTATTTGTATCAGATACATTCTGCATTTAATCTAGGGAGGGACAGCTGCAGGAGCAGGGAGAGTGGCAGAATAAAGCCCAAAGTCAGGGATTAGGGTTTCGCAGTCCGTTGCTAAATATACAGCTCTGGCAAAAATTGAGACCACTGCACAGTTTTATAAAAATCCTCTTCTCTACATGTCTGACAGCCATTCCATTCCAGCATCAGTTGAATTCCGAGTAGAGTACACCTCATTCTACTTAATGTGCTTCTGATTAGGTGATCACCTGAACCAAATCTTATTTAGCGAAGGAAAGTATAAAAAACACTGCTGTGGTGTTCACTATCCTCTTGCAATAGAACAAGTTGGATGGCAAAACAAGTGCTAGTAATATCCCAAAAGTAATAGGAGTGAAATAATAACTTTTAACCATGCCAAAGGAGTTGAAAAGAAAAGTCTTGAGTGAGGACAAGAAGGGCTCAATTCAGGCTTTACTAGTAGAGGGATACAGTGATGCCTCCATCATTAAAATTTCTAAGATGGCAGTCCATTACAACAAGGTAAAGCAGCAGACATTGGGAACAACAAAGCTACAGAACAGCAGAGGGCGAAAACGACTCTCCACTGACCGGGATAACCGTCATCTTATTCGAATGTCACTTAGCAACCGCAGGATGACATGTAGTGACCTTCAAAAGAAATGGCAAATGGCAGCTGGGGTGAAGTGCACAGCAAGAACAGTTCATAACAGGCTCCTAGAGGCAGGGCTTAAGTCATGTAAAGCTAGAAAAAAGCCTTTCATCAATGAGAAGCAAAGGAGAGCCAGGCTGAAGTTTACCAAAGACCATAAGGATTGGATCAAAGAGGACTGGATTAAGGTAATCTTCTCTGATGAGTCTAATTTTCAGCTTTGCCCAACACCTGGTCATCTAATGGTTAGATGGAGACTTGTAGAGGCGTACAAGCCACAATGTCTTGTACCCACTGTGAAGTTTGTTGGAGGATCGGTGATGATCTGGGGATGCTTCCGCAAGGCTGGAATTGGGCAGGTTAATCTTTGCGAAGGACGTATGAATCAAGCCACATAAAAGGTTATCCTGGAAAAACAGTTGATTCCTTCTGCTCAGGCAATGTTCCCCAACGCTGAGGACTGGTTTTTAAAAAAGCAGGACAATGTGCCATGCCACACAGATAGGTTAATCAATATGTGGATGAAGAACCACCACATCAAATCCCTGTCATGGCCAGCCCAATCTTCAGACCTAAACGCCATTGAAAACCTCTGGAATGTAATCAATAGGAAGATGGATAGTCAAGCCATCAAACAAAGAAGAACTGCTTAAATTTTTATACCATGAGTGGCATAAGGTATACATATATATAAGGATGCTGTTAGAATCTATTTAGTTTGACCATTCGCCATCTTGTTGTGGTTTCTGGCTGCTGGTCTTTTTCCTCTGGTGCTGGGCTTGTCGTTGGTGAGGTGATTGTATCACCCTTTATTACCCTGCACCTGCCTCCCAGTCCTTGCTGGACATCAGTGTTAATCTGCTTGAGTTCTGGCTAGGAGCTTTGATAGCGTTGTGTTATTCTTTGTGCAGTTCTGGGAACTCTAGTTCTGCTTGCTTAGTCGTTTTGTTTTTTCCTTTGGTTTCTGCAGCTTCCTCTATTTCCCTGCTAGGAGGTCACCTGTTTTTGTTCCCAGACCCTAGGTCTTTCAGGGACTCCCTTCCCCCCATCTTTAGGTCTTCACTTGAGTCTAGACTAGGATCATCGGTGGGTCTATTCATAAGAAATAGGTAGCCCGCTCCATCGTAGGGATTGAGTCTAGTCCTAGTGCAGGGTCAGCTTCTCCCCGCTCTATTCCTGAGTTGCAGATCCGTAACAGTATGTCCAGCAAGCACATATAAAAAAAAGGGATTTTTTTTCTCCCAGAGTCCTTCAATATGAACCGTGTCCAAGAACTTACTCAACACTTGCAAGGGTTAACTTTGAAGGTAGCGAGCCAACAACAGCACGTGAGTAATTGTCCTGGAGTATGCTGTGAAGAGCCTAAGGTAGGACTACCTGAGTTTTTTTCTGGTAAACATCAGGAATTTTTTACGTTTAAAAATGCATGTTTACTATATTTTCGTCTTAGACCTGGATCCTCAGGGAGTGAATCACAGCATGTGGGAATTATTATGTCTTTGTTGCGAAGTGATCCCCAAATCTGGGCATTTTCGTTAACACCTAATGATCCTTGTTTGACGTCAGTAGAAGCATTTTTTACTGCTATGGGGTTGTTATATGATGATCCGGATCGAGTTACCACATCTGAGGCAGAGCTCAGACAGCTTAAACAGGGTTTAAGAGGTATTGCACCATATTCAGACGATGGTCAGCAGAGGTCAGGTGGAATGACCCAGCGCTCAAGAGTCAGTTTTTAGCAGGTTTGAGTGAAAGGGTTAAAGATTCGCTCATTGCTTATCCTGCACCTGATACTTTGGAATCTGCTATGCAGTTAGCTATCCGTGTGGATAGAAGATTGAGAGACAGGCAGAATAATGAGAAGCCTCTTATAATGCTGGACCCAGTCTCTCAGAATAGCCCCATCGACAGCGGGGAGCCAATGCAACTTGGGGCAATGTCCTCTCGTTCCCAGGAGAAGGAGAGGGGGTTCTCTGAGGGGCTATGCTTGTATTGTGGTAAGGTTGACCATTTTATTAAGCAATGCGAGGTTCGCATAAGGAAAGAAAAGATAAAAAAGGTCAGTAGGAGCAACACTCCCGTTTGTATTGCATTTTTACGGTCCGCAGGAGTTTTTTTTCTGGTAATTCCACCTATCGTGGTCATTCCATTGATTTTCAGGTCATGGTGGATTGTGGTTCTGCACTGAATTTGATTGATCAACAAATCTAAATTTGATTCTGAACCATTGTCATCTTCTTTTCCGTTTGTGGCGATTGATCCCACTCCCCTGGAGCATGGGTGCGTGTCTCGAAAGGTCACTAGGTTCCCACTTATTGTCAATATGGAACATGAGGAGTGCATTGACTTGTTTGTACCAGTCATCACTGGTTAAAAATGCACAATCCTTTGCTGGACTGCTCGTCTGGTATTATAAGGTCCTGGGGTCAGGGGTGTTATGGTAAATGTAATGTTCACATTGCTGCTGTTGTGAAGAGAGAGCTACCTGAAGCCATTCAGGATTTCTGGAAGGTATTTTCAGAAGTCGCAAGCTCTACCACCTCATAGAGATTACGATTGCGCTATTGAGTTCGTCCCAGGTGATACACTCCCTAAGAGTCGTTTATTTAATCTGACGATTCCCGAGAGGGAGGCCTTAAAGGAATACCTACAGACTAGTTTGGCTGAAAGTCATATAAGACCCTCTAAGTCACCTGTGGCTGTAGGATTTTTTTGTCAAAAATAAGGATGGGGCCTTAGACCGTGTCTGGATTTTCGGGAGATTAATAAGATCACTGTGCGCAATCCTTACCCGTTGCCGCTAATTCCCAATTTGTTTAACCAACTAACCATAGCTAAGTGGCTCTCTAAAATTGACCTTCGTGGGGCATATAATTTTCTGCAGGTAAAGGAGGGCGATTAATGGAAGACAGCGTTTAACCCCTTTACCCCCAAGGGTGGTTTGCTCGTTAATGACCGGCCAATTTTTACAATTCTCACCACTGTCTTTTTATGAGGTTATAACTCTGGAACGCTTCAATGGATCTTTGTGATTCTGAGAATTTTTTCTCGTGACATATTGTACTTCACGATAGTGGTAAAATTTCTTCGATACAACTTGCGTTTATTTTTGAAAAAAACAGAAATATGGCGAAAATTTGGAAAATTTTGCAATTTTCAAAATTTGCATTTTTATTCCCTTAAAACAGAGAAATATGTCACACAAAATAGTTAATAAATAACATTTCCCACATGTCTACTTTACATCAGCAACCATTTTAGAACCAAAATTTTTTTTTTTAGGAAATTCTAAGAGTTAAAAGTTGACCAGCGATTTCTCATTTTACAACAAAATTTACAAAGCCATTTTTTTAGGACCACCTCACATTTGAAGTCACTTTGAGGGGTCTATATGGCAGAAAATACCCAAAAGTGACAACATTCTTAAAATTGCACCCCTCAAGGTACTTAAAACCACATTCAAGAAGTTTATTAACCCTTCAGGTGCTTCACAGAAGCTGAAGCAACATGGAAGGAAAAAATCAACATTTAACTTTTTAGTCACAAAAATCATCTTCTACAAACTTTTTTTTATTTTCACAAGGGTTATAGGAGAAAATGGACAGATAAAGTTGTGCAATTTCTTCAGGGTTCGCCATAACCCCAAATAAGGGGGAAAATCACTGTTTGGGCGCACGGCAGAGCTCGTAAGGGAAGGAGCGCCGTTTGACTTTTTCAAACCAAAATTGTCTGGAAATTAGATTGGACGCCATATCGAGTTTGGAGAGCCCCTGATGCGCCCAAACAGTGGAAACCCCCCACAACTTATCTAGATCTGTTGTGAGCACTTTGAACCCCCAAGAGTTTCACAAAAGTTTATATTGCCTGGGTGGGAAAAAAAAATTCCACGAAAATGATTTTTTTAGTCCCCAATTTTTGTGTCCAAAAGTTGTTGTCCAATTTTTCCTGAGTACGCTGATATGCCATATATGGGGGGGGGGAAACTGTTTGGAAGCACGGCAGGGCTTGGAAAGGAAGTAGCATTTTGGAATGCAGATGTTGATGGTTGTCATGTTCCATTTGCAGAGTCCCAGATGTGCCTAAACAGTGGAAACCCCCCACAAGTGACCCCATTTTGGAAACTAGACCCCCTAAGGAATGTATCTAGATCTGTGTTGAGCACTTTGAATCCCCAAGTGCTTCACACAAGTTTAGAATGCCTGGGCATGAAAATAAAAAATCCTATTTTTTTCCCACAAAAATTATCTTTTGTCACCAATTTTTTATTTTCCCAAGGGTAACGGGAGAAATTGGACCCCAAAAGTTGTTGTCCAATTTATCCTGAGTACGCTGATACCCCATATGTGGGAGAAAACTACTTTGTGGGTACACGTCGCGTCTCGGAATAGAAGTAGTGACGTTTAGTAATGCAGACTTTGATGGAATGGTCTGCGGGTGTCATGTTGCGTTTGGAGAGCTCATTGATGAGCCTAAACAGTGGAAACCCCCCACAAGTGACGCAATTTTGGAAACTAGACCCCCAAAGGAACTTATATAGATGTATGGTGAGAACTTTGAACCCCGCAGAAGTTTATAACGTAGAGCCATAAAAATAAAAATCACATTTTTTTCCACACAAATGATATTTTCGCCCCCAATTTTTATTTTCCCAAGTGCAACAGAAGAAAGTGGACCCCAAGAGTTATTGTGCAATTTGAGTATGCTGATATAAATATGTGGGGTAAACTACTGTTTGGGTGCATGGCACAGCTCAGAAGGTAAGGGGCACCGTTTGAATTTTTCAACTCCGAATTGGCTGGAATTCAGATCAGACGCCATGTCACGTTTGGAGAGCCCCTGATGTGCCTAAATAGTGGAAACCCCCCAATTCTAACTGTAACCCTAACCCCAACACACCCCTAACCCTAATCCCAACCATAACACTAACCCTAACCACAAACCTAACCCTAACATACCCCTAACCCTAATCCCAACCCTAACCCTAACCCTATCTTTAGCCCTAACCCTAACCCTAATCCTAATGGGAAAATGGAAATAAATAAATTTTTTTAATTTTATTATTTTTCCCTAACTAAGGTGGTGGTAAAGGGGGTTTAGTTTACTAATTATAGTGGTTTTTATGTTTGGCAGCTGTCACACGCTAGACGCTTTTTATTGCAAAAAATAGTTTTTGCATCATCACATTTTGAGAGCTATAATTTTTCTTATTTTGGCCCACAGAGTCATGTGAGGTCTTATTTTTTGCGGAACGATTTGACATTTTTATTGGTACCATTTTCGGGGACATGACATTTATTGATCGCTTTTTATTACGATTTTTGGGAGGCAGAATGAACAAAAACCAGCAATTCATGAATTTCTTTTGGGGGGAGAGTTTATACCGTTCAGCGTGTGGTAAAATTGATAAAGCGGTTTTATTCTTCGGATTAGTATGATTACAGCGATACATCATTTGTATAATTTTTTAATGTTTTGACGCTTTTATACAATAAAAACAATGATATATAAAAAATAATTATTTTTGCATCGCTTTATTCTGCGAGCTATAACTTTTTTTATTTTTTCGCTAATGATACCGTATGGCAGCTTGTTTTTTGTGGGACAAGATGATGTTTTCAGCGGTACCATGTTTATTTATATCTGTCTTTTTGATCGTGTGTTATTCCACTTTTGTTCGGCGGTATGTTTTTTTGCCTAGTTTGTTTTTTTAAGTGGTTTACTATAGGGGTTAACTAGTGGGCCAGTTTTATAGGGCTGGTCGTTATGGACGCGGCGATGCTAAATATGCGTACTTTTTTGTTTTTTTTTTTTATTTACATGAAGAAATGAATTTATTGGGAATATTTTTTTTTTCTTTATTTAGGATTTTTTTTTTTACACGTCATTTTTATTTTTTTTACGTTTTTACTTTGTCCCAGGGTGGGACATCACTGTATAATATCAGATCGCTGGTCTGATAGTTTGCACAGCACTCTGTCAGACCAGCGATCTGACAGGCACTGCAGCAGGCTTTCTCAGCGCCTGCTCTCAGCAGGCACTGATGAAGCAGCCTCCCTGCAGGACCCGGAAGGACCCTGCGGCCTTCTTGGATCCGGGTCCTGCAGGGAGGAGGCCCTTAGAACAACGCGATCACATCGCGATGCTCTGAGGTCTCAGGGAAGCACGCAGGGAGCCCCATCCCTGCGCGATGCTTCCCTGTACCGCCGGAACACTGAGATCATGTTTGATCGCAGTGTGCCGGGGTTAATGTGCTGGGAGCGGTCCGTGACCGCTCCTGGCACATAGTGCCGGGTGTCAGCTGTGATAATCAGCTGCGCTCCCCCCGTGGGCTCAGCTGATCGCATATGACGTACTATTCCGTCCATGGGAATACGTCCTAGGGCACATGAACGGAATAGTACGTCTGATGGCAGAAAGGGGTTAAAAGGGCTTATAATCTCATACGTATTCACCCAAGAGAGGAGTAGAAAACTGTCTTTAGAACTAGTTCCGGATATTTTGAATACCTGGCTATACCTTTCAGCCTTGGCTTCAATGCCCCTGCCACATTTCAGCACTTCATTAAAGATGTTTTCCAAGATTTCTTGGATCGATTTGTTGTTGTTTATCTAGATGACTTCAGATACCTTGGAGTAGCATCGTAGGCATGTCCTGAAATGTCTACAGGAGAGTCAGCTCTATATCAAACTCAAAGAATGTGAATTTGAACAAACCAGGACTCAATTTCTGGGATATATCATCTCCTCAGAAGGTCTGAGCATGGATCCCAGTAAAATCAGAACAGTAGTTGACTGGCCTACTCCAATACATCTCAAAGACGTCCAGCACTTTATAGGATTTGCAAATTTCTACTAAAGATTCTTTGAAAACTTTTCAAAAATTGTTTTACCAATTATTTTACTCACAAAGAAAACCAAAGTGTTTTCCTGGTCACTTAGTACACAGTGTCCATGTACAGGTAATACAGTGATCACCAATGACATTATACACAGGAGCTGTGTGTATAGCATATAGTGTATAGCGTCAGTGTACAGGTAATACAGTGATCACCGGTGACATTATACACAGTAGCTCTGTATACAGTGTCAGTGTACAGGTAGTGCAGTGATCACTGGTGACATTGTACACAGGCGCTGTGTATATAATATACAGTGTATAGTGTGTGTGTACATGTAATACACTGACTCACCATGTCTACTTTACATCAGCTTGATTTTTGAAACATAATTTTTTTTCCTCATTTTTACAACAAAATTGTTAAACCATTATTTTTAGGGACCTCCTCGTATTTAAAGTTACTTTAAAGGGCCTATATGACAGTAAATACCAAAAAGTGACACTATTCTAAAAACTGCACCCCTCATGGTACTCAAAACCACATGCAATAAATGTATTAACCCTTCAGATGCTTCACAGAATTATTGGAATGTGGAAGGAAAAAATAAACATTTACGTTTCTTTCACAAAATTTTTCCCTTAGACCCAATTTTTTTTTACTTTCGCAAGGGTAACTGTTGTGAGTGGGCTTGGGATGAGTTCTGAGCAGAGGCTCCCTCTGGTGGTTACAAGCGGTGCTGGTCTGTCCAGTGAAGATTGTGAAGATTGTGAGGATTGGGAATCAGGTGTTACTGACTGGTCTTATATAAGGGAGTCACCTTCCCATCAGGGTTGCCGGTGATCAATTGTTCTGGTCTGAATCCTTGATTCTTGTTTCCTTTGTAGCCTGCTGTGTCGTGTCTGCATCTCCTGCTAACAGATAAGACATTTTCTTCTTTTTGTTTTTGTGCTTGATTTTTGCATTTTGTCCTGCACTTCTGTGGGGGCCTTCAGGGTCCCCTCCGGGGGCTTTTGCCCTCTCAGTTTAGTTCAGCCACTGATGTTTGTACCTTTGCTTTTTCCAGTTTTTTCAGTGGCTGCTGTTTTGATTTTGTTACACCAGAGAACTAATTTAGGTGGTAGAGGTCGTGTGATCTCAGGTGTTTTTGAAATTAGTAGAGTTGGTGCTTTTCAGGGTTTTCTGGGATTGCAGTAAGTACCCTTCCTATCCTTTCTATTTAGTTAGTTTGGGTCCCAACGTTTGCTCATACTATTTTCTGTCTGTGTCTGTATTTCTTCTTGTCTAACCGCCATTACATGTTTGGGGGCTTTCTATTATCTTTGGGGTTCTGCTCCGGGGCAGATAGCTTTCCTATATCTATCTTTAGGTGTAGTTAGTTTCTCAGGCTGTGACGAGGCGTCTAGGACCAACGTAGGAACGCTCCACGGCTGCCTCTAGTTTTTGTGGTTAGTCAGGGTACTGCAATCTCATAGATTCCAACTGCTCTGGTGTATTGCCTTTTTTGCCTGCACTCCTCAGCTACCGAAACATAACAGGTAACAGGAGGAAATGGACCATACAATTTGTTGGCGATTTGTCCTGAGGATGCCGATACCCCATATGTGAGGGAATCTACTGTTTTGGCACACGGCAGGGCTCAGAAGAGAAGGAGCGCCATTTCACTTTATGAATGAAAAATTTGCTGCCATAATTAGCTTACGACATGTCATGTTTGGAGAGCCCCTGATGTGCCTAAACAGTGGAAACCCCCAACAAGTGACACCATTTTGGAAACGTATCTAGAATTTATCTAGATGTATACTGAGCACCTTAAACCCATCGGTGCTTCATAGAAGTTTATAACGTAGAGCCGTGACAATTAAAAAAATCACATTTTTCACGTAAAAATCTTTTTAGCTCTAAATTTTGCAATTTCATAAGGGTAAAATGAGAAATTGCTCCATACAGTTTGCTGTGTAATTTATCCTGAATGCACAGATACCCAATATGTGGAGGAATACAACTGTCTGGGCTTGGAAGAGAAGGAGTGCCATTTGACTTTTTGAATTTAAAATTTGCTGGTATAATTAGCGGATGCCATGTCGCGTTTGGAGAGCTCCTAATGTGCATAAACAGTAGAAACCACCCACAAATTACACCATTTTGGAAAGTAGATCCCTTTGGGAACTTATCTAGATGTGTATTGAACATCTGGAACCCCCAGGTACTTCACAAAAGTTTATAACGTTAAGCCGTGAAAATAAAAAAATCAAATTTTTCCCACAAAAATCTTTTAACTCCAAATTTTATATTTTCACAAGGGTAACAGGAGAAAATGATACCCCATATGTGGTCAAAAACTACTTTTAAGGCCCAGTGCAAAGCTCAGAAGGGAAGTAGCGCCATATTACAGTGCAAATTTTGCTGCACTGGTTTGATGGTGGCTTGTCACATTGGCAAAGCCTCTGAGGTGCCAGAATAGCAGAACCACCCATAAGTGACCCCATTTTACAAACTAAACCTGTCAATGGATTCATCTAGGGTGCAGTTATTATATTGACACCACAGGTGTGTCACAGAATTTTATACCATTGGGCAGTAAAGAAAAAATAATTTACATTATTACCACCAAAATTGTGTTAGCCCCAAATTTTACATTTTCATACTGGGAAAATGGTAAAAATGGCACCAAAATTGTCCCACAATTTCTGCTGAATGTAGAAATACCCCATATGTGGCTGTACAGTACTGCTTAACCATGCGTAGAGACTCGGGAGGGATGGAGGGCTATTTGCCTCCTAGAGCGCAGATTTTCTTAGAATAGTTTGTGGACTCCATATACAGAGCCCCTAAGTGCTAGAAAAACAGAATCCCCCTCAAGTGACCCAATTTTGGAAATTATACCAGTACATTATGCCAAGCCTGTGCTTCTGGAGGCATGCACCTGTTAATTAGGTGGGCTCTCATCACTACAGAAATGCCAAACATGTGGGCACTAAATGTGGTTTAGGCACACTTGGGCTCAGAAGGGATGAGGGGCATTTGGATTAGGGAGTGGAGAATTTGCTGAATTTCTTTTGGGGGTGAGGAGCCATTCTGCTTTTCCAGAGCCTTTGTGCTACCAGTAACGTGGAAGCCCCTATATTTCCATTAACAGATGAGAGACCTGAGTGAAGACTTGTTTTTTTGTGGATTGAGTTGAAGCTTTTATTGGGAACATTTTGCATAACATTTATAATCACATTTATCCAGCGTTCTACGCTGAGCACTTACATCGGGGTTTCCATCTAAATCTCCGAGTGACGTTACAGATGAAACCCCAGATCGATCCATTCAGTATAATGAGGCAGCAGAGTTACACTGGACTCCGCCTGGCCTCTATTCATCTGTGTCCTTCTTTTCAGAAGTGCTCGTAAGTGTGGCCAACGGCACTGTTAACTTTTATGCAATCCTAAAAAGACGGACACCGCCGGGTCACAGTTGCTATGGCATCCACAGTGCATCCATCTGCCTTATTATAGGGAATCTTCCACCAGAGGTTCTGTCTGAATCACATGTTTCAGAGATTTACACGGAAACCTCGATATAAGCGCTCAGATCAGAGCGCAGGATCAATGTGCGCCAAGCATCACAATGATCTTTGGGAGGCAAAATTGAAAACTCAACAGCATGTGAAGAATTGGTTTTATTTATTTTTAAGCCATTCCGCATGCGGTATAAGTGATTAGGGACTTTATTCTTTCTGTCGGTGCGATTACAGTGATACCAGATTTATATCGGGTTTTTATGTTTGGCTGCTGTCACACACTAAAAGACGCTGTTTATTGCGAAAACTAGTATTTGCATCACCACGTTATGAGAGCTATAATTTTTCCATATTTCGGCCGACAGAGTCATGTTATGGCTTATTTTCTGCGGGACAAGCTGACGATTTTATTGGCAAAATTTTCTGGCACATGACATTTTTTGATCGCTTTCTATTCCGATATTTGTCTGACAGAATGAACAAAAACCAGCAATTCAGGAATTGCTTTCTGTTTTATTTTATACCGTTCTGTGTGTAGTAAAATTGGTAAGGCAGCTTTGTATATCGGGTCAGTACTAGTGTTGAGCGATACTGCCCGATATCCCGAAATATCGGATCGGATTGGATCGGCCCGATACTCAGAAAGTATCGGGTATCGCCGATCCGATACCGGAAACCCAATGCAAGTCAATGGGACAGAAATATCGTAATAAAAAAACCTCTTTCTTTCCTTGTAAACACTAGATATACACACATAGAATACATATATATATATATATATATATATATATATATATATATACATGTCATTGTGACATATATATATATACACATATATTTATAGTTCATACACTTCTACATAGTAAAATAGCCTCTGATTCAATTGCCGGGCAATGCCAGCTTTTGTGAAAATACAGAATCACCCGACATGAAATGACACATGGTTTACATAGAGTTAAGCATGTCATTTCATGTAGTTTGATATATGGTTTTCACTAACAATTACATGAGTGTATGTGTGCAAAATTTGACACATGTAGGGGTTAATTAAAGGTGTAAATTCGTTGTAAAAAAAAACGCATTTTTTTGCTACGAATTTACACCTTTAATTAACCCCTACATGTGTGTCAAATTTTGCACACATACACTCATGTAATTGTTAGTGAAAACCATATATCAAACTACATAAAATGACATGGTTAACTCTATGCAAACCATGTGTCATTTCATGTCGGGTCTGTAATTTCACAAAAGCCGGCAATTGAATTAGCGGCTATTATACTATGTAGAAATGTATGTACTATAAATATATATATATATATGTGTCACAAATTCAATGACATGTATATATATATATATATATATATATATATATATATATATATATATATATATGAGGTGTAAAATTGTTGAAAAAAAATGTGTGGGCTCCCGCCCTATTTTCTCAACCAGTCAGACAAAGCCAGCGAGTGGGGGCAGATAATAATAGCCCAGAGAGGGACCATTATTTTTGCCCCCCCCTGGCTACTAACATCTGCCCCCAGACACCCCAGAAAAGGCAAATCTATAATTAGATTCGCCCTTTCTGGCACTTTGCCCGTCTATTCCCATTGCCCTGTAGCGGTGGCGAATGGGTTAATAAGGGGTTAAAGCCACCTTACTATTGAAAGGTGACTTTAAGCCAGATTAATAATTGAGAGTTGTCAATTAGACAACTCTCAAATTATTAATCCTATTGTATGAAATAAAAATAAAACACACACACTTTAATTAAAAATCATTTTAATGAAATAAACACAGTTTTTGACAATATTTTATTTTACTGCCATTCCTTGCGAAGCCCTTGTTCACCTGTAATAAAAATAAAATAATAAAGCAACATTATTCTTACCTATCCGATGTTCAGTCAGGTCCCCCAATGTAATCCTTCTGAAAGGGTTAATGTTTACTGCAGGGACCGCAGCTAATGCTGACAGCCTCACAGTAAACCCCTGACTGAATCATCTCCTCTCCTGGCTGACAGGAGAAGAAGTGGTTAGCATAATTGATTGCTTCCCACTTTCACTTCAGGTCAACCAGAGACACCGCACAACATCAGTGATGTCAGAGGGAATCCCGGCTGACCTTAAGTGAACTGATTAACAAAAATAGGGGATCCCTCGAAAAAAAAAATGGCGTGGGGTCCCCCCTATTTTTGTTAACCAGCCTGATAAAGCAGACTACTGAGGCCTGGTTTTTCAGGCTGTTAAGGAGCCAATATCCATGGACCTTGCAAGCCTGATAATACCAGGCCACAGCAGTCTGCTTATCTTGGCTGGTTAACAAAAATAGGGGATCCCCTCAAAAAAAAAATGGCATGGGGTCCCCCTATTTTTGTTAACCAGCCAGATGAAGCAGACTGCTGAGGCCTGGTTTTTCAGGCTGGTAAGGATCCAATATCCATGAACCTTGCAAGCCTGATAATACCAGGCCACAGCAGTCTGCTTAGCTTGGCTGGTTAACAAAAATAGGGGATCCCCTCGAAAAAAAATGGAGTGGGGGTCCCACTTGCCCTGTAGCGGTGGCAAACGGGGTAATAAGGGGTTAATGTCACCTTTGATTGAAAGGTGACAATAAGCCCAGTTAATAATGGAGAGGCGTCAATAAGACACCGATCCATTATTAATCATAGTTTGTAAATACACAGCCAGAAAAAAGTATTTTAATGAAATAAAACACCACGCAGTTTTCATTATTTTTATTGTACGCTCATCCTGCGACGCCATTGTTCTCCTGTAAAAAAACAAAAATAACAAACCAACACAAATACTCCCTGTCCGACGCAGTCCAAATTCACGAGTGTCCCACGACGATTCCAGCTCTGCTACATCTGCATGCCAGGCTGAGCATGGCATCCAGATGTAGC
>JARQOD010000001.1:329816857-329926002 GCA_033576555.1 Oophaga sylvatica | reverse complement strand
TTTTTTAGCATTTTGTCTTTTGCTCTTATGTCTATATAAAAACCCCACATCTGTCATATTAGAATATGTCAGTATTCTAAGATGTATATTGGTTTTGTAATCTCTATTTTTACATCAAAGTAATTCAGTCTTAATTAATTTTTACTATTTTCTCACTTCTGTCGCATCCCAACTTACCAGTTTCTCAATAGGCGTTTGCACTTTGATGTACTGGTCGGAGTCTTTCATTGTTAAATTGCTGTTATACTTAAGGTTGGTAATGGTGAAGTTAATGAAAAAACTTTTTGGCCCAATAATCTTCAGAGTGGTCGTTATTGGTGGTTGAGTAGCTGAGGAAAAACATTGAAAGGATTATAACCAAGTAATGAGGTAATTATGTGACAAGAACGTGGTGCATTGTACATACCCACACAATAAATGATGGCTTTGTTAATGCTACAAAATTCCTAAATAGACACATATACTAAATAAAAGGCCCTATTTATTAAGACTTATATGATCTTGGAATAAAAAATAACAAAATAATGTGCCTCTGGTGAGTGCCACTCATTTTTTTTATACTTTCGTAATCATTTTAGGACTTTCCCAAATGTGTTAAGCCAGGGCTACAAAGCATATCCGACACTGAAATTGCGATGACACATTACAAGAGTGGATATAATGATTTCCTATGATGTCGTGTTGGGACCTGTGACATACTGCAACACAGGAGGGCCACATATGTTTCCAAATGTGCTGTATTTTCACAATTTGCGCACATGCCACAGATTTCAATCCATGTTGCAGGAGACATAAGACTAGCATGCAATTTGTCTGCAACTTGGCTGTTTTTATTACAGCAAAATCCAAGCTCTAAAATAGTCCCGCGACAGCAAGTCATAGACAAGTTGCACAAATGATTTTGGTTGCGCAACGTGTCAGAGACCTATCACCACCATTGCTGTGTAGCCTCAACGTAAATGTCTGTCAATCTACATTCTCTTTATTGTCTGGACATGTCGCCGCTAGTGTTGAGCATTCCGATACTGCAAATATCGGGTATCGGCCGATATTTGCTGTATCGGAATTCCGATTCTGAGTTCCGATATTTTTGTCATATCGGATACCGGAATCGGAGTTTTCCTGTAAAGTCTATGGGAGTTCCTGTGTCACAGAACGAAGTACATGACACAGGAACTTCCCGAAAGTGTCACTGTCAGTGTCGGTCGGGTCTGTCAGGTGTCAGGACTCAGCAGAGTCAGCACTTACCTGGCAGAAGATCCCTTTCCCCGGTGGTCACGTCCTCCTGGATGGCCGCCATTACCCTGTCCCTGGCGGTCACATGCAGAATCTCGCGATAACTGCAGTGACTGCCGGGTACTGGGTAATCTCGGCCAGCTGTACTCTCGCGACAGCTGGCCGTAAACCAGTCCGGATGACGTCACCGCCGGGGACGCAGCTCTGGTAATCAGCTCTGCTCTATGTGGATGTCAGGCTCAGCCTGTCATCCAGATGTAGCAGAGTTGGACTCGTCGTGGGACACTCGGTATTTTGGACTGCGTCGGACAGGGAGTATTTGTGTTGGTTTGTTATTTTTTTTTTTTTACAGGAGAACGATGGCGTCGCAGGAATGAGAGTGAAATAAAATTAATGAAAACTGTGTGGTGTTTTATTTCATTAAAATACTTTTTTCTGGCTGTGTTTTTTTTTAAAATTTACAAACTATGATTAACAATGGATCGGTGTCTTATTGACACCTCTCCATTATTAACCGGGCTTATTGTCACCGATCAATCAAAGGTGACATTAACCCCTTATTACACCGCTTGCCACCGCTACAGGGCAAGTGGGAAGAGCCGGGTAAAGTGCCACAATTGGCGCATCTTTGGATGCGCCATTTGTGGGGCTGCTGCAGCCTGGTAGTTTTAGGTTGTTGAGGGCCAAAATCCATGGGCCTTGACAGTCTTTTAATACCAGGCCGCAGCAGTCTGCATTTTACTTGGCTGGTTAACAAAAATAGAGGGATCCTCAAGCCATTTTTTTTTCGAGGGGATCCCCTATTTTTGTTAACCAGCCAAGCTAAGCAGACTGCTGTGGCCTGGTATTATCAGGCTTGCAAGGTCCATGGATATTGGATCCTTACCAGCCTGAAAAACCAGGCCTCAGCAGTCTGCTTCATCTGGCTGGTTAACAAAAATAGGGGGGACCCCACGCCATTTTTTTTTTTAGAGGGGATCCCCTATTTTTGTTAATCAGTTCACTTCAGGTCAGCCGGGATTCCCTCTGACGTCACTGATGCAGTGCGGTGTCCCTGGCTGACCTGAAGAGAAAGTGGGAAGCAATCAATTATGCTAACCACTTCCTCTCCTGTCAGCCAGGAGAGGAGATGATTCAGTCGGGGGTTTACTGTGAGACTGTCAGCATTAGCTGCGGTCTCTGCAGTAAACATTAACCCTTTCAGAAGGATTACATCGGGGGACCTGACTGAACATCGGATAGGTAAGAATAATGTTGCTTTATTATTTTATTTCTATTACAGGTGAACAAGGGCTTCGCAAGGAATGGCAGTAAAATAAAATATTGTCAAAAACTGTGTGTTTATTTCATTAAAATGATTTTTAATTAAAGTGTGTGTGTTTTATTTTTATTTCATACAATAGGATTAATAATTGATAGTTGTCTAATTGACAGCTCTCAATTATTAACCTGGCTTAAACTCACCTTTCAATAGCAAGGTGACTTTAACCCCTTATTAACCCATTCGCCACCGCTACAGGGCAATGGGAATAGACGGGCAAAGTGCCAGAAAGGGCGAATCTAATTATAGATTTGCCTTTTCTGGGGTGTCTGGGGGCAGATGTTAGTAGCCGGGGGGGGGCAAAAATAATGGTCCCTCTCTGGGCTATTATTATCTGCCCCCACTCGCTGGCTTTGTCTGTCTGGTTGAGAAAATAGGGCGGGAGCCCACGCATTTTTTTTCAACAATTTTACAACTCATATATATATATATACATGTCATTGATTTTGTGACACATATATATATATATTTATATTTATAGTTCATACACTTCTACATAGTATAATAGCCGCTAATTCAATTGCCGGCTTTTGTGAAAATACAGAAGCCGACATGAAATGACACATGGTTTACATAGAGTTAACCATGTCATTTCATGTTGTTTGATATATTGTTTTCACTAACAATTACATGAGTGTATGTGTGCAAAATTTGACACATGTAGGGGTTAATTAAAGGTGTAAATTCGTAGCAAAAAAATCTGTTTTTTTTACAACGAATTTACACCTTTAATTTACCCCTACATGTGTCAAATTTTGCACACATACACTCATGTAATTGTTTGTGAAAACCATATATCAAACTACATGAAAAGACATGGTTAACTCTATGTAAACCATGTGTCATTTCATGTCGGGTGCTTCTGTATTTTCACAAAAGTCGGCATTACCGGCAATTGAATCAGAGGCTACTTTACTATGTAGAAGTGCATGAACTATAAATATATGTATATATATATATTGTCACAATGACATGTATATATATATATAATGTATTCTATGTGTGTATATCTAGTGTTTACAAGGAAAGAAAGAGGTTTTTTTAGTTCCGATATTTCTGTCCCATTGACTTGCATTGTGTTTCCGGTATCGGATCGGCGATACCAGATACTTTTTGGGTATCGGGCCGATCCAATCCGATCCGATATTTTATGATATCGGGCAGTATCGCTCAACACTAGTCGCCGCTTATATATAAAGTGCTGTGGAATATGTTGGAGCCATATAAATAAAATTATTATTAAGTATTTATGGGTGAAATTCATCAAGACTGATGTTTTGTATGCTAGTTTTATCCAGATTGTGCTGGAAAAAGATGCACAAAATTCATTAAGATGGGTGTGCTTCTTAATTAATTTTAATGAATTAGACCCATCTTTCGCCCATGTACTAGTGTCATAAACATACTCCTGTCACTTTTCTGGTGTAGATTATGATAAACATTTTGGGCAGTACTTGGCTATTCCTCTTTTCTATTAGCTCCTTCCACTTAAAAAAAATTGATCTGGGGCTGAAATAAAAACACCAAAGTCGCCAAATTTTGTACAACTATGCAAAAAAATTTCTACCTTAAAATGCTTAACATATCTGTAGTAGGAACACAAAAACAAAATTAAACAGAAAAAAACAAAATATTATGATTCTGGAAAATGTTTTAATAAACATTTCCAGCTGCCATATTTCTTCATTACAGTTGACCCCTTTGGAAACATATTAGTTACTTACTTGTTTCAGTCATGACATTGTTGTAACCTAAATGATAAAAAGAAGGTATCAAAGTGTTATGTTTTATGAGTACATTTTTCTTTTCAGCTATATACGTATCATTTACCATACAGGTAATCTATTAAAGGGAATCTGTCAGTAGGATCAGCCCTCCTAAGCCGTCTATATGGGCATGTAGGTCATAGGAAGCTGGATAAAATGATACCTTGATATCTGCGATCTGATGTCTTATTCCAGAGAAATCCACATTTTTTTAATATGCAAATGAGCTGATAAGATCTATGGGCTGGGCATAAACCTCCCTGAGAATCTGCCTCTAGTGTGAGACATATAGATCAAGAGACAAGCCTGTCGGTCATTGCATGTCTCACACTGAAACACTCTTTTGTTTAAAATAAGCTCTCAAGGCAGATTCTCGAGGAGATCTTTGTCCTGCCCATATATCTTAACAGCTCATTTACATATTAAGAAAACGTGGATTCCTCAGGAATAAGACGTCAGATCGCAGATATCAAGGTATCATTTTAATCAACTTTCTATGACCTACATGCCCATATAGACGGCTTAGGAGGGTTGATCGTACTCACAGATTCCCTTTAAAGCACCACTCCAGCATTTTTTTATATTTAAGTGCTGGAGTGGTGCAACTATCTAGGTTTCCTGCCCCTAGTAATACACTTACCAGCTGTTATTTTCAGCTGTTCCCTGCACCGCTCCAGTCTTGCGCTGCCATCTTGTGACCGTGACTTCTGACTGACTGGAAGTCAGCGGTAACGGTCACAAGTTCTCAATGTCACTCTATGACAGCCTCATTCTTTGGGAATTCCGGATTACCCGGCAAACACTGGAGCGGCAGGTCATAAACTGGTTGAGACTGATCGGAGCAGCACGGATAACAGATCAAGACTGCGGCTGGTAAGTATAAGACTAAGTGCAGGGAATTTAGATTAACTAAACCACTTCAGCGCTGCAATAGAAAAATAATATAATTATTATAAAATATAAATATAATATAATTTATATATCATATATATTAGAGAAAGACTGCATGTACGATTTGATTTTAAAGTGCATTAAATATTTGTGAACTGTTCCAGCATTTTTAGACTTGAGTAACTCCCACTAATTCACTTTATAGATATTAGTCTTACCATTTACATAAAGGCTGCTCTTGTCCAAAGTATAATCTCCCAGTTTGGTAATGTTTGAAGTCAATTGTGTAACTTCATCATAAAAAGCCATTCTATCAAACTGGGCTCCAGATGTGTCTTTTTTGATTCTGCAAATGGAGTTTACTTTTGTGTTGTTTACACCAGAAATCCTAAAAAAGAAATACATTTAATAAAACAAAAATACAGTTAGGTCCATAAATATTTGGACAGAGACAACATTTATCTAATTTTGGTTCTAGACATTACCACAATGAATTTGAAACAAAACAAATCAGATGCAGTTGAAGTTCAGACTTTCAGCTTTCATTTGAGGGTATCCACATTAAAATTGGATGAAGGGTTAGGAGTTTCAGCTCCTTAACATGTGCCACCCTGTTTTTAAAGGGACCAAAAGTAATTGGACAGATTAAATAATTGTAAATAAAATGTTCATTTCTAGTACTTGGTTGAAAACCCTTTGTTAGCAATGACTGCCTGAAGTCTTGAACTCATGGACATCACCAGACACTGTGTTTCCTTCTTTTTGATGCTCTGCCAGGCCTTCACCGCGGTGGTTTTCAGTTGTTGTTTGTTTGTGGGCCTTTCTTTCTGAAGTTTAGTCTTTAACAAGTGAAATGCATGCTCAATTGGGTTGAGATCAGGTGAATGACTTGGCCATTCAAGAATATTCCACTTCTTTGCTTTAATAAACTCCTGGGTTGCTTTGGCTTTATGTTTTGGGTCATTGTCCATCTGTAGTATGAAACGACGACCAATCAGTTTGGCTGCATTTGGCTGGATCTGAGCACACAGTATGGCTCTGAATACCTCAGAATTCATTCGGCTGTTTCTGTCCTGTGTCACATCATCAATAAACACTAGTGACCCAGTGCCACTGGCAGCCATGCATGCCCAAGCCATCACACTGCTTCCGCCATGTTTTACAGATGATGTGGTATGCTTTGGATCATGAGCTGTACCACGCCTTCGCCATACTTTTCTCTTTCCATCATTCTAGTAGAGGTTGATCTTGGTTTCATCTGTCCAAAGAATGTTCTTCCAGAACTGTGCTGGCTTTTTTAGATGTTTTTTAGCAAAGTCCAGCCTAGCCTTTTTATTCTTGATTCTTATGAGTGGCTTGCACCGTGCAGTGAACCCTCTGTATTTAATTTCATGCAGTCTTCTCTTTATGGTAGATTTGGATATTGATATGCCTACCTCCTGGAGAGTGTTGTTCACTTGGTTGGCTGTTGTGAAGGGGTTTCTCTTCACCATGGAGAGTATTCTGCGATCATCCACCACTGTTGTCTTCCGTGGGCGCCCAGGTCTTTTTGCATTGATGAGTTCACCAGTGCTTTCTTTCTTTCTCAGAATGTACCAAACTGTAGATTTTGCCACTCCTAAAGTTGTAGCAATTTCTCGGATGGGTTTTTCTGTTTTTTGCAGCTTAAGGATAGCTTGTTTCACCTGCATGGAGAGCTCCTTTGACCGCATGTTTCCTTCACAGCTAAACCTTCCAAATGCAAACACCACACCTCAAATCAACACCAGCCCTTTTATCTGCTTAATTGAGAATGATATAATGAAGGGATTGCCCACACCTGTCCATGAAATAGCCTTGGAGTCAATTGTCCAATTACTTTTGGTCCCTTTAAAAACAGGGTGGCACATGTTAAGGAGCTGAAACTCCTAAACGCTTCATCCAATTTTAATGTGGATACCCTCAAATGAAAGCTGAAAGTCTGAACTTCAACTGCATCTGATTTGTTTTGTTTCAAATTCATTGTGGTAATGTCTAGAACCAAAATTAGATAAATGTTGTCTCTGTCCAAATATTTATGGACCTAACTGTAGGTACAAATATTGCTGCACTACTGTTCTACAATTTAAGGGGTATTCTCAAGTACGTAATGAAGCATCACCAGAGCCACAAGTCAACCAACAGAGCTTGGTAGGCCCCACACTTGCCCTTTGGGTGCCTTGCGATTCTATTTTTCCATTGAATCAGTAAATCAATATTGTAAAAGCTCAGAACTGTAAGCCATCCAAATGTCATATTATCCAAATAAATGTGATTAATCCCCCAGCTCTGCCTCTATATCTCATATACTTACCCAAAGCTATCAATGCTACAGCTGATCAGTTTGCTGCTCACTGTGCTGTTCTTCATTAAACTGGTTATCTAAGAAGAGAAAAAACGCGTCAATTGTTCCTTATAATTCACAGAAATTTGTAGCATATATTTCTTCTATATTATCATGGGTTTATTTTTTGTAATCTTAAGGAGAATAAATTGTTTATTTAAATTTAGTTTCATCAATGAAACTCAACATTGTAGCTATTCTAAAGCTTTGTTGGGAAGGGCTATATCTGATGCAAACACCTCAACGCTTCATACAAGGACTTATCTGTTATACAACCACAAAAGGAAAAATGCCAATAAATGAATAAATAATTAGGTGATTATAATATAATAAAATGTATAAATCATAAAATAGGCACAGATGGATATGATAACTAGTTGGACAGTCACATATACTGAAAAAACAAAAACCAAAAAACACCCCCTGACGAAGGCAACGTGCCGAAACGCGCGTTGGGGTGGGCGTCTATCCGGGATACCAGGAGCTACATTGATTGTAAGTTACTGTCAGTATTGTGCTGTTATTTTCCTTATCTATCTGCTGCATTGTTGGCCCTGGTCATACTTCATACAAATATTCACACACTGTTATTTGTGTTTTTTTCACTATTTGACACAACAATTGTGTCTCTAATGCACTTTGCACTCTTGCACTTTGGTTTCAGATATTATGTCTTGATGCACATGATTTTTTATGATATTATTTTTTCTTTTCTCTTTTTTACACTTGAATATTTGTATATTTAATACCTGGATCGTAACGCCCTTTCTATTTGCTTAACATATGCATATATGTTGTTTGCAATTGTTTTAACTCTGTTGCCCTGTTTCGGTGTATATTTTAACTAATAAACATCTTATAAAGGACTTATCTGTGTATACAGCGTTATTATCCTGGATTATCTGGCTTCCAACAGTACAACAACACAGTTATTAGTCTCTGTAGACACTGTCCCAGTCTACACAGCAAAGCTGGTAAGTGCTACAGACACCAGAAAATGTCTGTAAACTGAAAGCTTTTTTTATATGGATGGGAACAATTGATAATTTAAAATATACAGAAGATTTAAAACGTTCCAATCACATTAAGTGATTTCATATTAGTAAAATGTGCTATCACTTATTGTTGGTAGGGGACAGACCTCAGGGACTACCACTATCTTTTGCTGAGGCCCTCCATTCTCAGGATTGATGGGGGTTCCTGGGATCCAACCATGACAAAATATAAAGTGATGCTTATACATTGCTGGGATATCCCATAAACAGATTCTAATAGTCTGTAAAGTTTGTTGAGTCTAGAAACATGTTAGAGGAAAATTCCTAAAAATCAAGTTACGAATAGAAGATAACTAGCTGTTTGCCAGGAATTTGACCATAAGATATCCCAATGATCCTGAGATCGGGGCCCTGGAACACAGAGAAAACGGTGCTGTGGCACCATTCTGAATGGGGCTGGGGTGCTCATGTACAGCTTTTACATCATACATTGTCTAAAGAACTGACGAATACATGGCTTGCCTATTTCTGTCAGTTCCATAGACAATGAATGGAGCAGAGCCAGTGACTATGCACCAATTTGGGGATTGCTGGAGATCCCCTATCGATCAGTAAGTTATATTTTTTACACTCCATACATTTTTTTTAATTAAAACTAAAGGAATCTATATTAATCATATAAAACACAATAATGGCCAATGCAATATATGATTCGTATATACTGTAAAGCCAGAAACATTATCAATTGCTTTTCAAAATCAGCGCATGTTATTGTATTACGACTTACCAAGGAAATGACATTTTCTGCAGTGGAGTTATATTTTGCAGAGTTTTTTATTCCAAGGTCAGATGTGTAGATCAGGTTTGTCAATGTAAAGTTGAGAGTGACGTCTTCAAATACTGTGGATTCAACTGGAGGTTGGGTCACCACCACTATGGGAGGCTCAACCGCTGATAAAAGGAATAAAAAGTGAAGAAAAGCTTCAAGATTTGATATGAAGTGGCATTAAAGGGGTATTCCCATCTCTGTGATCCTATCCCAATATGAAGTAGGTGTAATAATAATAATAATAATATTAGTAAATACCTCCAATCAGAAATGTAGTATAGTTTTTCTGATTTGCTATGTTTCTCTCCTGATGTGCAGGCATTACAGGACCTTAGGTATCTATGGTTACGACCACTCATAGGCCGGTGTCACGCTTGCGACTGCAATGAGAGAAACTCACGTGGGTCTCTCGCCTCAGTACCCAGCACTGCCGCTGGCACTCAGGAACAGAGCGTTCAGCTGTATAGAAATACATGCAGCCGCACACTCCGGTCCCGAGTGCCGGGTATTGAGGCGAGAGACTCGAGCGAGTTTCTCGCATTGCAGTCGCAAGTATGACACCGGCCTATGAGTGGTCGTAACCATAGATACCTAAGGTCCTGCAATGCCTGCACATCTCTTACACAGCGAATCAGAAAAACGATACTACATTTCTAATTGGAGATATTGGCTAATATTATTATTATTACAACTACTACATATTAGGATATGATCTTGGAAACTCTAAACGTTTCATAGTATTGTATAACCTAACTGTTAAGTTATTGATAGAATGTTACCCCTACTTGTATCATGGGTTGTAAAATATTACTGTTTGTGTTTTTTATATATATATGTGTGTTAAAAATTTTTAATACAGTTATTTTGAAAAGGATATGATCTTGGAGATGGGAATACTCCTTTAAATAATCTTTAACCCCCTTAGAAGTGCCAAGCTATTTTGTTTTTGTAGTAACAAGGTTGCCCGCATTGATTGTGCTGACAGGTCCCCTTTAATACATTACTACGTGACTCAGTTTTATATTTTATTAGTAGCACACTTTCTTCTAATTACTTTATTTGCATTGTTTTTACAGCCCGCCTTTATTGAGATGTAGGACCCTCTAATACAGAATATTCACCAGTCACTATTTTCTTGGCAGGAAATACTTACAAGCAGTTGGTACAATCATCTGTTTCTCATTATATCCTACGAGGTAAGAAAAGAAAGTCACCACCTGTAGAAAATGCCTTAGAGCCAAAAATAAATCTATGAAGATATTAATATTGGATTTACCATTGACATAAAGGCTGTTTGGATCCAAAGTGTAGGATCCAAGTGTGGTGACATTTCTTGTTTGGTCCTTCAACTCTTTGTAGAAAGCGACTGTATGGAATGGGCTAGATGCTGAGTAATTGCTGTACGTACAGATGGCATTAACCTTAGTGTCTTTGGAATTTGACAACCTAGGAAAAAAGGAAACAATGCAAAGTTTTCTATTAAATACTAACATTAACTCTTACATTTGCTGTTATATACCTCTTGTATGTAATATACATTCCATTGCTCATAGATTGTGAGATACAGAACACAGCCTGGCTCAACCATGCATAGTCATTTCTTACCTTCCCTCCTCTACAGTAGGTGGCATCTTGATTAGATGTCTCAGCCATGGAAGGTTGAGATAGAACGAACTGGGGTCTTCCAGGGTGAACATAAATTACTACAGTTAGTCTATGCGACTACAGATTGCCAGATCCTGACAATATCCAGGCAAGGACTGAAGTCATTTATCTTCAGCATCGAAAACTCCTTTAAACTGGACAGCACTAGATACATTTCTCACATTTACACATCAAAAAAAATTCTAGTGCAGAAATAGCTCGGGATGCCCTGATATTGCACACATCATGAAAGGCTCGTTAAATGTCAAACATCATTGTCAAAAATGATTTATCTAGCAGAAGTAATGTGCTCTAACTTTACATATATTTATATATACTTTACATATACACATGTACTTGAAAACAGGTGCTTCATGACATCATGGCAGTCATCACATCATCACTATCCTTCACTGTGATACAAAATGTATGGGCGTGGAAAGACTACAGAGCATTGTAAGCAATAAAGAGGCGGAAACACTCGACAGAGTCCCACAGCATAATTAAGCAGCTGATTGATATGTGTATGGGGAGTCGGTTTCCCCATCAGACCTAGGTCATCAATATTAAAATCCTAAAAAATTCTCTATACGTCCCCTTTTTACTCCAGTGGGTAGTTTTCCACTCCTTCATTCAAGCACTGACAAGTTTCTCTAAAATATATGTTCATATATAATTTGTCAATTATTATGGTCTCGTAAGCCAAGTTATACTAATTTCCTGCAAACTACAGATACTTGTATGTTAAGTTTCTCCTGTTCTATAACATACTGGTATGTTTTAGCATGTCCAAAATGATAGATGAAAAATAGAGCACTGCAAAAAAAGCTTTCCATTACCTTTTATTTGCAGGAAAAATAAAATGAGAAGGTCCAGAAGCCCCATTGTCACATTGCATTTCTATATCGTATCTTAGCTAGGAAGAAGGCTGGCACCTCAAAATAGCCATTAGGAGCCCATACACCAACGAATGCTCTCGTCAAAATGCTCGAATTGCCAACAGCTATCTCGACTGACCGCACCCCACCATAACAAGCACACTTGGTTTGGCCAAGCATTCCTAGTTTTCAATGAGGAGGGCGGTGAAAGCAGCCGCCAGGCACTTCTGACAGCAGCTTCTGTGAGAGGTTGGTGGCCAGTGGCGCTGAAATTGGGACATTCAGCTGACATTTCTCTTACGGGTGCAGTGGCCTATAGATTTCTTAGTGTTAGTCCACAAGTTGTAGTTTAAAAATAATAATAAAAATGAGCATAGTTACATTTTAAAGCAAAATAGAATATGATGTGTCTTACGTGAATTGCTCCACTTTACACACAGGCGAACTGTCCTGCAGGCTAGTTTTATTTATCACCGCATCCAACTACGGAAGAAAAGAATTAAAAGTTTTAAATAGAAATGCATAAGAAAAAATGTATCTTATAAAGCCGGTACATGTTTTGGGGTTTTTGTTCAATGGGTAAAACCATTCGTTTTGTTGGAAAAGACTTGATTTAAGGGAACCTGTCAGCTGCAGCATAGATAGAGAGAAAAACATGCTTTAAATGCTTTAAACGACATGGGTGACTAGTCGGACCGATTTGACAGGTGGCAGATTATCACCTTACGGTCCCCAGGAACGACAAGACTCTCTCTGCGTATGTAGGAACAGACGTGTCAGTCATTGGAAGCAGGTTGGGGAAGACGTCAGGGACCCGCCTGTCCGACTTGTCACCTGTCCTACTTGGTCCCCGACGGCTTTTAGAGTATCTTTATTTCTGAAATATGTTGACATACATGGGCAAAATTACACAGCCAGTGTCTGATACAAGCGGCTTGTGGGTCGGACCACATGGATCAGCTGTCAAGTTCTCTACAGGATGCGGCCTTGATATGAATTTTCTGTCAGATAAATATGTCTGATCACGCTTATCATCCTATAGACTATGTGCTGATGAAACTCATCATTAAAAAATGAGTCGTGACCCAATGTAGGTGCCACTAGGAATACTCCTTCTATCCTGCACATGTACCTAATTTACAATGACAATTTACTTACCAAAGTTATGATGGAAAGTTGAGTATTGTTGAACACTGAGGTATTTGCTGACCCCATATCTGCAGTGTAAGCTAGATTAGTTACAGTGAAATTCAAGGTTAAGCTGTAGACAATATTTGTAGATGTGGTCGGTTTTGTACCTGAAGTAAAAGAGAAGAAAGTAGGCCTAAGAATATACAATGAACATTTAACTGAATTCAAGTCTATTAAAATGTATTTATGTTTGACGATCCCCAAATATTCCATGTCCTTGGTGCAATGACAGGTTATTTTTATTGCTTTTTACTGTCATAAATATCATTTAATGATACATAAACATTGCCATTTTATTTAATAATTCCTATAACTTACTCTGAGATGGGGCTGGACTTGGTAACGCCTGTTCATTGTATCCTTTGTGAAGAAAAAGATGACCAGTTTAGTGTTTTGTTACATTATTCTTAATTAGGTGCTTTGTTTTCAAGATATATTGACATACATAAGTATAGTATATTATGAGAAAGAAAGAAAGAAAGAAAGAAAGAAAGAGAAAGGATATGAAAGATAGAGTAGAGAAAACTGAGAAGATAAAAGAGAGATAGTAGATATAACATAGATAGATAGATAGATATATAGAGAGATAGATAGTTATATGGATAGATAATAGATAATAGAGATAGATAGAAGATAGATAGATAGATAGATAATAGATAGATAGATAGGAGGTAGATAATAAGATAGATAGAAATAGATAGATAGATAAAGATAGATAGATAGATAGATAGATAGATAGATAGATGATAGGAGATAGATAATATAGATAGATGATAGATGGTACCATTGACATAAAGGCTATTTGGGTCCAGTGTGTAGACACCCAACTTTGTGATGTTATATGTCTGATTTTTCAGTTCCTTGTAGAAATTTATTGTATCAAATACAGGATTAGCCTTGTTGGTATAGTTGCAGATGGCATCAACTTTAGTGTTATTGCCACTGTTTGTCAAACTGTGGATCAGAAATCAGGCATTTACTGTTTACTGATACTTGTATTTGTTATAGAGATAGTTTGTACCCCGTAAAAGTGATAAAAGACAGTTCCACTATATTTGCATATACAATATGTGATACTAATCAATTAAATACATTCTTATGTCAATTAAAAAAAAAACAAAAACACGCAAAGATGACAATGCAGTGTTAGCTACAGAACAATTTACGAGTGGTGGTCTTCTATACAATATGCAAAGTATAAACATATTTTAAAGAACATAAAGTCCTGATTTACAAAAACTTTTAAAGAGGATTTGTCACCAGGTGTAAAGCGTCCAGTTTCCGCTCTTATGTTGTTCCCGCTGCTCCCCTTAGTATTCCTTTTTTTTAGTTTATTTTAAATCCACTATACAGTTCCAGACTTATGTTTAGTGCTAGTTTTTATGGTCTTTGCCAAGAGGGTGTGGTTCACAGAATTCTCCGGGGGAATCCTGTGATCACCGCCTCCTTGTTAAAAACCATAACATTTAGCATTAAATAAAAGGCACATAGCTCTGGCACTGTATGGTGGCTTTGAAAATAAAATAATGGAATACCCAGGAGAGCATTGGGAATAAAATGAGAGCAGAAACTGAACACTTTTCACTGGTGATAGGTCTTCGTTAAGGGAGGGTTTACATATTGTGTATATATTTATGTGTGCGAAACCCTCTTATGTGTGTGAAAATATGGGATGTTGCCTCTTGCGGGCTTTGGAACACATCTAGTGGGAGGTAAAACGACTTAAAATTGCCTACAATGTGTAGTATTCCTTACTTTATTATCTGGCATGAAGGTAAAGAAGATCCCAGACTGGTGTTGTTCATTACCGCATGTAACTAAAAAAAAGAGAAAAATACCTTGAATTTGATGAATACCCTAAATGATCTTCACTTATGGGAAACAGATCTCAGTACTCACTTGACTAGTTATAATAAGACGTATGATAAGGAAGTTCCCAGAATTGGGGTTCTCAAAGTCCTCCTGATATTTCAGATTGGTCAGGGTGAAATTCACAGTGATGATAGAATTTGGAAGAGAGGTGGTAACAGTGGGAAGGGTGGAGGCCACAGTAGCTGTAAAAGAAATACAAAGATTACACATGTAAGCGCCTGTAGCAATGGACCTTAGATTTCATGACTAGTTTTCAGTCTCTCATGGTTAATGTAAGTTTACTTACTCAAAGATAATGTTGGCTCATTATAACCTGAAATAGAGAGCAATGATAATTATTGGGGCATGGCTTTTTCCAATATAGGTATAGTGTGTGAGCTAAGTCAATCCATTATTACCATCAATATATAAACTGGTGCTATCCAGTGGGTATTTGTCCAGCTGCATGATGCCACTTGTGAGTTTACTGAATTCCTTGTACACAACTGTCCTGTCGAACGCTTGGCCTACTGTATTGTTAATGTATGAACACACCACGTTGATACTGAGAGAGTTGGGTATCTTTCCAACCCTGCAAGCACATACACATCACAGACTTATATTATTTAGGAAACAATGGAAATATTATGATATATAGCTCATGTAAAATGTATTCAGATGCAGTACATAGTATATATTCTTTCCTGACAAAATCAATAACACATCAACGTGGTTTCAATCTTTTCCAGTTGACCTGCCAGTGGACTAGGGACAGGAACATGTACTGTAGCACATAGACAATACTTTGCTCTTGCTTAGCAGCTGGACCTTTATCTCACGTAGAGTAGACGCGCCAACGGTGATGGCCCTAGCTGGCAAAATTCTCAACCTACGAGAGCTTCTCTTGGCCATCAAAACTTAAAGAGAACCTGCCACTAGATTCATGTTGCCTGATCTATTCCAGCATGAACCAGAGCATGGAGATATATCAAAGAAAACATAGTTTTCATAGTGGGTGAGGGACCATAGGGAGAGATGAGAGTAGTTCAGTATGGTCCACAGTAGGCTTCTCTCTGCACTGATCTAATTGACTGACAGATCTCTCCATATGTATACACATGAGAGAGACTTGTCAATCATCTAGAGTGATGACCGGCCTGGGATGGAGTAGGATTTTACCAAGTCTTAATCAAAGTGTGTAGAATTATTAGGAAGCTTGTTTTTAGGAAGCAAAATGGGTCAAATAAGAGATTTAACTAACTCTGAAAAGTGAAAAATTGTAACAAGTGTTACAGAGGGGTGCAGCACTCTTGAAATTGCTAAGAGTTTCAGGCGTGACCAGAGAACCATCAAAAGTTTCTCTGCAAACAGTCAACAGGGTTGTAAAACATTTTGGAGGAAATTCTTATAAAATTTTCTCATCTTAATCTCTGATCTTAAACATTTGTCATTAATATCCTAAAGGTACTGTCACACTAAGCGAGATCGCTAACGAGATCGCTTAAGCGTCAGCGATTTTATGACGCAGCAGCGATCTCGTTAGTGACGCCGCTGTGTGTGACATGTAGCGGCGATGTGGCACCCGCTGCGATGTCGCTGATCGCTCATGAACGTTCTGAGCCGTTTTTTGGTCGTTGGTGTCCCGCTGGTGAGCCTGAATCGCTGAGTGTGACACCCTTTATGAACGACTTTACCAGCGTCGCAGGTGGGACTAGGTTTTCCCAGCGACCGCAGAGGTCGTTATACAGATCGCTGATCTCTGATGAGATCTTTGTGTTTGGAAGCTAACTAGCGACCATATAGCGATCGCACCAACGATCTCGCCAGGTCGTGTCGTTGTCGTTATTGCTGGTGCGATCGCTAAGTGTGACAGTGCCTTCAGGCTGGATACTGATTTATTCCACCAAACTTAGCTGTGAGTTTAGGCCTTACCTGAATACAAGATTCCTGCAGCCTGTAAATGCTCCACCTATACTGGTATTATGGAACACTTGGTCACTCTATTAAATAAATGAAAATGTGTTTACCATATACAAATATGATAATGACTTAGACAAATGATTACTATATGACATATCTCACCAGTGATATCATGATAGCTGACATGAAGCGGCTAATATCGGAAGATGGATTATCAAGCTCTGAGTTGTAGGTCACATTTAGCAAAGTCACATTAAATGTGAAATCCACTAGGTTTAGAGATCCTGTTGATGGAGCAGCAGCTAAAAGAAAATACATAATATAAGTGTATTAACTGAGCCAATATAGGAAAATGTTTATTCTAGCTTTTTAGTAATGATTATTATGCCAGCAGTAGTAAGGTGGTAATGAAGATATCTGAGCCATAGTCTATTAACAAAAGGGGCAATTTTCTATTACAATGACTAATTAGTGAAGCATATCGGAAAATATGTCAGCATCTCCTCCCTGATGGTTTATATAGATGGTTTAGGTTTATGTTTTTAAAGAAAAGCTAAAAGTAATGTAAAAATCTGAGTTGCTGGTAAAGGTGGCATACCTGAGGTAGATGGTTTTGAAGTGACATTTGTAAGAAGTACTGTAGAGGCGGGCACATTGATAGTGGTAGAAGACTGTCTCACTGTCTGGACTGGTCCTGTCCTACTGACTGTTGGACTCACTTGTGTTGATAAAGAAGGGGCTGGAGCAAGCGGAGATAGGTGGAAGCCCCACATGACTGCATTGGAGCTGGGGGAGGAGTTTTCAGGGTTGGGAGGGGTAAGAGTTTTTTTAAATAGAGTGTGTTGATTGGGGGACGGATAGAGTGGGCGTTGTTGTAAGGGGTTGTTAGGGAGAAAAGTGCGGGAAAGGGCCATTCCTGATAAAATCAAGAAGAGTGAAGGATGTCAAGTTCAGTGACTTACCTCATGGCTCGTTTGAGAGAAGCGGCGCGCTCTAGGAGAGGAGGATGGTTGGAGGAGCAGCTTTCCTCCATCCTTGGGAACTTGGGGACGCAGGCGGTGAGCAGCAGGGGGAGAAGAACACTGCCTCCTGAGAGACTGTCCCCTGAATTGGTGACACGTGGCGGGCACAGGCAGAGGAGCCCTCTTGGGACACTGCGGAGGGGTGCGGTGGCAGTGCTGCTGGTCGCCGTGCCTGCTCCGGCAGGAATCCAAGAAGCCGGTCCGCAGGCGTTGGGCGACGCGAACAGAGTGAGGAACAGGCCTCAGCTGGAGCGCAGCCTACTCGGCGCACGTCGCGCAGCACAACTGACAGGCTGGGACCGGAAGAGCAGGCCTCAGGATCGCAAGTGAGTCCTGGGCAGCTGAGTCGGCCGGGAGCAGGGATTTCCCAGGGGATCGCAGGTGCGACCGAGGCGAATCGCAAGAAGAGGGCCGTAAGTGCGGCGCCGGCCAGGGCACAGCAGGAAGGGCAGGACGCAACGGGCGCTTCCCATGGGGTCGCCGGTGCGAACGAAGCGAATCGCAGGAAGAGGGCCGCAAGTGCGGCGCTGGCCAGGACGCAACAGGATGGGCAGGACGCATCGCTGCGGTCTGCGAAGACAGGACTACGGGCCCGTTGCGGTGCAGGCGGGAGCGCAGATCTGCAACGGGGCTTGGCTAGCGACGGGGCGGGAGGAAGCGGAGCTGGTGACGCCGGTGGTGCGGGAGCATCGAGAGCACCATGGAGGATGGGCACCAGGCCGGGTGCCAGACAAGGGTCGACGGGACGAAAAAGTAGTGAGCAGAGACAGACGGGCTGGCAGGCGCCTTCGTACCAGGCGATGCCAGGCTTAGATAAAGGAAGAGCGGCGGGCAGCAACCAGGTGCTGTCTGGCAGGTCGCGCGGGGGCGATGCTGGTCGGAGGGAGGAAGCGGTGGTGCGATCCCGTTCAAGACTTCAGGTGGAAGAGCGGCATTTTTCAATGGCACCAGTCCCCCTGATGACGAGGAGGTCAGGGCGCGGGCCTGGAGCCAAGGAGTGGTGAGGAAGATTCGGAGATCGATAGCGACCACCAGGACGGATCGGGACGGCTGGATTCCGGAGTGTCGGCTGACGGGGACACAGCACCCGCGCAGCTTGGTGAGCAGACCTCTATGTTTTGTATGTCGCCCGTAGGGGCTGTGGGGCAGGGGGTGATAGGAAGTCAGATGCCAGGGTTTAGGGGAGGGCAGGCTGGGGCCCCTGAGGGGACCGGCGATGGGGATTTCCGTGAGGTGTTGCGGGGTATGGCGCAGGTTTTGCAGCGCTTAGAGAGTGGGGTTCTAAGGACGGAGAGAGTTACACCAGTTGGGGCATGGTCGTCGGGTTTAGTCGTCGGGTCGACGGTAGGTAGTGACAGTTCGGTGCAGATCGAGGATGAGCGGGGTCAAGGTGTATCGGTGTCGGTGCAGACGGAAAAAGAGAAAGGGGATAAGATTAAGTTGGATGATCGCGCAAAAGGGGAAGTTTATGCTTGCTTCGAGGGGCCCTTGGGAGCCCATTTAAAAAAGGAGGTTAAGGAAAAATTTGGCGCGAAGAATATGTGGAGATATTCTCTTTGTTGTCTTTGGAAAAGTTTAACTTAGATAAGGGGAAGAAGGATGATAGTAAAAAAGAGAAGGAGGAGGAAAAGCGGCGGTGGAGGTTCATCTCGCAAACATTCGTCAATTGGTTGCAAGCTTTTGCAATTTTGGCTAGCGTGGTTGGGGAGAAGGCTCCGGAGAATTGTTCTGGTCTATTCTGTTACCTCGATGCTATCGGGGAGGCTCATAGGACTTATGGGGGGATGGCGTGGTTGCGCTATGACGAGCAATTCAGGCAGAGAAAAGCGGTGAGGCCTGAGATAAAATGGGATCAGAAGGATATCGGGTTATGGTTGAAGGTTATGGCCCCTGTTAGGTATGGGCAGTCCTTTCAGGGTGGGGGTGGAGGCAACAGTCAACAGTCAGGGAGAGGGAGTAGCGGGCAAGGGACGCAAGGCACAAAGGAAAAGACAGGCAGTTGCTGGCAGTTCAACGACGGCCAGTGCAAATACGGTGCTACCTGCAAGTTCAAACATGAGTGTTCCTTTTGTGGCGGGAGTTCACATGGAGCTTCCAAGTGTTTCAAAAAGGCAAAAGGAAAGCCATTGGTGGGTGCCAGAAAAGGGGGTGACGCCAGTGAGGCTTCAAGGGATGGCCCCCTTTCTAAATAGGTATCCTGATCGGCATGGGGCTGAGGTCATTAGAAGTGGTTTCGCGGAAGGTTTTAGAATTCCCGCTCCTAATCATAAGGTCCCTTTCTCTACAAAAAAATTGAGGTCGGCGTATTTACACGCTGATGTTGTTGGGAAAAAACTGTTAAAGGAGGTAGAATTGGGTAGGATGGCGGGCCCGTTTAGGTCTTTGCCAGTGGGGGGCGGTTGTTTCTCCGTTGGGGGTTGTTCCCAAAAAAGAAGCGAACAAGTTCAGGCTGATTCAGCATTTGTCGTACCCGAAGGGGTTTTCTGTTAATGATGGTATATCGCAAGAGTTATGCTCCGTTGAGTATACGTCTTTTGATGCTGCGGTAAGGTGGGTTAGGAGGTATGGTGAAGGTGTTTTATTGGCAAAGACTGATATTGAAGCGGCGTTTCATTTGCTGCCTGTTCATCCGGACAGTATTCCGTTGTTGGGCTGTTTTTGGGACGGGGTTTTTTATTTGGATAGATGTTTGCCGATGGGTTGTGCAATCTCGTGTAAATTGTTTGAGACGTTCAGTACGTTTTTGGAATGGGCGGTTCGGGATGTTGCTGGTGTTCAATCAGTGATTCACTATTTGGACGATTTTTTGTTTATTGGTCCGGCAGACTCGGTGTTGTGCAGAAACATTTTGGCAGCAATGGAATGGGTGGCTGGTATTTTTGGCGTACCATTGGCAGGGGAAAAAACTGAAGGCCCTTCAACATCGCTGAGCTTTCTCGGGATCTGGATTGACTCAGAGAGGATGGAGTGTAGGTTACCGGAAGATAAATTGGTTCTTCTTAAACAAGAGGTGGACAGGATGCGGCAGTTGCGAAAAGTGACGTTAAAAGAGTTGCAGTCGTTGTTGGGGAGATTGAATTTTGCGTGTAGAATCATTCCTATGGGCAGGATTTTTTGTCGTAGGTTGGCCAGGGCGACTGCGGGGGTGCAAGCCCTGCATCATTTTATTCGGTTAAGAAGGGAACACAGAGATGATTTGGCAGTTTGGCAGAGTTTTTTGACACAATACAATGGGCGGTCTTTGATTCAGCAGGAAGTTAAGAGTAATTTTGAATGTGAAATTTATACGGATGCGGCTGGTGGAGTTAGGTACGGGGCATATTGGAAAGGTCGGTGGAGCGTTGGACAGTGGCCAGATGAGTGGCATAGTAATGGGTGGACTAGGAATTTGGCATTGTTAGAGTTGTTCCCAATAGTTGTGGCAGTCTTTTTTGGGGAGAGTTGTTTAGGGATAGGAAGGTGCGTTTTCATTGTGATAATATGAGTGTGGTAGGAATAATTAACACTTTGTCTGCGTCATCTCCCCCGGTGATAAAATTGGTTCGGGAGTTGGTCCTACGTTGCATGGAGCTGAATGCATGGGTGTCAGCTGTGCATGTTCCAGGTGTAAAAAACTCTATAGCTGATGCTTTGTCTCGTTTACAGTGGAGAGATTCCGGGACCTGGCGCCAGAAGCAGAGAATGCAGGAACGGAATGCCCTTCTCATTTGTGGCGAGTGGTTTTGGACGTGCAGGACAATTGATTCGTGAGTCGGTGACGGGCCGGACTTGGGCGTCTTATGAGGAGTCATGGGTTTTTTGGCAGGAGTGGTTGTCTAGGCAGGGAATAGTCGTGTCGGATGAGGGTAGGGCACAGGCTTTGTTAATGTTGGTGGGGGAATTGTCGGAGAGAGCATGGTCATTTTCACGGATTAATAAATTTATGGCGGGTTTAGCTTTTGGTTTTCGGTTGCAAGGGTGTGCGGATGCCACAAGGATTTTCTAGTGCGGCAAGCTTTAAAAGGGTTACGGAGGGGAAAACGCTGTGTTGATAAGCGTAGACCGATTACTTTCAGCATGTTGGGACGTTTAGGCGGGATATTGTACAGGATTTGTTGTTCCGACTTTGAGGTGGCATTATTTCAATTAGCCTTTTCTTTGGCGTTTTTTGGGGCATTGAGGATAGGAGAGCTGGTTTCAGAGAGCAGGAATAGGATGGGAGGTTTGATGGCTGAGGATGTGGAAATAAGTCGTTGTGGTATAAGTTATTGGATTCGATGGTCTAAGACCGACCAATTAGGTAATGGAAGAAAGGTAGTGCTTGGGGGGGTAGAGGGGTCTGATATGTGCCCTCATGGATGTTTGACCCGGTATTGGCGGGTATGGAGGGGAAGGTCTGGATCATTGTTGTGTCATAGTGACGGGTCGTTCTTGTCCCGTTTTCAGTTTATTGCAATCTTAAAGAAGGGTTTGGGGGAGCTGGGTGTTTCCACTGAAGTCTACGGTTCGCAATCATTCCGTATTGGGGCGGCGTCTGAAGCACATATGCGGGGTTTGGGGCCAGAGGCGATTCGCCACATTGGTAGATGGAGCTCCAATAGGTACTTAAGTTACGTTCGTTCCTGAAGCATGCATAGCTTGTAAACGGAGGGTTTATGTGTTTTGTCACTTTATATTTTGCAGATTGTGAACCTTTCTTAGCCTGGATCTTCGGCCATTCTTTTGTTCATTGGGGGCGTTACGAGCTGACGTGAGGCCGGACGGCAGACAGCTGGGATTCAATAGACAGCAGGTGGTTGTGCGTTGGTTGGGGTTTAGGGGGATGGTTTGGTCCAGAGTGTTGGGGGAATTTGTTAGGGCTGTTAGGTGTGATAGGGCATCTGATGTTTGGGTAGTACACATGGGTGGCAATGATTTAGGGGTAAAACCTGTTAGAGAGCTTATTAGGGACATTTGTTTTGATCTGTTGAGACTATGGACATCGTTTCCTGGGGTGTTGACGGTCTGGTCCGATATAGTTCCGAGGAAAAAATGGAGAGGTGCGAGGTCTTTAAAAGGGATTAACAGGGCTAGGATTAAGCTAAATAGAGCTGTAGCGAGTTTTGTTTATAGAAATGGGGGTATTAGTGTGCGTCATTTTGAATTAGAAGCGGGGGTGGGAAACTTTTGGAGGGCAGATGGGGTGCATTTAAATGACATTGGGACGGACTTATGGGCGCTGGCGATTCAGGAGGGATTGGAGAGGGCGTTGATGGTGTTGGGGCACTCGCGAACCTGAGGTGGTCAGGTTTGTTCGTGGTTGGCGGGGGGTGGGGGTTCTTGGAGTGGTTAAAATTCAGGGATGGAATTTTGGAGGAAATTGAGGGCATCTAAATGATTTGGGGTTGTCTGGCTTTTGGTGTAGGCTCTGGACGGGGTTTTGCCCTGGGAGCTCATGGTGGTTTTTGGTCTTCCCTAAAAGGGTTGTCTGGTGCCCTCGAGCTGATGGTTTACAGCTGAGGGTAATATGGTGGTCAAACTTTTGTTTGGTTATTTTTAGGAAAAGCCAGATCTTTAGCTCCAAGAACCCTCCCCTCTGATATTGGAAGTGTTTATACAATTTAATGTATGTAATTTTATGTATGTTTTGTTAATAAAATGGCCGCTGTGGCCAATATAATCCAAAGAATTATGTACCATGTTTTATTTTGGAGGAATGAGTTATTGGTTGGTGGGGGGGATAACAGCAAGCGGTAAGAAGGTAAGGAAAACTCACCTAGTCGCCATATGCGGTCAAGAAGGGACTTGAGCAAGCAGAGATAGGTGGAAGCCCCACATGACTGCATTGGAGCTGGGGGAGGAGTTTTCAGGGTTGGGAGGGTTAAGAGTTTTTTTAAATAGAGTGTGTTGATTGGGGGACGGATAGAGTGGGCATTGTTAAGGGGTTGTTAGGGAGAAAAGTGCAGGAAAGGGCCATTCCTGATAAAATCAAGAAGAGTGAAGCCCACCCACCCTCCTTTTTTGATTGTCAGTGGTTGGGAGTTTTTCTTATTGGGGGTTCTTCAGGGGAAGTGGAAGTTGGAAAAAGGTTTATGGGGGTTTTTCGTAAAATTTTGTGGAAGTTTGACATCGTCACAGTGGCTTGTGGCGGGGGGTGGGGGTTCTTGGAGTGGTTATAATTCAGGGATGGAATTTTGGAGGAAATTGAGGGCATCTAAATGATGTGGGGTGATCTGGCTTTTGGTATGGGCTCTGACGGGGTTTTGCCCTGGGAGCTCATGGTGGTTTTTGGTCTTCCCTAAAAGGGTTGTCTGGTGCCCTCGAGCTGGTGGTTTACGGCTGAGGGTAATATGGTGGTCAAACTTTTGTTTGGTAATTTTTAGGAAAAGCCAGATCGTTAGCTCCAAGGACCCTCCCCTCTGATATTGGAAGTGTTTATACAATATAATGTATGTAATTTTATGTATGTTTTGTTAATAAAATGGCCGCTGTGGCAAATATAATCCAAAGAATTATGTACCATGTTTTATTTTGGAGGAACGAGTTATTGGTTGGTGGGGGGGATAACAGCAAGCGGTAAGAAGGTAAGGAAAACCCACCTAGTCGCCATATGCGGTCAGGAGAAAACATGAAATGATGTTACTCACCAAACTCTGATCATAGTTACAGATGAGGGAATATATGAGAGATTTTGGTAGCCCACCTGTAGTTGATGCTGCTGTTGTGTTGGGTCCATTAGGCTGCTGCACAGGCGCATTAGTTACTGGAACAATAGGAGCCTCAGCTGAGGAAAGAATATAGGAATTATACAATGGGATCTTGGTAACAGGAAATACACTGTCACTGTATAATGTCACAGGGGTTATGACATTAGGAAAGTAATTGACAATCTAAGTATCAAAGCAGCCTCCATCAAACAGTAGGGTGTACAATAGGTACGGAGTCCATATTGCTGAAATCATTAGTCCACTTTGGAAAGAGTCGCTGAGTTCTTAACTTGCTTAGTTATTATGAGAAAATGTTTAAAACTTGTTGACTCATCCGAGAAAACATCCCTAAGATCAAGTTATCAAATGGGAATTAAGGAAATGTTGTCCTGCAAGGGTCTTCAATCTTAACTCAACTACTTCAACATGCCAAACCCAGTCTGCAGTTGCTAATTGGCTAAAGTTAATGGAGCTGCAGCTTAGAGAAGATAGATAATATACAGTAAGTATATTAAATGTGCCTATATAGGCAAATGTGAATTCTAGCTTATTAGTAGTGATTATAACATAAGCAGTTGTAAGGTGGTAATGAAGAAATCTGATATACGTTCTGTTGACAGCAGGGACAATTTTCCATGACAATCAGTAATTAGGGAAGACTGGCAAAATTATTAGATCCATCAACAGCTCCTCAATAATGGTTTTCAGACATGTGTTTGTATTATTTATTCATTAAAAGTAATGTGAAAATGTAAATGGCTCAAAAAGGTTGTAGATGGTGTTGATGTGACATTTGTAGGAGATACTGTAGAGGTAGGCACATTGGTAGTGGTAGAAGACTGGATCACTGTCTGGACTGGTCCTGGACTACTGACTGTTGGACTCACTTCTATTGATTACATAAAACATGAAATGATGTTACTCACCAAGGTCCGATCATAGTTACAGATGAGGGAATATATGAAAGAATTTGGTAGCCCACCTGTAGTTGATGCTGCTGTTGTGTTAGGTCCATTAGGCTGCTGCACAGGCGCATTAGTTACAGGAACAATAGGAGCCTCAGCTAAGGAAAGAACATAAGAATTAAACAATGGGATCTTGGTAACAGAGAAAATACACTGTCACTGTATAATGTCACAGGGTTATGATAGGAAAGACTTTGGCAATCTTAGAAAATAAATCTGATGTGTATTCTAGCTTAGTAGTAATGATTAATCTGGGAAGCCTAGTGAAAATGTGAGATCTGTCAACATCTCCTCAATGAAAGACTACAGAACGTTGTTTTGCAAAAAAACAAAACAAAAGTAAATGTGAATTTCTTGTAAAGGTGGCATACCTGTGGTAGACGGCTTTGAAGTGGCATTAGTAGGAGATACTGTAGAGGCGGGCACAATGGTAGTGGTAGACGAATGGATACTGTCTGGACTGATCCTGTACTACTGACTGATGGCCTCACTGATGTTGATAAGATAAAACATGAAATGATGTTACTCACCAAGGTCCGATCATAGTTACAGATGAGGGAATATATGAGAGAATTTGGTAGCCCACCTGTAGTTGATGCTGCTGTTGTGTTGGGTCCATTGGGCTGCTGCACAGGCGCATTAGTTACTGGACAATAGGAGCCTCAGCTGAAGAAAGAATATAGGTATTATACAATGGGATCTTGGTAACAGAGGAAATACACTGTCACTGTATAATGTCACAGGGGTTATGACATTAGGAAAGTATTTGACAATCTAAGTATCAAAGCAGCCTCCATCAAACAGTAGGGTGTACAATAGGTACGGAGTCCATATTGCTGAAATCATAAGTCCGCTTTAGAAAGAATCGCTGAGTTCTTAACTTGCTTAGTTACTATGAGAAAATGTTTAAAACTTGTTGACTCATCCGAGAAAACATCCCTAAGATCAAGTTATCAAATAGAAATTTAGGAAATGTTGTCCTGCAAGGGTATTCAATCTTAACTCAACTACTTCAGCATGCCAAACCCAGTCTGCAGTTGCTAATTGGCTAAAGTTAATGGAGCTGCAGCTTAGAGAAGATAGATAATATACAGTAAGTATATTAAATGTGCCTATATAGGCAAATATGAATTCTAGCTTATTAGTAATGATTATAACATCAGCAGTTGTAAGGTGGTAATGAAGAAATCTGATATACGTTCTGTTGACAGCAGGGATAATTTTCCATGACAATGACTAATTACGGAAGACTAGCAAAATTATTAGATCCATCAACAGCTCCTCAATAATGGTTTCAGACTTGTTGTATATTATTCATTAAAATAAGGAAAATGTAATGTCATAAGGTTAGATGGTGACGGACATTTGTAGGAGATACGTGAGTAGGCACATTGTAAATGGACCTGTTGACTGATCTGTCTACAGTACTGATGTGATCCTTCAGTGATAGATAAAACTGAAAGAATTACTCATCAGGCGATCATAGTTACAAGGGAATAAGAAAGAATTTGTAGCCCACCTGTGCGCTGTTGTGTTAGTCATTAGCTGCTGCAAGGGCTTAGTTAGGGACAATAGGAGCCTCTGAGAAGAACATAAGAATTAAACAATGGGATCTTGGTATCAGAGAATCACTGTCACTGTAATGTCAGGTTTGATAGGAAAGACTTTGCAACTTAGAAATAGATCGATGTGTTTTACTAGTATAATGATAATCTGGAAGCTAGTGAAATGTGAGATCTGTAACATCTCCTCAATGAAAGACTACAGAACGTTGTTTTGCAAAAAAACAAAACAAAAGTAAATGTGAATTTCTTGTAAGGTGGCATACTGTGGTAGACGGCTTTGAAGTGGCGTAGTAGCGTACTGTAGAGGGGGCACATGGTAGTGGTAACGAATGGATCACTGTCTGCACTGATCCTGTACTACTGACTGATGGCCTCACTGCTGTTGATAAGATAAAACATGAAAAGATGTTACTCACTAGGTCCAATATAGTTACAGATGAGGAATACATGTGAGAATTTGGTAGCCACCTGTGGTTGATGCTGTGTTTGTTGGTCCATTGGGCTGCTGCACAGGCGCATTAGTTATGGGACAATAGGAGCCTCAGTGAGGAAAGAACATAGGAATTATACATGGGATCTTGTAACAGAGGAAATACACTGTCATTGTATAATGTACGGGTTATGACATTAGGAAAGCGTTTGGCAATCTAGTATCAAAGCAGCCTCCATCAAACAGTAGGGTGTAATAGGTACGGAGTCCATATTGTGAATTCATCATCCGTTTGGAAAGAATCACTGAGTTCTTAACTTGCTTAGTTACTATGAGAAAATGTTTAAAACTTGTTGACTCATCTGAGAAAATCCTAAGTCAAGTTATCAAATGGAAATTTAGGAAATGTTGTCCTGCAAGGTTTCATCTTAATTCAACTATTTCAACATGCCAAACCAGTCTGCAGTTGCTAAATTGGCTAAAGTTATGGAGCTGCAGCTTAGAGAAGATATATAATATAAGTAAGTATATTAAATGTGCCTATATAGGCAAATGTGTATTCTATTTATTAGTAATGATTATAACATCAGCAGTTGTAAGGTTGTAATGAAGAAATCTGATATACATCTGTTGACCAGGACAATTTTCCATGACAATGACTAATTAGGAGGCTGCAAAATTATTAGATCCATCAACAGCTATCAATAATGGTTTCCAGACATGTGTTTGTATTATTTATTCATTAAAAGTAATGTGAAAATGTAAATGGCTCATAAAGGTAGTAGATGGTGATGACGTGACATTTGTAGGAGATACTGTAGAGTAGGCACATTGGTAGTGGTAGAAGACTGGATCACTGTCTGGACTGATCCTGTACTACTAGACTGACTGTGAACTGACTTCAGTTGATAAGATAAAACATGAAATGATATTACTCTCAAGGTCCAAATCATAGTTACAGATAGGGAATATATGAAAGATTTGTAGCCCCCCTTTGTAGTTGATGCTGCTGTTTGTGTAGGTCCATTAGGCTGCTCAGGCGCATTAGTTACATGAACAATAGGAGCCTCAGCTGAGGAAAGAACATAAGAATTAAACAATGGGATCTTGGTAACAGAAAATACACTGTCACTGCATAATGTCACAGGGGTTATGATAGAAAGACTTTGGCAATCTTAGAAAATAGAATTATGTGTATTCTAGCTTAGTAGTAATGATTAATCTGGGAAGCCTAGTGAAAATGTGTGATCTGTCAAAAAATCTCCTCAATGAAAGACTACAGAACGTTGTTTTGCAAAAAAACAAAACAAAATAAATGTGAATTCTTGTAAAGGTGGCATACCTGTGTAACGGCTTGAATGGCATTAGAAGAGATACTGTAAGGCGGGCACAATGGTAGTGGAGACGAATGGATCACTGTCTGGACTGATCCTGTACTACTGACTGATGGCCTCACTGTGTTGATAAGATAAAACATGAAATGAGTTCACTCATCAAAGTCCGATCATAGTTACAGATGAGGGAATTATGGAGAATTGGTAGCCACCTGTAGTTGATGCTGCTGTTGTGTTGGGTCATTGGCTGTTGCACAGGCGCATTAGTTACTGGGACAATAGGAGCCTCACTGAAGAAGAATATAGGTATTATACAATGGGATCTTGGTAACAGAGGAAATACACGTCACTGTAATAATGTCAAAGGGGTTATGACATTAGGAAAGTATTTGACAATCAAGTATCAAAAGCAGCCTCCATCAAACAGTAGGGTGTACAATAGGTACGGAGTCCATATTGCTGAATCATAAGTCCGCTTTGGAAAGAATCGCTGAGTTCTTAACTTGCTTAGTTACTATGAGAAAATGTTTAAAACTTGTTGACTCATGCCGAGAAAACTCCCTAATATCAAGTTATCAAATAGAAATTTTAGGAAATGTTGTCCTGCAAGGGTATTCAATCTTAACTCAACTACTTCAGCATGCCAAACCCAGTCTGCAGTTGCTAATTGCTAAAGTTACTGGAGCTGCAGCTTAGAGAAGATAGATAATATACAGTAGTATATTAAAATGTGCCTTTTATAGGCAAATATGAATTCTAGCTTATTAGTAATGATTATAAAAATCAGCAGTTGTAAGGTGGTAATGAAGAAATCTGATAACGTTCTGTTGACAGCAGGGATAATTTTCCATGACAATGACTAATTACGGAAGACTAGCAAAATTATTAGATCCATCAACAGCTCCTCAATAATGGTTTCCAGACATGTGTTTGTATAATTTGTTCATTAAAAGTAATGTGAAAATGTAAATGGCTCATAAAGGTAGTAGATGGTGTTGACGTGACATTTGTAGGAGATACTGTAGAGGTTGGCACATTGGTAGTGGTAGAAGACTGGATCACTGTCTGGACTGATCCTGTACTACTAGTACTGACTGTTGGACTCACTTCAGTTGATAAGATAAAACATGAAATGATATTACTCATCAAGGTCCGATCATAGTTACAGATGAGGGAATATATGAAAGAATTTGGTAGCCCACCTGTAGTTGATGCTGCTGTTGTGTTAGGTCCATTAGGCTGCTGCACAGGCGCATTAGTTACTGGGACAATAGGAGCCTCAGCTGAGGAAAGAACATAAGAATTAAACAATGGGATCTTGGTATCAGAGAAAATACACTGTCACTGCATAATGTCACAGGGGTTATGATAGGAAAGACTTTGGCAATCTTAGAAAATAGGATCTGATGTGTATTCTAGCTTAGTAGTAATAATTAATCTGGGAAGCCTAGTGAAAATGTGAGATCTGTCAACATCTCCTCAATGAAAGACTACAGAACGTTGTTTTGCAAAAAAACAAAACAAAAGTAAATGTGAATTTCTTGTAAAGGTGGCATACCTGTGGTAGACGGCTTTGAAGTGGCATTAGTAGGAGATACTGTATAGGTGGGCACATGGTAGTGGTAGACGAATGGATCACTGTCTGTACTGATCCTGTACTACTGACTGATGGCTTCACTGCTGTTGATAAGATAAAACATGAAATGATGTTACTCACCTAGGTCCAATCATAGTTACAGATGAGGGAATACATGTGAGAATTTGGTAGCCCACCTGTAGTTGATGCTGCTGTTGTGTTGGGTCCATTGGGCTGCTGCACAGGCGCATTAGTTACTGGGACAATAGGAGCCTCAGCTGAGGAAAGAACATAGGAATTATACAATGGGATCTTGGTAACAGAGGAAATACACTGTCATTGTATAATGTCACGGGGGTTATGACATTAGGAAAGCATTTGGCAATCTAAGTATCAAAGCAGCCTCCATCAAACAGTAGGGTGTACAAAAGGTATGGAGTCCATACTGCTGAATTCATCAGTCCGCTTTGGAAAGAATCTCTGAGTTCTTAACTTGCTTAGTTACTATTAGAAAATGTTTAAAACTTGTTGACTCATCCGAGAAAACATCCCTAAGATCAAGTTATCAAATGGAAATTTAGGAAATGTTGTCCTGCAAGGGTATTCAATCTTAACTCAACTATTTCAACATGCCAAACCCAGTCTGCAGTTGCTAATTGGCTAAAGTTAAAGGAGCTGCAGCTTAGAGAAGATATAATATACAGTAAGTATATTAAATGTGCCTATATAGGCAAATGTGAATTCTAACTTATTAGTAGTGATTATAACCTCAGCCATTGTAAGGTGGTAATGAAGAAATCTGATATACGTTCTGTTGACAGCAGGGACAATTTTCCTTGACAATGACTAATTAGGGAAGACTAGCAAAATTATTAGATCCATCAACAGCTCCTCAATAATGGATTCCAGACATGTGTTTGTATTATTTATTCATTAAAAGTAATGTGAAATGTAAATGGCTCATGAAGGTAACATACCTGTAGTAGATTGTGTTGACATGACATTGTAGGAGATACTGTAGAGGCGGGCACATTGGTAGTGGTAGACGAATGGCTCACTGTCTGGATGTGTCCGTACTACTGACTAAGGGACTCACTTCTATTGATTACATAAAACATGAAATGATGTTACTCACCAAGGTCCAATCATAGTTACAGATGAGGGAATATATGAGAGAATTTGGTAGCCTACCTGTAGTTGATGCTGCTGTTGTGTTGGGTCCATTGGGCTGCTGCACAGGCGCATTAGTTACTGGAACAATAGGAGCCTCAGCTGAGGAAAGAACATAGGAATTATACAATGGGAACTTGGCAACAGAGGAAATACACTGTCATTGTATAATGTCACGGGGGTTATGACATTAGGAAAGACTTTAGCAATCTTAGAAAATAGGATCTGATGTGTATTCTAGTTTAGTAGTATTGATTATTACGTAGCAGCAGTAAGGTGGTAATGAGGAAATCTGAGCCACAGGCAATTTTCTACTATAATGATTAATTTGGGAAGCCTAGTGAAAATGTGAGAACCGTCAACATCTCCTCAATGATAGACTACAAATAGTTGTTTTGCAAAAAAACAAAATAATGTGTTAGGGTTCGATTTCCCGCTGCTGCACAAGGGGAGTCTCGAACCCGTCCCGCTGCGGTCTCCCATTCATCTCTGGCCACAGTGGAGCCTGCTCAGCAGAGACATCGGTCCAAGCGTCTTGCCCACTCCACTACTGTGCAGTGACTTGCTGCTGCCTTTCCTGGATCTGCTATTATGGCCAGTGCTGGAGCGGACGTCTTTGGGACAAAGTCCTGCGTTTTCCTTTCTGAGCATGCCCAGAGTGAGATCTCTCATTGGAGATCAGGGGTCACATGTTCAGGTGCTGCAGCGGCTCCTATTGGTCCGCCAGGAAGGTCATGTAGCTACATGTGTTTGTAACAGTTTCTCATTGGTCCTTGTTCCTGGAAGGTCCTGTAGCTGTTGCTATAAAAGGGTAGCATGGCTGGGCCGCCATGCGCTAATATCAACCATTGTATGCTGTGCGCCAGTGTGGTCATGTGTATGTGTGGATAGGGACCCGGCTGAAATAAGCCACTAGAATACCGACTTAATCGGTGAGGAGTTTGGTATGGTAGCTGGTCAGGGTCGGTGTCCTAGATGCCCTAGATTACCGGCATAACCGGTGAGGAGTTTTGATTGCCGTATTCAGGGTCTGGCGTTAAGACGCCATAGATTGCGGGTGACTCCCGCGAGGACATTAGCACATGATCACGCTTTATGTACGCTTAGCACTTAACTGTGTACCTGAGAGCCTTACAGGACACAGTGCTTTTTCTCAGCGGCCCTGTGACGTAACAGGGTTCGCTTTCAACGCTAGTCAGCGCCCTAGCGTGTTTTCTTTGCCACTCAGTTGTGTCTAGTGAGTGCGCACACATCGCCATATAGCGCTGCGGCTCTCCTTCTAGCGGCTCTGTGGAGTAACAGAGTTCGCACTCATTACCACAGCGCATTACGGCGTTTATGTTGGCGACTCTGCGGGATAACAGAGTTTGCTTCTCGCGCCATTTTTACTAGCAGCAGGCTCCGCTTGCACGGTGGACCCCGGGCTGCGAATGCACCTTTCTACATTATATATTTGGTGTGTTCCGCAGACCCATAACATAATATTAGCGCCAGGGTCTGGCTAGTAAAATGGCGGATGAACAGCGATTACAGCTGTACATCAAGCAGCTGGAGGGTAGGTTGGCGGCTCTTGAGCGCACAACCTCAGCTGTGGATGTTACCGCAGTCGCTGTTCAGGCTGCTAGTGTAGCTGCAGCCAGTTTGTCCTCTGCCACCTCTGTCCCTACATTGTCCCACCTCCCGCTTCCAGATAAGTTTGCTGGTGACAGCAAGCAATGTCGGGGATTCGTAAGTCAGTGCTCCATACACCTCGAGCTTCTGGCTGCACGTTTCCCCACGGATCGGGCACAAGTGGGCTTTGTGATAGCTCTTCTGTCGGGCAGAGCGTTGGAGTGGGCAACGCCGCTGTGGGAGCGCGACGACCGTGTGGTGCAGAGCGCTTCTCGTTTTCTGGAGGCTCTGAAAAAGGTTTTTCTAGGACCTCAGGTCACCCACGATGCGGCGCTCAAACTGCTGGCAAGTACCCAGGGTTCGGCTTTGGTCAGCCATTTTTCTGTCCAATTTCGGACTCTGGCCTCGGAATTAGAGTGGCCAGATAAAGTCCTCATTCCCGTGTTCTGGAGAGGACTGGCGGGTCATGTGAAAGACGCCTTGGCTACCAGGGAGATTCCTGCCACACTGGAGAAGCTTATCGCTATTTCCACCCGCGTCGACCTCCGTTTCCACGAGCGGAGGCTGGAACATGTCCAGTGTAGGCAGAGGGTCCAGTTGGCTCCTACCTTCACCAACCCTCTGGAGTCGCCTGTTCAGGCGCCCGACCTTCAGGAGGTTGCTCCTGCAGGATCTAAATCTCGGGTCACTCGTCCATCCCCGATTTGTTATATTTGCCAGCAGCAGGGACATTTTGCCAACCGATGTCCACAGCGGCTGAATAAGCGGTCGGGCCCAGTAACCGTAGGAACAGGGTCACTGGACGCCATGAGTTTTGCCCCTAAAGTGCTCCACAAGGGGATAATTACCCACGGTTCTACCACCCTACCCGTCAAGCTGTGTGTGGATTCTGGGGCAGAGGGAAATTTTATGTCATCCTCCTTTGCTTCTCGCCACACCATGCCTTTGGTGTTGCTGGCTGAACCAGTATCGGTTCGGGTGTTGAACGGAGTAATTCTGCCCTCACAAATCACCCATCAGTCTGTCCCACTCACCTTGTCTATGTCTCCTTCCCTTCAGGAGAATATATCATTTTTTATCCTCCCTGAGGGTATAGATGAGGTTTTGATGGGATTACCCTGGCTCCGCCACCACTCTCCCCATATTGAGTGGGCTTCAGGGAGAATTCTGGGTTGGGGTAATTTATGTAAAGGCAGATGCATTAGGGACAGCGTGCAGGTCAACACCACTGAGATACCCATAGACCTCTCTCCTCTTCCCAAGGTCTATTGGTCTTATGCCGACGTTTTCTCAAAGAAGGCTGCGGAGACTCTTCCGCCTCATCGCCCCTATGACTGTCCTATCAACCTCTTGCCTGGAACTGAGCCTCCTAGAGGAAGGGTCTATCCCCTCTCTCTTCCTGAGACAGAGGCCATGTCCCAATATATTCAGGAGAACTTGGCAAGGGGATTCATTAGGAAGTCGGTGTCACCAGCGGGAGCGGGGTTCTTCTTTGTGCAGAAGAAGAACGGAGAACTACGTCCGTGCATTGATTATAGGGGTCTCAACGCTATCACCGTGAAAAATAAGTATCCTTTGCCTCTAATCTCTGAGCTTTTTGACAGGCTTCGGGGAGCAAGGGTATTTACTAAGCTAGACCTGCGGGGTGCGTATAACTTGATTCGCATCCGTGAGGGGGACGAGTGGAAGACGGCATTTAACACCAGGGATGGGCATTATGAATATCTGGTAATGCCCTTTGGGCTCTGTAATGCTTAAGCTGTCTTCCAAGACTTTGTGAACGACATCTTCCGGGATATGTTGACCACCTCGGTGGTAGTCTATCTGGATGACATTCTCATCTTTTCTCCAGATATGGCCTCCCACCGGAGAGATGTCTGCAAGGTCTTCGACCTCTTGCGAGCAAATTCCCTATATGCGAAGTTGGAGAAGTGCATGTTTGAGCAGGAGTCTCTACCTTTTCTGGGCTATATCATCTCCACCCAGGGATTGGCTATGGATCCTACCAAACTACAGGCTGTGATGGATTGGCAAGAACCCCACTCCCTTAAGGCGGTGCAGCGCTTTATGGGGTTCATTAACTACTATCGCCAATTCATTCCCCACTTCTCCACTTTGGTAGCTCCCTTGGTAGCCCTCACCAAGAAGGGAGCTAATCCCAAGTTGTGGTCAGAGGAGGTCACCAAGGCGTTCTCCTCCATCAAGTCGCATTTCGCCAGTGCTCCCATCTTAAATCGCCCCGATGTCGATAAACCGTTTATCTTAGAGGTGGATGCCTCTTCTGTTGGTGCTGGAGCAGTCCTTTTTCAAAAGGATGCCCAGGGTCGGAAGCATCCCTGCTTCTTCTTTTCCAAAACCTTTACACCAGCAGAGAGGAATTATTCCATCGGGGACAGGGAGTTACTGGCTATGAAGTTGGCCTTCTCCGAGTGGCGACATCTTCTGGAGGGGGCTCGCTTCCCCTTCCAAGTGATCACAGACCGCTAGAACTTGGTGTATTTGCAGACAGCCCAGCGGCTAAATTCCCGTCAGGCCAGATGGTCCTTGTTTTTCTCCCGGTTCCATTTCACCCTCCATTTCCTCTCTGGTGAGAAGAACATTCGCGCAGATGCTCTATCCCGCTCCGTGGTGTCCTCTGAGGAGGTGGAGGAGGAGCCTCGGCTGATTGTCCCCACAGAAAGCCTAAGAACGCTGGCTCCGGTTTCGCTTGAGTCTGTGCCTCCGGGCAAGACTTTTGTGCCCACCAATTTGCGACCGGAAGTACTCTCTTGGGCACATTCGTCCAGGGTGGGTGGAAATTTTGGGACCAAAAGGACTTCTGAGTTGCTGGCGAGGACATACTGGTGGCCGCAGATGGCCCGTGACGTCAGGGAATACGTTCTGGCGTGCGTCTCCTGCGCCAAGAATAAGTCCCCTCGACAACGGCCAGCTGGTTACTTTTTCCTTTACCGGTGGCAGACAGGCCTTAGGAGATGGTCGGGATGGATTTTGTGGTGGGCTTACCCAAGTCTCGGGGCTGCACCATCATCTGGGTGATATAACCGACCACTTCTCCAAAATGGTGCACTTAGTGCCGTTACCACGGTTACCGTCTGCACGGGCCTTGGCAGCATTATTCATTAGGCATATTTTCCGCCTACACGGTATGCCAGACAAAATTGTCAGTGATCGAGGTCCCCAGTTTGCGTCTCGGTTCTGGAGAGAGCTGTGTCGTCTACTCAGCATTGAGTTGAATCTCTCCTCTGCATACCATCCCGAGACGAATGGGTTGGTAGAGAGGGCCAACCAGACCTTGGTCACATACTTGCGACATTTTGTCTCTGCCAGGCAGGATGACTGGGCATCCTTGCTACCGTGGGCTGAGTTCGCTCTAAATAATGCTGTGGCTGACTCCACCGGACAGACCCCATTCCTCCTGAACTACGGTCAGCATCCGCGGGTACCAGTGCCTATGCCCGTGTCTTCCGCCGATTCCAGGGTGGCAGACTGGGCTGTGGAGGCACGGGACATTTGGGACCGCACTCAGGATGCCATTCAGGCCTCCAAAGAGAGGATGAGGTCTTCGGCCGATGCCCATCGGCGCCCCGCTCCTACATTTGCTCTGGGTGACCTAGTGTGGCTTTCTGCCCGAAACATCAGGCTACGGGTAGAGTCCACCAAGTTGGCACCTCGCTTTTTGGGCCCCTTTAAAGTTCTTGAGCAGTTGAACCCGGTGGTTTACCGCCTAGCCCTTCCGCCTCGCCTTGGTATCACTGACACCTTTCACGTGTCCCTCTTGAAACCCGTGGCCAATTCCCGGTTTTCCGAGTCATCTGCCGGGACGTCGGGTTCATCTACCGACGATCATGAGGTGAACGCCATTGTTGGGTGCAAGGTGGTACGAGGCAAAAAATTTTATTTGGTGGATTGGAGGGGTTATGAGCCTAAGGATAGATCCTGGGAGCTTGCCGAGCATGTTCACGCTCCGCAGCTCATCGCTGCCTTTGAGCGCAGCGAGGACCAAAGAAGGGGGGGCCCTAGGAGGGGGGGTAATGTTAGGGTTCGATTTCCCGCTGCTGCACAAGGGGAGCCTGCTCAGCAGAGACGTCGGTCCAAGCGTTTTGCCCACTCCACTACTGTGCAGTGACTTGCTGCTGCCTTTCCTGGATCTGCTATTATGGCCAGAGCTGGAGCGGACGTCTTTGGGACAAAGTCCTGCGTTTTCCTTTCTGAGCATGCCCAGAGTGAGATCTCTCATTGGAGATCAGGGGTCACATGTTCAGGTGCTGCAGCTGCTCCTATTGGTCCGCCAGGAAGGTCATGTAGCTACATGTGTTTGTAACAGTTTCTCATTGGTCCTTGTTCCTGGAAGGTCCTGTAGCTGTTGCTATAAAAGGGTAGCATGGCTGGGCCGCCATGCGCTAATATCAACCATTGTATGCTATGCGCCAGTGTGGTCATGTGTATGTGTGGATAGGGACCCGGCTGAAATAAGCCACTAGAATACCGACTTAATCGGTGAGGAGTTTGGTATGGTAGCTGGTCAGGGTCGGTGTCCTAGATGCCCTAGATTACCGGCATAACCGGTGAGGAGTTTTGATTGCCGTATTCAGGGTCTGACGTTCAGACGCCATAGATTGCGGGTGACTCCCGCGAGGACATTAGCACATGATCACGCTTTATGTACGCTTAGCACTTAACTGTGTACCTGAGAGCCTTACAGGACACAGTGCTTTTTCTCAGCGGCCCTGTGACGTAACAAGGTTCGCTTTCAACGCTAGTCAGCGCCCTAGCGTGTTTTCTTTGCCACTCAGTTGTGTCTAGTGAGTGCGCACACATCGCCATATAGCGCTGCGGCTCTCCTTCTAGCGGCTCTGTGGAGTAACAGAGTTCGCACTCACTACCACAGCGCATTACGGCATTTATGTTGGCGACTCTGCGGGATAACAGAGTTTGCTTCTCGCACCATTTTTACTTGCAGCAGGCTCCGCTTGCACGGTGGACCCCGGGCTGCGAACGCACCTTTCTACATTATATATTTGGTGTGTTCCGCAGACCCATAACACAATGTTAGTTACTCATAAAGGTGGCATACCTGTGGTAGATGGTTTTGACACTGTAGAGGTGGGCACATTGGTAGTGGTAGAAGACTGGATCACTGTCTGGACTGGTCCTGTACTACTGACTGTTGGGCTCACTTCTGTTGATAAGATAAAACATGAAATGCTTTTACTCACCAAGGTCCGATCATAGTTACAGATGAGGGAATAAATGAAAGAATTTGGTAGCCCACCTGTAGTTGATGCTGCTGTTGTGTTGGGTCCATTAGGCTGCTGCACAGGCGCATTAGTTACTGGAACAATAGGAGCCTCAGCTGAGGAAAGAACATAGGAATTAAACAATGGGATCTTGGTAACAGAGGAAATACACTGTCATTGTATATTGTCACAGGGGTTATGACATTAGGAAAGACTTTAGCAATCTTAGAAAATAGGATCTGATGTATATTCTAGCTTAGTAGTATTGATTATTACGTAGCAGCAGTAAGGTGGTAATGAGGAAATCTGAGCCACAGGCAATTTTCTACTATAAAGATTCATTTGGGAAGCCTAGTGAAAATGTGAGACCCGTCAACATCTCCTCAATGACAGACTACAAATAGTTGTTTTGCAAAAAACAAAAGTAAATGTGAATTTCTTGTAAAGGTGGCATACCTGTGGTAGACGACTTTGAAGTGGCATTAGTAGGAGATACTGTAGAGGCGGGCACATTGGTAGTGGTAGACGAATGGATCACTGTCTGGACTGATCCTGTACTACTGACTGATGGCCTCACTGCTGTTGATAAGATAAAACATGAAATGATGTTACTCACCAAGGTCCAATCATAGTTACAGATGAGGGAATACATGTGAGAATTTGGTAGCCCACCTGTAGTTGATGCTGCTGTTGTGTTGGGTCCATTGGGCTGCTGCACAGGCGCATTAGTTAATGGGACAATAGGAGCCTCAGCTGAGGAAAGAACATAGGAATTATACAATGGGATCTTGGTAACAGAGGAAATACACAGTCACTGTATATTGTCACAGGGGTTATGACATTAGCAAAGACTTTGGCAATCTTAGAAAATAGGATATGATGTGTATTCTAGCTTAGTAGTATTGATTATTATGTAGCAGCAGTAAGGTGGTAATGAGGACATCTGAGCCACAGGCAATTTTCTACTATAATGATTAATTTGGGAAGCCTAGTGAAGATGTGAGATCTGTCAACATCTCCTCAATGAAAGACTACAAATAGTTATTTTGCAAAAAAACAAAACAAAAGTAAATGTGAATTTCTTGTAAAGGTGGCATACCTGTGGTAGACTGTTTTGAAGTGGCATTAGTATGAGATACTGTAGAGGCGGGCACATTGGCAGTGGTAGAAGACTGGCTCACTGTCTGCACTGGTCCTGTACTACTGACTGATGGACTCACTGTGGATCCTGTTGATGGAGCTGCAGATAATATAAATGGAATGTTATAAATAGTAGTAAGGTGGTAATTAACAAATCGTAGTCATATTCTTTAAACAGCAGAGTCAATTTTCAATTACAACGACTAGGGAAAACTTGCATAAATAACACATCCGTCAACGACTCCTCCCTGAAGCTTTTCAGATATATGTTAATTAAAAAAACTGATAGTGATGTGATAATGTGAGTTACTCATAAAGGTGACATACCTGTGGTAGATGGTTTTGAAGTGACATTTGTAGGAGGAACTGTAGAGGCGGGCACATTGGTAGTGGTAGACGAATGGCTCACTGTATGGACTGGTCCTGTACTACTGACTGATGGATTCACTTCTGTTGATTACATAAAACATGAAATGATGTTACTCACCAAGGTCCGATCATAGTTACACATGAGGGAATATATGAGAGAATTTGGTAGCCCACCTGTAGCTGAAGCTGCTGTTGTGTTGGGTCCATTGGGCTGCTGCACAGACACATTAGTTACTGGGACAATAGGAGCCTCAGCTGAGGAAAGAACATAGGAATTAAACAATACGATGTTGGCAACAGAGAAAATACAGAAATACATTGTCACCAAAGTTATGAAGATACTAATTACTTTAATAATGCAGAAGGCTGTGATATGTTCATGTGTATGAGACCTCAAGCTACATAAACAGTACAGTTATCGTTGGCCGCCATTTTTCTTTTATGTAAAAGCAAGGATTATGGTAATTTTCCTAGAACTATATTTTCTTCCACTTCTGTGGAGATACGGTGTGTAGAGGATTTAAAGAGACCTAAGCCAATCAAGTTCAAACTCTTATTCTTACAACATATGACAATTAATCCAAAGGAAGGTAACAGAACAGACTTTTAAATGTAATTGTCATTTCATAGCTCTTGTACCATAAAGAAAATTTTTACAATGAATTAAACATTGTAGTTTGGGAGATGCAAAAAAAAGTACAGCTAATATTAAACTATATGCCTCCATGTAAGTAACAAAGCAGCCTCCATCAAACAGTAGGGTGTACAATAGGAACTGAGTTCATATTGCTGAAATCATAAGTCCGCTTTGGAAAAAATCGCTGAGTTCTTAACTTGCTTAGTTATTATGAGAAAATGTTTAAAACTTGTTGACTCATCTGAGAAAACATCCCTAAGATCAAGTTTTCAAATGGAAATTTAGGAAATGTTGTCCTGCAAGGGCATTCAATCTTAACTCAACTATTTCAACATGCCAAACCCAGTCTGCAGTTGCTAATTGGCTAAAGTTAATGGAGTTGCAGCTTAGAGAAGATAGATAATATACAGTAAGTATATTAAATGTGCCTATATAGGCAAATGTGAATTCTAACTTATTAGTAATGATTATAACCTCAGCCGTTGTAAGGTGGTAATGAAGAAATCTGATATACGTTCTGTTGACAGCAGGGACAATTTTCCATGACAATGACTAATTAGGGAAGACTAGCAAAATTATTAGATCCATCAACAGCTCCTCAATAATGCTTTCCAGACATGTGTTTGTATTATTTATTCATTAAAAGTAATGTGAAAATGTAATTGGCTCATAAAGGTAACATACCTGTAGTAGATGGTGTTGACGTGACATTTGTAGGAGATACTGTAGAGGCGGGCACATTGGTAGTGGTAGACGAATGGCTCACTGTCTGGACGTGTCCTGTACTACTGACTGAGGGACTCACCTCTATTGATAACATAAAACATAAAATGATGTTACTCACCAAGGTGCGATCATAGTTACAGTTGAGGGAATATATGAGAGAATTTGGTAGCCCACCTGTAGTTGATGCTGCTGTTGTGTTGGGTCCATTGGGCTGCTGCACAGGCGCATTAGTTACTGAGACAATAAGATCCTCAGCTGAGGAAAGAACATAGGAATTATACAATGGGATCTTGGTAACAGAGAAAATACACTGTCACTGTATAATGTCACAGGGGTTATGACATTAGGAAAGACTTTGTCAATCTTAGAAAATATGATATGATGCGTATTCTAGCTTAACAGTATTGATTATTACGTAGCAGCAGTAAGGTGGTAATGAGGAAATCTGAGCCAGGGACAATTTTCTACTGTAATGATTAATTAGGGAAGCCTAGTGAAAATGTGAGATCCGTCAACATCTCCTCAATGATAGACTACTGATAGTTGTTTTGCAAAAAGCAAAACAAAAGTAAATGTGACTTGCTTGAAAAGGTGGCATACCTGTGGTAGACGGCTTTGAAGTGGCATTAGTAGGAGACACTGTAGAGGCGGGCACATTGGCAGTGGTAGAAGACTGGCTCACTGTCTGCACTGGTCCTGTACTACTGACTGATGGACTCACTGTGGATCCTGTTGATGGAGCTTCAGATAATATAAATGGAATGTTATAAATCGTAGTAAGGTGGTAATGAATAAATCGTAGTCATATTCTTTAAACAGCAGAGTCAATTTTCAATTACAACAACTAGAGTAAACTTGTATAAATAATACATCAGTCAACGACTCCTCCTTGAAGCTTTTCAGATATATGTTAAATAAAAAACTGATAGTGATGTGATAATGTGAGTTACTCATAAAGGTGGCATACCTGTGGAAGATGGTTTTGAAGTGACATTTGTAGGAGATACTGTAGAGGCAGGCACATTGGTAGTAGTAGATGAATGGCTCATTGTCTGGACTGATCCTGTACTACTGACTGATGGACTCACTTCTGTTAATAACATAAAACATGAAATGATATTACTCACCAAACTCCGATCATAGTTACAGATGAGGGAATACATGTGAGTATTTGGTAGCCCACCTGTAGTTGATGCTACTGTTGTGTTGGGTCCATTGGGCTGCTGCACAGGCGCATTAGTTACCGGAACAATAGGAGCCTCAGCTGAGGAAAGAACAAAGGAATTATACAATGGGATGTTGGGAACAGAGAAAATACAGAAATACATTGTCACCAAAGTTATGAAGATAGAAAAGTGTTTTGCAATGCTACAAAACATGACTTAATCCTGTTCTTGGCACTAATTACTTTAATAATGCAGAAGGCTGTGATGTGTTCATGTGTATGAGACCTCAAGCTACATAAACAGTACAGTTATCTTTGGCCGCCATTTTTCTTTTCTGTAAAAACAAGGATTATGATAATTTTCCTAGAACTATATTTTCCTCCACTTCTGTGGAGATACGGTGTATAGAGGATTAAAAGAGACCTAAGCCAATCAAGTTCAATCTCTTATTCTTACATATTACAATTAATCCAAAGGAAGGTAACAGAACAGACTTTTAAAAGTAATTGTCATTTCATAGCTCCTGTACCATAAAGAAATTTTTTACAATGAATTAAACATTGGAGTTTGGGAGATGCAAAAAAAGTACAGCTAATATCAAACTATATGCCTCCATATAAGTATCAAAGCAGCCTCCATCAAACAGTAGGGTGTACAATAGGTACGGAGTCCATATTGCTGAATTCATCAGTCCGCTTTGGAAAGAATCTCTGAGTTGTTAACTTGCTTAGTTACTATGAGAAAATCTTTAAAACTTGTTGATTCATCCGAGAAAACATCCCTAAGATCAAATTATCAAATGGAAGTTTAGGAAATGTTGTCCTGCAAGGGTATTGAAGCATAACTCAACTATTTCAACATGCCAAACCCAGTCTGCAGTTGCTAATTGGCTAAAGTTAATGGAGCTGCAGCTTAGAGAAGATAGATAATATACGGTAAGTGTATTAATTGTGCCTATATAGGCAAATGTGTATTCTAGCTTATTAGTAATGATTATAACATCAGCAGTTGTAAGGTGGTAATGAAGAAATCTGATATACGTTCTGTTGACAGCAGGGACAATTTTCCATGACAATGACTAATTAGGGAAGACTAGCAAAATTATTAGATCCATCAACAGCTCCTCAATAATGGTTTCCAGACATGTGTTTGTATTATTTATTCATTAAAAGTAATGTGAAAATGTAAATGGCTCATGAAGGTAACATACCTGTGGTAGATGGTGTTGACGTGACATTTGTAGGAGATACTGTAGAGGTGTGCACATTGGTAGTGGTAGAAGACTGGATCACTGTCTGGACTGGTCCTGTACTACTGACTGTTGGACTCACTTCTATTGATTACATAAAACATGAAATGATGTTACTCACCAAGGTCCGATCATAGTTACAGATGAGGGAATACATGTGAGAATTTGGTAGCCCACCTGTAGTTGATGCTGCTGTTGTGTTGGGTCCATTAGGCTGCTGCACAGGCGCATTAGTTACTGGGACAATAGGAGCCTCAGCTGAGGAAAGAACATAGAAATTAAACAATAGGATCTTGGTAACAGAGGAAATACACTGTCATTGTATTGACATTAGGAAAGACTTTGGCAATCTTAGAAAATAGGATATGATGTGTATTCTAGCTTAGTGGTAATGATTATTATGTAGCAGCAGTAAGGTAGTAATGAGGAAATCTGGGCCAGAGGCAATTTTATTCTAAAATTATTAATTAGGGAAGCCTAGTAAAAATATGAGATCAGTCAACAGCTCCTCAGTGATAGACTCCAGATAGTTGTTTTGCAAAAAAAAAAAGCAAATGTGAATTGCTTGTAAAGGTGGCATACCTGTGGTAGATGACTTTGAAGTGGCACCAGTAGGAGAAACTGTAGAGGCGGGCACATTGGTATTGGTAGGAGACGGGCTCACTGTCTGCACTGGTCCTGTACTACTGACTGATGGAATCACTATGGGCCTGTTGATGGAGCTGCAGCTAAGAGAAGAGGTACAAGTATATTAATGATTACTATGTCTGCAATACTAGGGTAGTAATGAAGAAATCTGATCCATATTCGATTAACATCAGGGACTAATTTACATTACAAAATCTAAATAGAGAAGCTTATTAAAAATAACAGATCAGTCAACATCTCCACACTGATGGTATCCAGATATGTGTTTATTCGGAAAAAATAAATGTAACATTCATATGAAAATTTGAGTGGCTCATAAAGGTGGCATACCTGTGTTAGATGGTTTTGAACTGGCATCTGTAGGAGATACTGTAGAGGCGGGCACATTGGTAGTGGTAGAAGACTGGCTCACTGTCTGCACTGGTCCTGTACTACTGACTGATGGACTCACTGTGGATCCTGTTGTTGGAGCTGCAGATAATATAAATGGAATGTTATGAATAGTAGGAAGGTGGTAATGAACAAATCGAAGTCATATTCTTTAAACAGCAGGGGCAAGTTTCAATTACAATGACTAATTAGGGAAGTGTAGCGGAAACATATCAGATCCATTAGTTTCTCCTCTTTAATGGTTTCAAGATAAGTGTTTTACACAAAATCTAAAGGTAATGAAAAATCTGAGTTGCTTGAGAGGTGGCATACCTGTAGTAGATGGATTTGAAGTGGCAGGAGATACTGTAGAGGCGGGCACATTGGTAGTGGTAGAAGCCTGGCTCACTGTCTGGACTGGTCCTGTACTACTTATTGTTGGACTCACTGTGGATCCTGTAGATGGAGCTGCAGCTAAGATAAACAATATACTGTCTATAAGTATATTAATAGTATCTATATAAGAAAATGTGTATTTTAGATTGATTGTAATGATTAATAAGTCAGCAGTAGTAAGCTGGCAATGAAGAAATCTGAGCCATACTATAATAACAGCAAGGCAAATTTTCATTGCAACAACTAAATAAGGAAACCTTTCCAAAACAGCAGATCCGTCACTGACTTCTGCCTGATTATTTCCAGAAGCATATTTAATTTAAAAAAAACAAACAGAAAGTCATGTGAAAATGTGGATTTCTCATAAAGGTAGCATACCTGTGGAAGATGGTTTTGAAGTGGCACCAGTTGGAGATACTGTAGAGGCAGGTACATTGGCAGTGGTAGAAGACTGGATCACTGTCTGCACTGGTCCTGTACTACTGACTGATAGACTCACTGTGGATCCTGTTGTTGAAGCTGCAGATAATATAGATGGAATATTATAAATAGCAGTAAGGTGATAATGAACAAATTGTAGCCAAATTCTTTACACATTAGAGTCAATTTTCAATTACAATGACTAATTAGGGAAGTATAGCGGACACATATCAGATACCTCAGCATTCGTTCCTTAATGGTTTCAAGATAGGTGTTTTGCAAAACATCTAAAGGTAATGAAAAATCTGAGTTGCATGAAAGGTGGCATACCTGTGGTAGATGGTTTGAAGTGGCACCAGTAGGAGAAACTGTAGAGGCGGGCACATTGGTAGTGGTAGAAGACTGGCTCACTCTCTGGACTGGTCCTGTACTACTGACTGTTTCACTCACTTCTGTTGACAACATAAAACATGAAATGATGTTACTCACCAAGGTCCGATCATAGTTACAGATGAGGGAATATATGAGAATTTGGTAGCCCACCTGTAGTTGATGCTACTGTTGTGTTGGGTCCATTGGCTGCTGCACAGGCGCATTAGTTACCGGACAATAGGAGCCTCAGCTGAGGAAAGAACAAAGGAATTAAACAATGGGATCTTTGCAACAGAGAAAATACAGAAATACATTGTCACCAAAGTTATGAAGATAGAAAAGTGTTTTGCAATGCTACAAAACATGACTTAATCCTGTTCTTGGCACTAATTACTTTAATAATGCAGAAGGCTGTGATGTGTTCATGTGTATGAGACCTCAAGCTACATAAACAGTATGGTTATCTTTGGCCGCCATTTTTCTTTTATGTAAAAACAAGGATTATGATAATTTTCCTAGAACTATATTTTCCTCCACTTCTGTGGAGATACGGTGTATAGAGGATTAAAAGAGACCTAAGCCAATCAAGTTCAACCTCTTATTCTTACATATTACAATTAATCCAAAGGAAGGTAACAGAACAGACTTTTAAATGTAATTGTCATTTCATAGTCCCTGTACCATAAAGAACATTTTTACAATGAATTAAACATTGGAGTTTGGGAGATGCAAAAAAGTACAGCTAATATCAAACTATATGCCTCCATATAAGTATCAAAGCAGCCTCCATCAAACAGTAGGGTGTACAATAGGTACGGAGTCCATATTGCTGAATTCATCAGTCCGCTTTGGAAAGAATCGCTGAGTTGTTAACTTGTTTAGTTACTATGAGAAAATCTTTAAAACTTGTTGACTCATCCGAGAAAACATCCCTAAGATCAAATTATCAAATGGAAATTTAGGAAATGTTGTCCTGCAAGGGTATTCAAGCATAACTCAACTATTTCAACTTGCCAAACCCAGTCTGCAGTTGCTAATTGGCTAAAGTTAATGGAGTTGCAGCTTAGAGAAGATAGATAATATACAGTAAGAATATTAACTGTGCCTATATAGGCAAATGTGAATTCTAGCTTATTAGTAATGATTATGACCTCAGCCGTTGTAAGGTGGTAATGAAGAAATCTGATATACGTTCTGTTGACAGCAGGGACAATTTTCCATGACAATGACTAATTAGGGAAGACTAGCAAAATTATTAGATCCATCAACAGCTCCTCAATAATGGATTCCAGACATGTGTTTGTATTATTTATTCAATAAAAGTAATGTGAAAATGTAAATGGCTCATAAAGGTAACATACCTGTAGTAGATGGTGTTGACGTGACATTTGTAGGAGATACTGTAGAGGTGGGCACATTGGTAGTGGTGGTAGAAGACTGGATCACTGTCTGGACTGATCCTGTACTACTGACTGATGGCCTCACTGCTGTTAATAAGATAAAACATGAAATGATGTTACTCACCAAGGTCCGATCATAGTTACAATGAGGGAATATATGAGAGAATTTGGTAGCCCACCTGTAGTTGATGCTGCTGTTGCGTTGGGTCCATTGGGCTGCTGCACAGGCGCATTAGTTACTGGAACAATAGGAGCCTCAACTGAGGAAAGAACATAGGAATTATACAATGGGATCTTGGTAAAAGAGGAAATACACTGTCACTGTATAATGTCACAGGGGTTATGACATTAGGAAAGAAGCCTAGTAAAAATATGAGATCTGTTAATATCTCCTCCATGATTAGATAACAGATAGGTGTTTTACAAAAAAACAAAACAAAACAAATGTGAATTGCTTGTAAAGTTGTAAACCTGTGGTAGATGGTTGTGAAGTGGCATCTGAAGGAGATACTGTAGAGGCTGGCACATTGGTAGTGGTAGAAGACTGGGTCACTGTTTGGACTGGTCCTGTACTACTGACTGTTGGACTCACCACGGCTCCTGTCAATGGAGCTGCAGCTAAGAGAAAATATAAGTTATAGGTATATTAAAAGGGCCTAAATAAAAATATGTATTCTAGATTAATAGTAATAATTATTATGTCAGCAGTAGTAAGGTAGTAATGAAGAAATCTGAGCCTATTAACAGGGAAATGTTCCATTGCAATGACTAGGGAAACCTCGTATAAATAACACATCTCCTCCCTAAAGGTTTTCAGATATATGTTAATTAAAAAAAACTGATAGTGATGTGATAATATTATAACTAGTAGTAAGGTGGTAATGAACAAATCGGAGCCATATTCTTTACACAGCAGAGTCAATTTTCAATTACAATGACTAATTAGGGAAGTATAGAGGAAACAAATCAGATTCAACAGCATCTACTCCTTAATGGTTTCAAGATAGGTGTTTTACAAAAAATCTAAAGGTATTGGAAAAGCTGAGTTGCATGAAAGGTGGCATACCTGTGGTAGATGGTTGTGAAGTGGCATCTGTAGCAGATACTGTAGAGGTGGGCACATTGGTAGAAGACTGGCTCACTGTCTGGACTGGTCCTGTACTACTGACTGTTGGACTCACCACGGCTCTTGTTGATGGAACTGCAATTAAAAGAGGAGATGTGTTATAAGTATATTAATATTGTCTTTAATAATGTGTTTAATATTGAAATTAAACAATGGGATCTTGGCAACAGAGAAAATAATGAATTGTCTCTGGAGTGCTGTAACATAGGATCGGATCGGATCCTCTCCCTGGCACTAATTACTATGCTAATGCATAAGACTGCAAAATCCTCATGTGAATGCGACCTAAAGCTACATAAACAGTACAGTTACTGTTGGCCAATATTTTTCTTTTATGCAGAAGTTATAAATATTATAATCCTACTGGAACTATAATTTCCTCTGTGAATGGTTCATAGTTACTGTATATAGAGAGTTGAAAGAAACCTAAGCCTTTCACGTTCAACCTCTTATTCTTTCATATATGTACCAATTAATCCAAAGTAAGCTGACAGAACACCTTTTTAAACGTAGTTGTCATTTTATAGCCTTATACCATAAAAGAAACTATTATAACAGATTAAACATCGGAGTTGGAGAAGCAAAGGAAAAAGTGCAGCTATTGGGAACAATATGCTTCATATAGTTAGGAAAGTAGCCTTCACCAAACCAGAAGGGCGTGGGGAGGTGCAAAATCCATATTGCGGAAAGCATCAGTCAGCTCTTGAAACAACTGTAATGGGGTGAAGGAGTGTTGCTGTTACACCGCGCCCCTTAAAGGGAATCTGTCACACCAAAATAGCCATATCAGATAAAGATATGGCTGAATAGTGCGTCCCATAACTAAGCTAACGGTGGGTATCATATATCATGATACCCCCGTTTTCATATCAAAATACCTTTTTAAAGTTGGTGATTGTATGTGTCAATCACTGCAGTCAGGTCAGGAGGGCAGCGGTTTTCATGTTCTCCCCCGCCCCCGCTCCTCGTAATCTGTTGCGTATCGCCGTCTGTGAATACCACAGACGGCGTTAGGTTCCCGAAATTGCGCAATTCAAAATCCGGCCCGGCGCATGCGCAGTATGCTTTGCCCAACAGTGGGCAAAGCATAAAATGACTACAGCGCATGCACTAGTCTTTCCTTGCCCTGGAAATTACTGCTTGCCTTGGACGACTGTAGTCATTTTATGCTTTGCCCACTGTTGGGCAAAGCATACTGCGAATGCGCCGGGCCGGATTTTGAATTGCGCAATTGCGGGAACCTAACGCCGTCTGTGGTATTCACAGACGGCGATACGCAACAGATGACGAGGAGCGGGCCGAGGGAGGACATGAAAACCGCTGCCCTCCTGACCTGACTGCAGTGATTGACACATACAATCACCAACTTTAAAAAGGTATTTTGATATGAAAACAGGGGTATCATGATATATGATACCCACCGTTAGCTTAGTTATGGGACGCACTATTCAGCCATATCTTTATCTGATATGGCTATTTTGGGGTGACAGATTCCCTTTAAGTGTACTTAATGTTCCTATGTAAATAGTCATTGTGTAGTTATAAACATTCGGTGATACTGCTACATAACCTTATGTATTATCGCTGATATTATGGTACTGCCAAATTCATGATGTGCTACCATTATGTATATATATATAATTGCTTATGTCTTATGTTCCTTTGTATAATATTGTATTACGTAATGTGTTTGATGTCCTTTACTTATGTACAGCTTAGGGGAAGTTCAGTGCATCCTTTTGGGACAATAGAGGAAAGCACTTTAGTGTACAGTTTCTATATCTGGGGTAAGTGTAGTTCTGTTGTGGGCCATTAGGTGGGGGCATACTAGTGGGCCTTGTTAAGTATAGCTGAAAGGTAGTTCACACAGGGTTAAGTGTAGGAGGGGTTGCCGGGTAGTAAGACAGGGGGCATGTAGGAAGTTAGCCCAGACGGGGCGAGCGTGGCCAAGTATCCACAAGGGCTTAGGCCCGGACAACCGACAGCCACGCAACGTTTAAGTACAGCAACCCACGTTACCCACGGCCGCTGCATAGTCTCGCAGTGGGCCTAGACAGAGAAGAAAGATGTGGCGTCTTAATGCCTGGGCCAAAGCTTTTAGGGCAGAAGTTGGCTGGACCGAGGAAGTGAGCGGAGCTGGAGCTATGACAAGTTCAGTGCAGACAGGCCGGATGCTTCACCGGGGCCACCAAACGTAGTGATTGATGAATTCAGTTCTGAGGCAAATCAGGCTGAAGGAAGTGTCATTATAGCGAGGTCAGGCCTGGAAGGAACTGGGGAGCAGTCTAGGACGGTCCGGTCCGGGCGTGTACTGAACAGAGGAGGCAGCAAAGCAGGGACAGACAAGGAAAAGAACGAAACACCTGTTGTGCCAACTGTGGATGTAATGTGTGAAGAGAGTAAGTAAAGAGTGTGTTCAACTTATTCTGGACTGCATCACTATTACTGGGGGGTCGCCTGGAAGAGGAACCGTCGATGCCTGGGATGTGCTCAGGAGAAGTGAAATCTGGAGATGCAGGTACACCAGAGGGAAGAACAACATTTCATTTAGGGGAAGGACTGGACATGGATGTTACAGTAATCCAGGTCACGACTACAGTCCAGGCCCTCCCTTACACAACCACGGATTCACTAACTTGCTTAGTTACTATGAGAAAATTGTCAACTCAGAAAAAATATCCCTAAAATCAAGTTTTAAATTAGCAATTTGAGAAATGTTGTGCTGCAAGGGTAGTAGCTTAACTCAATGATTTCAGCTCACCCAACCCAGTCTGCAGTTGCTAAGCCACTAAGTGGTTCCTGTTAATAGAGCAGCAGCTTAGAGGAGAGATATTGTAAGTATAATTACAGTGTCTAAACAAACAATGTGTATTCTAGCTCATTAGTAATGATTATTATGTGAGCAGTAGAGCAAAGAACAATGGTAATAAAGAAATCTGAGCTATGTTGTGCTGACAGCAGGGTTAATTTTCCATTAAAATTACTAAATAAGGAAACCTGTTAAAAAATAACAGATTTGTCAACATTTTCTTCCTTATGGTTTCAAAATAAGTATTTATTCAAAAAAAGAAAAAACCCTGAAAGTCATGATTAAATCTGAATTACTCATAAAGGTAGCATACCTGTGGTAGATGGTTTTGAAGTGACATTTGTAGGAGATACTGTAGAGGCGGGCACATTGGTAGTGGTAGAAGCCTGGCTCACTGTCTGGACTGGTTCTGTACTACTGACTATTGGACTCCCTTCTATTGATGACATAAAACATGAAATGATGTTACTCACTAAGTGCCGATCATCACATTTACAGATGAGGGAATACATGTGAGAATTTGGTAGCCCACCTGTAGTTAATGCTGCTGTTGTGTTGGGTCCATTGGGCTGCTGCACAGGCGCATTAGTTACTGGGACAATAAGAGCCTCAGCTGAGGAAAGAACATGGGAATAAAACAATGGGATCTTGGTAACAGAGGAAATACACTGTCACTGTATAATGTCACACGGTTTATGACATTAGGAAAGTGTTTTGCAATGTTAGAAAATAGGATCTGATTCTGCCATTGTCAATAATTAGGATAATGCCCAGGATTTCGATATATTCATGTGTATAAGACCTAAAGCTACATAGAGTACAGTTACTGTTCGTCATTGTATAATGTCACAGCAGTTATGACATTAGGAAAGTATTTGGCAAGGTTAGAAATAGGATCTGATGTGTATTCTAGCTTAGTAGTAATGATTATTACGTAGCAGCAGTAAGGTGGTAATGAGGACATCTGAGCCAGAGGCAATTATCTACTATAGTGATTAATTAGGGAAGCCTAGTAAAAATATGATATCCATCAACATCTCCACAATGATAGACTACAGATAGTTGTTTTGCAAACAAAAGGAAATGTGAATTGCTTGTAAAGGTGGCATACCTGTGGTAGATGGTTTTGAAGTAACATAGTAGCAGATACTGTAGAGGAGGGCACATTGGTAGTGGTAGAAGACTGGTTCACTGTCTGGACTGGTTCTGTACTACTGACTGTTGGACTCACTGTGGATCCTGTTGTTAGAGCTGCAAATAAATAAATGTAATGTGTTATAAATAATAGGAAGGTGGTAGTGAACAAATCGAAGCCATATTCTTTAAACAGCAGGAGTAATTTTTAATTACAATGGTTAATTAAGGAAGTTTAGCTAAATATCAGATCCATTAGTTTCTCCTCTTTAATGGTTTCCAGCTAGGTGTTTTACACAAAATCTAAAGGTAACAAAAAATCTGAGTTGCTTGAGAGGTAGCATACCTGTGGTAGATGGTTTTGAAGTGGCACTGGTAGTAGATACTGTAGAGGGGGCACCTTGGTAGTGGTAGAAGACTGGCTCTCTGTCGTGACTGGTCCTGTACTACTGACTGTTGGACTCACTTCAACATAAAACATGAAATGATGTTACTCACAAAGTGCCGATCATAGTTATAGATGATGGAATATATGAGACAATTTTTTAGCACACCTGTAGTTGATGCTGCTGTTGCGTTGGGTCCATTGGGCTGCTGCACAGGCGCATTAGTTACTGGAACAATAGGAGCCTCAGCTGAGGAAAGAACATAGGAATTAAACAATGGGATCTTAGTAACAGAGAAAAAACACTATTGATGTATAATGTTACAGGAGTTATGACATTAGAAAAGAAGCCTAGTAAAAATATGAGATCTGTCAACATCTCCTCCAAGATTAGATAACAGATAGGTGTTTTGCAAAAAAAAAAAAAAAAAGCAAATATGAATTGCTTGTGAAAGTGGCATACCTGTGGTAGATGAAGATACTGTAGAGGCGGGCACATTGGTAGTGGTAGAAAACTGGCTCACTGTCTGCACTGGTCCTGTACTACTGGCTGTTGGTCTCGCTGTGGATCCTGCAGCTAAGAGAAAAGATATCTTATAAGTATATTAACAGTGCCTATATAGGAAAATGTGTATTTAATAGTAATAATTATTTTGTCATCAGTATTAAGGTGGTAATGAAGAAATCTGAGCAATATTCCATTAACATCAGGGAAATGTTCCCTTACGATAACTAGGGAAACCTTGTATAAATAACACATCTGTCAATATCTCCTGAAGCTTTTCAGATATATGTTATTTAAAAAATTGATAGTGATGTGTTAATGTGAGTTACTCATAAAGGTAGCATACCTATGGTAGATGGTTTTGAAGTGGCATCTGTAGGAGATAATGTAGAGGCAGGAACATTGCTAGTGATAGAAGACTGGCTCTCTGTCTGGATTGGTCCTGTACTACTCACTGATGGACTAACTGTTGCTCCTGTTGTTGGAAATGCATATAATATAAATGGAATGTTATAAATAGTAGTAAGGTGGTAAATAACAAATCAGAGCCATATTCTTAACACAGCAGAGTCAATTTTAAATTACAGTGACTAATTAGGGAAGTATAGAGGAAACAAATCAGATCCATCAACATCTACTCCTTAATTCAATCAAGCTATGTGTTTTACAAAACATGTAAAGTGTGAGGTAGGGACGCCGCCATCTTGGCTAGGGCCTATACCAGCCTCCATTTTGTCTGTGCACAGAGCCACAGGCTGCTAACTGCACAGGGCCTGTTAGCATATTCAATACGACAGGGTTTGATGTCCACTGTGAATCAAAAGGGCTTTAGTATGCTAAGTAATTCAGGCCCATGTTTGAATGAAACGGTCTTTTAGTGTGCTAAGTAATTCAGGCCCAAAACAGAGTTTACAGCTCAATGTGAATAGCCAGGCCTGATTAGTATGCGTGCTTCAAAGCAGGAGGCTTCAATTAGATTATACCTGCCAGCCGGACACAGAAAACACAACCATTGTACGTTTCCAGACAGGAAGGCTCCGTTCTAGGGTTATGAATTATGAGCACATCTTTGTAAGTACATTCTCATAAAAATATCTGTGTGACCGGCGGACCTTGGGCATTTGATGGTGCAACTCCCGAGTCGGTGATGGCTTGGGGGGCTGAGATATGAGAGATTGGCCATCCACAATGACCCATCGGCCAGGTTTGATATCCATGCGACAGGCAAAACATACTGCATCCGCTGGTACCTCTCGTGTCCTGATCCGATCGCCCTGGAGAAAGTTAACCCTTTAATAGATATTGGGAATAAATTCTGCAGGGGGCTAAGGGTGGAGATTGTCAGCCCACTCTCGGACACCGAAGGGAGGGACGTAGCAGGTTTAAGAACTGTGAGCTAAGTGCAGACCAGATCCATTCTCACACCAGCAAGACCATGGAAAACTAAGGACCAAAGGGACAGATCTGCCAAGGGAGCAGCGGTACACATTTTGGGGGGCTGTCCAGCAACTAAGACTTTCACCTGGGGATCGCAGAGCTCCCTGCCTCCACATATCCCTACAACCTGGTAATATTGACCTCTAGCTAATACCTCTAAGCTTTGTACCATTATTGTTGTATTTTACTCTGACTGCAAATCCATTGTAATTCCGTTGTATAGCTTACTGTATATTTCTGTAATTATTTAGTGCGCCCTTAAGGCAATTAAACCATAAAATTAATCTTGGACTGATGCTTTTACTCTGATCACGAATCTTAGAATACCCAGTGGGTAACAGGACACCCTCCCCGGCGGCCATTTGCTCTAGGTGCAGTTACCTTACTGACCTGAGAGACAAAGGGGGCGCCGGAGAGCTGTGCCTGTGGAGTTACGTCACATTGGTGATGTGGAAGGACGGGGGCGTCCTTCACATAAAGGTACTGAAAAATCTGAATTGCATGATAGGTGGCATACCTGTGATGGATGGTGCAGAAGTGGCATCTGTAGGAGATACTGTAGAGGCGGGCACATTGGTAGGAGACTGGCTCACTGTCTGGACTGGTCCAGTACTACTGACTGTTGGACTCACTTTTATTGATAACATAAAACATGAAATGATGTTACTCACCAAGGTGCGATCATAGTTACAGATGAGGGAATACAAGAGAATATTTTGTAGCCCACCTGTAGTTGATGCTGCTGTTGTGTTGGGTCCATTGGGCTGCTGCACAGGCGCATTAGTTACTGGGACAATAGGAGCTTCAGCTGAGGAAAGAACATAGGAATTATACAATGGGATTTTGGCAACAGAGGAAATACACTGTCACTGTATAATGTCACAGGGGTTAAGACATTAGTAAAGTCTTTGGCAAAGTTATTATATAGGATCTAATCTAATCCTGTCGTTGTCAATAATTATGGTAATGCCCAGGATTGCGATATACTCATGTGAATGAGACCTAAAGCTACATACAATACAGTTACTGTTCGTCGCCATTTTATATAAAAGCAAAAAAATGTGGTAACTTTCCTGGAGTTATATTTTATTCCACCTCTGTGACAGGTGCATAGTTGCTGTATATATAGAAGGTTAGACAAGACCTAAGCCTGTAAAGTTCAACCTCTGTTTTTTTTTTTAGATATTACATATAATCCAAAGGGAACAGAACACCCATTCAAATGCGATTGTCAATTATAGACCCTAGAACATAAAGAAAACTTGTATAATGGATTATACTTTAGGGTTGGGAGATGCAAAGGATAAAAGTACAGCTAATGGTAAGTTGTATGCCTCACATAGCTATGAAAGTAGCCTACACAATCCAGGAGGACGTGTGGGAGGTGCAGAGTCCATATTGCTGAAATCATCAGTCAGCTTCGGAAAGAATCACTGATTTCTTACCTTCCTTAGTTAATATGAGAAAATGTTTGAATCTTGTCAAATATCCCTAAGAATAAGTTTTTAATTAGTAATTTAAGAAAAGTTCTCCTGCAAGGGTACATTTTTCAACTTGCTAATCCCAGTATGCAGTTGCTAAGTGGCTCCTGTTAATGGAGCGGCAGCTTTGGGGAGAGGTATATTATACCCATAATAACAGCGTCTATATAGGCCAATGTGTATTCTAGCTTAGTAGCAATGATTATTACGTAGCAGCAGTAAGGTGGTAATGAGGAAATCTGAGCCAGGGGCAATTTTCTACAATAATGATTAATTTGGGAAGCCTAGTAAAAATGTGAGATCCGTCAACATCTCCTCACTGATAAGAAAACAGGTAGATGTTTTGCAAAAAAAAAAACCAAGACAAATGTGAAATGCTTGTAAAGTTGTTTGAGCTGCAGCTAGAGATGAGATATGTTCTAAGTATATTAACAGTGCCTATATAGGTAAATGTGTTTTGTAGCTTATTAGTAATAAGTATTACGTCAGCAGTAGTAAGGTGGTAATGAAGAAATCTGAGTCATATTCTATTAACATCAGGTATATGTTCCATTACAATTACCGTACTAGGGAAATCTCGTATAAATAACACATCTGTGAACATCTCCTCCCTGAAGCTTTTCAGATATATGTTATTTAAAAAAACTGATAGTGATGTGATAATGTGAATTACTGATAATGGTGGCATACCTGTGGTAGATGGCTGAGAAGTGACATCTGTAGTAGATACTGTAGAGGAGGGCACATTGATAGTGGTAGAAGACTGGCTCACTGTCTGGACTGGTCCTGTACTGCTGACTGATGGACTTTCCACGGCTCCTGTTGTTGCAGCTGCAGATAATATAAATTGAATGCTATAAATAGTAGTAAGGTGAAAATGAACAAATTGTAGCCATATTCGCTAAACCTCAGAGCAAATTTTCAATTGCAATTACTAATTAAGGAAGTATAGTGGAAAAATATTAGATCATCAGTTTCTCCTCCTTATTGGCTTCAAGATTGGTGTTTTAAAAACAATCAAAAGGTAATGAAAAAATCTGAATCACCTGAAAGGTAGCATACCTCTGGTAGATGGTTGTGAATTAGCATCTGTAGCAGATACTGTAGAGACGGGCACATTGGTAGTGGTAGAAGACTGGCTCACTGTCTGGACTGGTTCTGTACTACTGGCTGTTGGACTCAGTATGACTCCTGATGATGGAGCTACAACTAAGAGAATATATACAAGTGTATTAACAGTACTTATATAGGCAAATGTGTATTCTATATAAGTAATGATTATTATGTCAGCAGTAGTAAGGTTGTAATGAAGAAATCTGATCCATATTCTTTTAACATCAGGGACAAATTTACATTGCAAAAACTAAATAGAGAAGCTTATTAAAAATAACAGATCAGTCAACATCTCCACACTGATTGTTTTCACATATGTGTTTATTTTGCAAAAATAAAAGTAATATTAATATGAAAATTTTAGTTGTCATAAAGGTGGCATACCTGTGGTAGATGGTTTTAAAGTGGCTTTAGTAGGAGATACTGTAGAGGTGGGCACATTGGTAGTGGTAGAAGACTGGCTCACTGTCTCGACTTGTCCTGTACTACTAACTGATGGAGTCACCACGGCTCCTGTTGATGGAGCTGCAGCTAAAATAAGCGTAATGTGTTATAAATAATAATAAGGTGGTGTAGCGATAGTAATGAACACATAGACAGATGGGAGAGTAAGTTCACTAACTGAGGAACAGCGTCCTATACTGAGTCGCTAAATACCGTCAGGTCTGATTAGCGGATTCTAAGATATAATGAGCTACTGCTGACACAGGTGTGAGTGGCTGGAGGTGTGGAAAACCTCCAGTGTGGGAGTTCTGAGGAGACCTCTAGTGTGTGTGCTGAAGAGAGTACTCAGTTAGAGTACCAGGACTTTATATCTACTTTTTGTTACTTTGTGCCAGAGAAGGCTGTTTTGTTTTCTGTTTGACAGCAAGTTTATGAAGTCTTAATAAACTTGCTTAAAGAACCAGGAAGAGTCGCCCTCCTGCTTACCTCCGGTCGCACACCAGCGAGACCACATCCCTACAATTGGTGGAGACGTGCGAGCAGCGGTCCCAGCAGAGAAGTGGGTGCTGCAGGTCGTGGGTAAAGGTCATAGCAACCCAGCCAGCATTGCAGGAGAAAATGGAGGACCTGCTGAAGCACTTGGTCCAGGCGCAGGCACAGCAGCAAGAGACCAACAGGTTGTTGGTGCAGCAAATACAACAAAGCCAGCAGGAACAACGGCAGCAGTTGCAGCTTCTGAAAGCCGCCATCCAGGGCAGGACGAGCGCCCCAACCCCAGGTCTGGCTGATGACAACCACGTCAGAAAGGCGGTAAGACGCACATTACAGAAAATGACTCCTGGGGATGATGTGGAGGCCTTCCTGTCTGTTTTTGAGAGGGTTGCTGAAAGGCAAAGACTTCCCCCAGAGCAGTGGGCAGAGGTACTGGCCCCATACCTGACAGGGAGCCCCAGAAGGCGTACTTCAATTTAACTGTGCAGGACGCTCAGCAGTATCCTAAGTTAAAGGTGGAGATCCTCGCACGGTTGGGGGTGACAATGACTGTCAGGGCACAGAGAGTGCACCGCTGGGCTTATCACCGGGACAAAACCACCCCGCTCCCAAATGTTTGACCTGCTGCACCTGGTCCAGAAATGGCTACAGCCAGAGTCCGCTACGCCGGCACAGATGGTAGAAAGAGTCGTCATGGATCGGTTTGTGCACTCCCTGCCAAAGCCCCTACAGACTTGGGTTGCCCAGGGTGATCCCCGGAATGCTGATGAACTGGTCGGACTGGTCGAGAGGTACCAGGGGATGGAAGGTGCCTTGGGGAAGCAGCCCATTCCGTACTGGCGGCCCCAACAGGGGGCAGAGTCCCAAAAAGGGTGGGGCGCCCAAGGTCAAAATGGCGGGGGGAGGTGGTGCCCAAGGTCACTGCAGGTGATATTATTTGTTGGAGGTGCCGCGAGCCAGGACACATAGCTGCCTGGTGTCCCCAGACTACCGAGCAGATGGACTGCAGCATAGGACACCGTATTTCATGGTATGCATATCCAGCCTGCAGTAAGAACCCATTCCCCAACCAGGGTCCTCAAGTCTGTCCCGTGAAGGTGAACGGTGAAGCAGTAACGGCGCTGCTAGACTCTGGGAGCTTAGTGACCTTGGTGAGGTCCACTTTTCCTCTCGACATATTACCAGGGAAAAAAGTTGGTGTTCAATGCATACATGGTGATGTAAAGGACTACCCTATGGCCAGAGTGGACATTGAAACGACGCATGGCACTGAGTCTCATGAAGTCGGCGTCGTTCAGGACTTGGTGCGTCCTATAATTATAGGCCAGGATTTTTGTCTGTTTTGGGATCTGTGGAGAAAGGGTTCTGAGGTCCCTAGCGAGAATGAGAAACCAGTAAACCCTAATAAAGTACCGCCATACTCAGAGGGGGCGGAGTCCCAAACTGAGTGGGTGAGGAGAAAAGAGGTGGCGGCGAATAAACCGACGGACTATTGCCAGGTTCAGGGTTCGAACAGCGTATGTCCAGAATGGTGTACTGACTTTACATCTGACCGGGGGGCACTGAACTGTTCTCTAATAGTGAATGGAGAGTGTGTGAGTGGACTTCTAGACTCAGGGAGCCAGGTGACCCTACTGAGTGACACACTCCCTGTCTATCTGATTCCCGGAAGGAAAATGGAAGTCCATTGCATTCATGGGGTCACTAGGGAGTATCAGGTAACCAAGCTAATTATTGAGACGTCCACTATCATTTCTACCCATGATGTCCCTGTAGTCCCAGACTTACCATACCCTATAATAATAGGCCAGGATTTTAAACAGTTTTGGGAGGTGTGGGACAAAGGACTGGCTGAGTGCTCAGAAGGGAACCAGAAGGACCCTAAGAGAGGCCCATCCCAGCAGGCGGCTGTAGGGGTTGCTGATAGTGTGGTGGGTAAAATAGAGGTAGCACCCCCTATAGTCAAAGATACCCAGTGCCTGGTGACGGGTAGAAAGTGTGGCTCAGACCAAAGTGGGGACTTTGGGGTGACCAAATATAGGACCGAAGGAAACTGGGTAGCTCCAGGAATAGGGGCCGACACCTGGTTAAGTGGGGACTTGCTGTTCCCAGACGACAGGGGAGTGGGAAAGACTCCTATGCAGACTGTAACTTAACCGCAAGTGAAAGCGAGTGCAGCAAGGTGGAGTCGGGTACAAGTGGCAGATCTTCTCCTCCCCGCAGGAGCTGCAGAAAGGCCAGACAGCCTATACTCTCTAAGAAGAGAAATAAGGGGGAAATGATGGTGCCACATGTACGGGATAAAAGAGAGCAAGACCATGAGACGAGCTGCTTAAAGAGACAGTCGTGCGAGAAAGGATATGGAGACAAGGGATTGAGCAACGAGTGGAGGACCTGGAGAAGGAAGTCTCTAAAGTCCAAGGTCAACTATCAGCGTGCCAGACGGCGAACCAAGTCCTAGTGAAAGATACAGAGATGCTCAGAGAGGCCCAGGAGAAGCATCAGCAGGAACTTCTACGGAGAGAGGATGAGCACCGCTGCTGGGCAGAGGAGCAGGAGAAAATTCTCCAGAAACTCCAGATAGAGAAGGAGGCTAATGCCCAGCTCAGGAAATCCACGACAGACCAGGAAATCGAACTGTTGCGCTCTCCCAGTCCGAGTGTACGGAAGGAGAGTGAACTGAAGAGGCTGACCAAAGAAGGGGCCTCGACGGCGGAAGAAAGTCAGCAAGGTAACCGCCACCCAGATGGCCACACCCGGGAAGTCACAGTGAAGCGGGAGGCAGACATGAGAGATATGCCCCTACAATACCTCCGCGAGAAGCAGAGACGTCGGGAGCCAACAAGAAAACCTCCAAGTCGGAGGGGGTTGGTGGAAAGCCTTGGGAAGATCTGGATGCTCCTGGAGGTGCACCAGGGAAGAATAGAGCAGCTAAGACTTGAGAAGGAGCAGACCAACAGACAGCTGCAAGAGTTGGGAGGTAGAGGCAGTGACACCTCAATTAGCTCAGGACTCAGTGACCTAAGCCAAACTGTGACAGACCGGTTAATTGTGGAGACGACTGAAAAGAGTTTCTAGTCGGTGAATGAAATGTGCCAAGCCCACGGCTTTAGGCAGAGGGGGGAGGTATGTAGCGATAGTAATGAACACATAGACAGATGGGAGAGTAAGACTTCACTATACCTTTGTATGTGGCTTAAGGACCTGTGATGAGGTCACTGCCACATGACCAGTCATGTGTTCTGAGTTAGCTGGATGTCTAAGATATAAATGAGCCTACTGCTGACCACAGGTGTGAGTGGCTGGAGGTGTGGAAACCTCCAGTGTGGGAGTTCTGAGGAGACCTCCAGTGTGTGTGCTGAAGAGAGTACTCAGTTAGAGTACCAGGACTTTATATCTACTTTTTGTTACTTTGTGCCAGAGAAGGCTGTTTTGTTTTCTGTTTGACAGCAAGTTTATGAAGTCTTAATAAACTTGCTTAAAGAACCAGGAAGAGTCGCCCTCCTGCTTACCTCCGGTCGCACACCAGCGAGACCACTTCCCTACAGTGGTAATAAACAAATTGCAGATATATTCTTTAAACAGCAGGAGCAAGTTTCCATTATAATGAATAATTAAGGAAGCATAATGGAAAAATATCAGATCCGTCAGCATCTCCTCCTTAACGGTTTCAAGAAAGGTGTTTTACTAAACATCTAAAGGTAATGAAAAAATCTGAGTTGCTTGAGAGGTAGAATACCTGTGCTAGATGGTTTTGAAGTTGCACCAGTAGGAGGTACTGTAGAGGCGGGCACTTTGGTAGTGGTAGGAGACTGGCTCACTGTCTGGACTGATCCTGTACTACTGACTGTTGGACTCACTTCTGTTGAGAACATAAAACATGAAATGATGTTACTCACCAAGGTCCGATCATAGTTACAGATGAGGGAATACAAGAGAGAATTTGGTAGCCCACCTGTAGTTGATGCTGCTGTTGTGTTGGGTCCATTGGGCTGCTGCACAGGCGCATTAGTTACAGGAACAATAGGAGCCTCAACTGAGGAAGGAACATAGGAATTATACAATGGGATTTCTGCAACAGAGGAAATACACTGTCACTGTATAATGTCACAGGGGTTATGACATTAGGAAAGTCTATGGCAAAGTTATAAAATAGGATCTGATCCTGTCGTTGTCAATAATTATGGTAATGCCCAGGATTGCGATATACTCATATGTATGAGACCTAAAGCTACATACATTACAGTTACCGTTCGTCGACATTTTCTTTTATATAAAGCAACATAATGTGGTAACTTTCCTGGAGCTATATTTTATTCCACTTCTGTGACAGGTGCATAGTTACTGTATATATAGAAGGCTAGATGAGACATAAGACTATCCAGTTCAGCCTCTGTTTCTTAGATATTAAATTTAATCCAAAGGGAACAGAACAGCCATTCAAATGCAATTGTCATTTATAGACTCTAGAACTAAACCATATGCCTCACATAGCAGTAAGGTGGTAATGAGGAAATCTGAGCCAGGGGCAATTTTCTACTATAATGATTAATTAGGGAAGCCTAGTAGAAATATGAGATCTGTCAACATCTCCTCACTGATAAGAAAACAGATGTTTTGCAAAAAAAAAAAACAAAGCAAATGTGAAATGCTTGTAAAGTTGGCATACCTGTGGTAGATGGTTGTGAAGTGGCATCTGTAGGAGATACTGTAGAGGTGGGCACATTGGTAGTGGTAGAAGACTGGCTCACTGTTTGGACTGGTCCTGTACTACTGACTGTTGGACTCACCGTGGCTCCTGTTGTTTGAGCTGCAGCTAAGGCCTCTTTCACACTTCAGTCGTACGACGTCAGTCAGAATCCGACATTGTGGCGGATTAGCGGATCCGCCAAAAATAGTCAATAACGGAGTTAACGGATCCGTTATTTTGGCGGGTCCGTTAACGGTTCCGCCAAAATAACGGATCCGTTGACTCCGTTTCATCCGTTTTTTTTATCCGTTACATCCGCTTTTTGACGGATCCATTATTCACAAGGGAGGATCTCCATCATGATTGGCTAATAATGGAAACTACTCTGTATCGTGATTGGCTACTGGTAACTATGTGGAAAGTATAAATAGGGTGTTTTTACACCATATTATTTGAAAGGTTTTTGAGCAAGTGGCAGCGATGGAGATTATTTTGGAGAATATGGAGAAGATTTGCGAGGATTTTAGAGTGAAGGGTAATCGTTTGGCAAGGATTGTTCAGGAGAAGGAGGAAGCCAGAAGTCGGATACTGCGTCGTCGGCAGAGACGGATGTGGATCCATCCCATAAATGCGAGGCGGATGACCCGTGGGGTGTATTCCACCTTGTATATGGAGTTACGACTGAACCCCAGCAAGTTTTTTAACTATTTAAGAATGCGAGCTGAAAATTTTAAGTTTTTGGCCGCACGCATTAAAGACAGAATTCTGAGACGGGACACTGTCCTTCGGTTTGCTATATCTCCAGCAGAGCGGCTGATGGTGACAATTAGGTAAGTTTTTTTTTTACAAAATAATTATTCACAATGTCGCAAAATGTTTTTTTTTTTTTAATTGTTTTTTTTTTTTTTTGGTTTGTTGCTGGGTAATATTTTTTTATGGTTCCTTTCTTTTTGTGGCTGGCTTGTTTTTTTTTTTTTGCTGGTGTTTTTTTTTGTTTTGTTTTGTTTGTTGCTGGAGTTTTTAATTAATTATTGTCTTCTCCTTTTTTGCAGGTTTCTTGCTACAGGGGAATCATTTTCATCTCTGCACTTTCAGTACCGGCTTGGCATTTCCACAATCTCCGGTATTGTGAAAAAAACCTGCCAGGCATTGTGGGATTGTTTGCACAATGAATTCCTCCCAGAGCCAACACAGCAGAGATCGCTAGAAATTGCAGATCATTATATGGATTTCTGCCAGTTTTCCAACTGCCGTGAATGGCAAGCACATCAGAATTGTCAAACCCACTGGATCCAGATCTCTTTTTTTTTAACTATAAAACGTTTTTCTCGATAGTACGTATGGGCATTGCTGACGCCAAATGCAAGTTCATTGCTGTTGATATTGGTGCATATGGACGTTCAAATGACTCGCAGGTGTTCAAGAATTCGCCTATGGGACGTCGCTTATATGGCGATACTTTCCAGTTTCCACCTCCAAGAGCACTCCCTGGAACCTCTGGCCCTGCATTGCCCTTTGTCTGTGTGGGAGATGAGGCCTTTCAGCTGTCACCACATTTATTGAAACCTTATAGCAGCCATGGATTGACACAAAGGCAAATATTTTTTAATTACCTTTTAACAAGGGCTAGAAGAGTAGTTGAATGCGCTTTTGGGATCTTAACAGCCAAATGGAGGGTGCTGCTGACTGCTATCAAATTACAAAGTGAGACTGTGGACCATGTTGTGAAGGCATGTGTGGTCCTGCACAATTTTGTGATCGCAAAGGAAAATTTGCCCATGGATGAAGATATGCCTGGAACCACATTGCAGAACTACAGGAACATTAGTTTCCGGAGTTCCGGCTCTGTGGCCAGAATGCGTGACAAGTTTGCTGACTATTTTATGTCCCGGAAGGAAGGGTGGACTGGCAGGATGAGATGGTGTAATTTTTTTTATATTATCTTTTTCTACTATGCTCTGCTTTGCTTTTCTTAACACAATTCTGTATTGTAGAATGTTATTACCCCTTTTGTGATGTGTTTATCTGTACCCTATTCTTGGTACATTTTCACCAAGTTGATTGTGTTATAACCTTGTAATGTTTTAAACACTTTTATTTAAAAAAGACATTACATTTTTTCAAACAAAATAAATTTTATTTTTCAAAAAAATGTTTCATTTTTATTTTCAAAAACATTTTCCAAAATAATTTGTCAAAAAGTTATATATACATAAATATACAGCACTCTATAGTATATACATACATCCCCAGCACTCTATTCAATATATACATACATTCACAGCACTCTATACAATATATATATACAGTCCCTGACAGAAGTTATGTCGCTTATTCATGTTATGTAAATCAAAGCTTATAACCTGATGTTAAATTCATCCATTGGTTTTATAAATTATTCTTTTGAAAGCTGAAACCCTCCCAAATTTGGATTAGGTTAAGAAAATAAATTGGCATCAATGCAGAAATATTGATCATTTAATGAACATAGAATGGTCAGATTTTGGCAAGACAAAAGTTTTGTCGCCCACAGAAAGTAATGTGATAGTCAAACAAATAATTATCTTAAAATACAAATATATGTTGCATAACATTGGTGAATTAAGTTGTGGTGCTATTAGAGTCATATTTAATATTTTGTGTGACTTCCATGAGCTTGAAGGACTGCATCCATGCGGTTCAACAATGATTCATACAATTTATTAATGAAGTCATCAGGAATAGCAAAGAATGCAGTCTTACATGCCTCCCAGAGTTCATCTAGATTCCTTGGTTTTGTCTTCCAAGCTTCCTCTTTCATCCTACCCCAAACATGCTCAATGATGTTCATGTCTGGTGACTGGGCTGGCCAGTCCTTGAACACCTTGATCTTTTTTGCCTGGAGGAACTTTGCTCTAGAGATGGATGTATGTGATGGGGCACCATCCTGCTGCAGAATTTGACCCCTTTTATGATTTGGAATGTAAGAGGTAGCTAATACTTTTTGATATTTTAGGCTATTGATATTGCCTTCCACCTTGCAAATATTTTGCACACCCCATACTGAATTTAACCCCAGACCATTATCTTTCCACCACCAAATTTAACTGTTTTCTGGGTGTATTTTGGATCCGTATGGGCTCCAGTAGGTCTCCTGCAGTATTTGCGGCTGTGGTGTAATTCTACTGAAGATTCATCAGAGAAATCCACCTTCTGCCACTTTTCTAGCGTCCATCTGTTTAGCAGGCTGTGGGACTTTGCAAATGTCACATGGTTTTTTATTTGCCTTTTGTTTAGTGCTGGCTTCTGTGCACTAAATCGACCATGGAGGCCATTTCAAGACAGAATCCTACAAACTGTTCTAGTTGACACAGGGACTTGAGGTGACCAGGCCTGTTGGAGCTCTGCTGCAGTGGAGGAGGGGCTTGCTTTGCATTTTCTAACAAAACAAACGTTCCTCCTGAGCAGTTGTCTTGCAGGGTCTGCCGGACCTGGGCTTGTCAAACCCATCTCCAGTCTCTTCAAATCTTTTTTTAATTCTTTGTACTTGACGCTGAGACACACCAAAGGTGCCAGCCACCTCTGCAATGGATCTGGTCTTCAGCCTCTTGATAATCAAGGAATTGGTCGCAGGGTGGATTTTTGGCATGTTGTCAGAGCTCAAGTTGCAGATCATTTACTGAGGACAGGCGAGGATGTAAACTAGGATTGGGTGCATTATATGACCAGGCGACAAAACTTTTGTCTTGCCAAAACCTGACCATTCTGTGTTCATTAAATGATCAATATTTCAGCATTGATGCCAATTTATTTTCTTAACCTAAACCCAATTTGGAGGGTTTCAGCTTTCAAAAGAGTAATTTATAAAACCAATGGATGAATTTAACGTCAGGTTATAAGCTTTGATTTACATATCATGGATAAGCGACATAACTTCTGTCAGGGACTGTACATTCACAGCACTATATACAATATATACATACAGTCACAGCACTCTATACAATATATACATACATTCACAGCACTCTATACAATATTTACATACATTCACAGCACTATATACAATATATACATACAGTGCCTACAAGTAGTATTCAACCCCCTGCAGATTTAGCTGGTTTGATAAGATGCAAATAAGTTAGAGCCTTCAAACTGCAAACGAGAGTAGGATTTATTAACAGAAGCATAAATCTTACAAAACAAAAAGTTATGTTGCTCAGTTGAATTTTAATAAATTTTAAACATAAAAGTGTGGGTAAATTATTATACAATGCCTATGTTTAATATTTTGTGGAATAACCCTTGTTTGCAATTACAGCTAATAATCATCTTTTATAAGACCTGATCAGGCCGGCACAAGTCTGTGGAGTTATCTTGGCCCACTCCTCCATGCAGATCTTCTCCAAGTTATCTAGGTTCTTTGGGTGTCTCATGTGGACTTTAATCTTGAGCTCCTTCCACAAGTTTTCAATTGGGTTAAGGTCAGGAGACTGACTAGGCCACTCCAACACCTTGACTTTTTCCCTCTTGAACCAGGCCTTGGTTTTCTTGGCTGTGTGCTTTGGGTCGTTGTCTTGTTGGAAGATGAAATTACGACCCATCTTAAGATCCTTCATGGGGGAGCGGAGGTTCTTGGCCAAAATCTCCAGGTAGGCCGTGCTATCCATCCTCCCATGGATGCGGACCAGATGGCCAGGCCCCTTGGCTGAGAAACAGCCCCACAGCATGATGCTGCCACCACCATGCTTGACTGTAGGGATGGTATTCTTGGGGTCGTATGCAGTGTCATCCAGTCTCCAAACGTCACGTGTGTGGTTGGCACCAAGGATCTCGATCTTGGTCTCATCAGACCATAGAACCTTGAACCAGTCTGTCTCAGAGTCCTCCAAGTGATCATGAGCAAACTGTAGACGAGCCTTGACATGACGCTTTGAAAGTAAAGGTACCTTACGGGCTCGTCTGGAACGGAGACCATTGCGGTGGAGTACGTTACTTATGGTATTGACTGAAACCAATGTCCCCACTGCCATGAGATCTTCCCGGAGCTCCTTCCTTGTTGTCCTTGGGTTAGCCTTGACTCTTCGGACAAGCCTGGCCTCGGCACGGGAGGAAACTTTCAAAGGCTGTCCAGGCCGTGGGAGGCTAACAGTAGTTCCATAAGTCTTCCACTTACGGATGATGCTCCCAACAGTGGAGACAGGTAGGGCCAACTCCTTGGAAAGGGTTTTGTACCCCTTGCCAGCCTTGTGACCCTCCACGATCTTGTCTCTGATGGCCTTGGAATGCTCCTTTGTCTTTCCCATGTTGACCATGTATGAGTGCTGTTCACAAGTTTGGGGAGGGTCTTAAATAGTCAGAAAAGGCTGGCAAAAGAGATCATTAATCCACACATGTGAAGCTCATTATTCTTGGTGCCTGAACTACTTCTTAATACTTTAGGGGGACCAAACAGAATTCTTGTGGTTTGAGGAGTTGAATAATAAATGACACTCTGAATTAACTTTTAACGTTTTTAAAAAAAAAAAAAAAAAATTAAAACAAAAATTTTTGCTGTAGTGCATTTCCCACTTCCAGGCTGATCTACAGTACAAATGTCACAATGCCAAGTTAATTCCGCATGTGTCAACCAGCTAAATCTGCAGGGGGTTGAATACTACTTGTAGGCACTGTACATTCACAGCACTAAATAAATATTTTCAAAGAGGAGTACTATTGGGTGGAGATACTAGCGGAGGGGCTGACAGGACGGACCACGTCGATAGTGAGGGACGGAACAGCAGGTTGGGTAGGATCAGAAGTGGAGGGAAAAACATGAGGTTGGGAAGGGAGTTGAGGAGCAGAAGAGGTTTGTGGGAGGAACGGTGAAGGTGTTGGTGGGATGGGGTACGGTGAAGTTAAGGGTGATAACGGAAAGGGGGAACTAAAATACTGGGGATATTAAAATGGGGAAGGAGTGGTAGGAGGATGGGCGGCAGCTTGCTGGCTGGCAGCTGAATGTGTGGCAGCTGAATGTGTGGCAGCTGGATAGGCTGCAGCTGGATGGGTGGCAGGTTGAAGTGGGGAAGGTGTTTGAATTTGGTGGGTAGGTGGATGGGCTCGGGACATTGCCTGCACTAGAGAAGTATGGCAGCCTTTCATCACATGCATCTGCAGGTCAGGAGTTAGATTTTCCATGTGCTTGAGTACTGACTGAAAAAAACAGTGTCTCGGCAACAAGTTTGCATCTGACTGCATCCTATCAATTTTACTGCTGAGTTCAAGTATGTTTTTGCTCAACAGAGCAAACCCAGCAGTAACTTGATCTTTTAAAAGTCTAGTTGTGTTTTGAAAGGATGCATTCAGATGCAAAAAATCTGATGCATAGCTCCTTTCCTGACCTCTGTGACGCTGCCGTCTAGTGGCGACAGTGTCAGCAGGGTAAGGTAAAGGGAACTGCCGTGCTATTCCAGTGCTGGTGGATGGGGCGGAGGTACCTGACAAGAGGGAAGGTGCAGAGGGGTCGGGTCTATCGACGTGGTCCCCGGTGCCGGACTCCTGAGGGATCGCTCCAGAGGGAACCAACTCAGAAGCAGGCTCCAGAGTGCTGCAGACAGTGCTGTCAAAGAAAAATAAAAATGTTTTAATATATTTATATTACATTGCCCTTGCTGAAATAATAAAATATGGTTAGACACGTTAAACTTTTGTCATACATAAATGTGGTGTGAAATATTTACCTTCTGCTGACCATCGTTGATCGCAGGAACGACAGGGTTCTGGCGTATTTGTACCTGCTCCTGCGTCCTGATGATCCACTAGCAGCCTGCATCTCCTTGTTAAATTCCCTCTTGAAGACATACTCGAACAACTGGGCCTGACTGGGTCCTTCAATTAATCTGTAAGCATAAAGCCTATTAAGAACAATACAAAAGAGATAAAAGCTCAATTGACAATATGCTTACATCACTATCAACTTGCGCCTGGATGACTGTCCTCTGTGGCTGACTGTCCTCTGTGGCAGACTGTCCTCTCGGTAAAAGACTGTCCTCTTGGTGGCAGACTGTCTTCCAAGAAATCTGTAAGTATAAAGCCGATTAAGCAAATATACTATAGTTATATACCCTCAAATGACAATATACTTACATCACAATAACCTTTGTGCTGGTTGACTGTACTCTGTGGCCGATTGTCCTCTGTGGCCGACTGTCCTGTGTGGCTGACTGTCCTCTGTGGCAGACTGTCCTCTCGGTAAAAGACTGTCCTCTTGGTGGCAGACTGTCTTCCAAGAAATCTGTAAGTATAAAGCCGATTAAGCAAAATACTATAGTTATATACGCTCAAATGACAATATACTTACATCACAATAACCTTTGTGCTGGTTGACTGTCCTCGGTGTACATCAAGAAAACTAAACATGTTGTAAAAATAACTACAGTGTGTAAGAAATTAAGAATGCAGGAAACACACTCTCAAACATGCATGAATGTACACACACACAAAAATACTAGTACATCATGAAAACTAAAACATGTTGCAAAAATAACTACGGTGTGAAAGAAAATAAGAATGCAGGACACACTCAAACATGCATGCATGCATGTACACACACACACACGCACACAAAACTAGTACATCATGAAAACTAAAACATGTTGCAAAAATAACTACAGTGTGTAAAAAATTAAGAATGCAGGAAACACACTCTCAAACATGCATGAATGTTAACACACACAAAAATACTAGTACATCATGAAAACTAAAACATGTTGTAAAAATAACTACAGTGTGTAAGAAATTAAGAATGCAGGAAACACACTCTCAAACATGCATGAATGCACACACACACAAAAATACTAGTACATCATGAAAACTAAAACATGTTGCAAAAATAACTACGGTGTGAAAGAAAATAAGAATGCAGGACACACTCAAACATGCATGCATGCATGTACACACACACACACGCACACAAAACTAGTACATCATGAAAACTAAAACATGTTGCAAAAATAACTACAGTGTGTAAAAAATTAAGAATGCAGGAAACACACTCTCAAACATGCATGAATGCACACACACACAAAAATACTAGTACATCATGAAAACTAAAACATGTTGCAAAAATAACTACAGTGTGAAAGAAAATAAGAATGCAGGACACACTCAAACATGCATGCATGCACACACACACGCAAAACTAGTACATCATGAAAACTAAAACATGTTGCAAAAATAACTACGGTGTGAAAGAAAATAAGAATGCAGGACACACTCAAACATGCATGCATGCACACACACACACAAAACTAGTACATCATGTGTTAGGGTTCGAGTTCCCGCTGCTGCACAAGGGGAGTCTCAAACCAGTCCCGCTGCGGTCCCCCATCCATCTCCGGCCGCAGTGGAGCCTGCTCAGCAGAGACGTCGGTCCCAGCGTCTTGCCCATTCCAATACTGTGCAGAGACTTGCTGCTGCCTCTCCTGGATCTGCTATTATAGCCAGTGCTGGAGCAGACGTCTTTGGGACAAAGTCCTGCGTTTCCTCTTCTGAGCATGCCCAGGGTAAGATCTCTCATTGGAGATCAGGGGTCACATGTTCAGGTACTGCAGCAGCTCCTATTGGTCCGCCAGGAAGGTCCTGAAACTACATGTGTTTTGGAACAGTTTCTCATTGGTCCTTGTTTCTGGCAGGTCCTGTAGCTGTTACTATAAAAGGGTGGCATGGCTGGGCCGCCATGCGCTAATATCAACCATTATATGCTTTGCACCAGTGTGGTCATGTGTGTGTGTGGTTAGGGCGGCTGAAATACGCCATTACAATACTGACTTAATCGGTGAGGAGTTTGGTATGCTAGCTGGTCAGGGTCGGTGTCCTAGATGCCCTAGATTGCCGGCATAACCGGTGAGGAGTTTGATTGCCGTATTCAGGGTCTGGCGTTCAGACGCCATAGATTGCGGGTGACTCCCGCGAGGACATTAGCGCATGATCACGTTCTATGTTCGCTTAGCAGTCAACTGTGTACCTGGGTGCCTGACAGGACACAGAAGTTTGTCTCAGCGGCTCTGTGACGTAACAGGGTTCACTTTCAACGCTGGACAGCGCCCTAGCGTGTTTATTTTGCGACTCAGTTGTGTTCAGTGAGTTCGCACACATCGCCATATAGCGCTGCGGCATTCCTTCTAGCGGCTCTGTGGAATAACAGAGTTCGCACATATTGCCACAGCGCGTTACGGCGTTTATTTTGGCGACTCTGCAGGATAACAGAGTTCGCTTCTTGCGCCATTTTACTAGCAGCAGGCTCCGCCTGCACGGTGGACCCCGGGCTGCGAACGCACCTCTCTACATCATATATTTGGTGCGTTCCGCAGACCCTAACATCATGAAAACTAAAACATGTTGCAAAAATAACTACAGTGTGAAAGAAAATAAGAATGCAGGACACACTCAAACATGCATGCATGCACACACACACACACGCACACAAAACTAGTACATCATGAAAACTAAAACATGTTGCAAAAATAACTACAGTGTGTAAGAAATTAAGAATGCAGGAAACACACTCTCAAACATGCATGAATGTACACACACACAAAAATACTAGTACATCATGAAAACTAAAACATGTTGCAAAAATAACTACAGTGTGAAAGAAAATAAGAATGCAGGACACACTCAAACATGCTGCAATCACATATGATGGCATTATACTCACACTGGCTGGCAGGATTCAGCTGGGCTATCAACCAGTCTTTCAGGCAGGGTCTTGTGGTTTGCTAGCAGGGTCTTGACACTTGCTTGCAGGGTCTTCAGGTTTTTATAGCAGGGTGAATAGCAGGGTTTTCAATCTTGCTTGTCTTCGTGCTTTGTCTTCATGTGTGGCAATGAGGCACACCTGGCTTGTTTATATAGGTTTTGGGCTGTCTGGAAATGTATCCAACTTGGAGCATGCTCAGTCTAAAACGGCGGATCCGTCGTGTGAATCCGTCAAATGACGGTTGTGGGCGGATCCGCCACCCATAGGCGCCCATTGTAAAATTCTGGCGGATGGGGCGGATCCGCCAAGATCCGCCACAATCCGCCATTTCGACGCAGACCAAAAACGTTACAATGTCCATCCAATCGAGACAGCGGATGCCAAAATTTTGGCGGATCCGCCAAATAGCGGATGCAGCGGACGACCATCCGCCGCGATCCGCCAGTAATACAAGTCTATGGGAAAACAGCGGATCCACCATAGACTTGTATCGTACGACTGAAGTGTGAAAGAGGCCTAAGAGAAAGATATGTTCTAAGTATATTAACAGTGCCTATATAGGTACATGTGTATTCTAGCTTATTAGTAATAATTATTACATCAGCAGTAGTAAGGTGGTAATGAAGACGTCTGAGCCATAATCTATTAACATCAGGGAAATGTTCCATTACAATGATTAGGGAAGCCTCGTATAAATAACACATCTGTGAACGTCTCCTCCCTGAAGCTTTTCAGATGTATGTTATTTAAAAAATTGATAGTGATGTGTTAATGTGAGTTACTCATAAAGTGGCATACCTGTGGTAGATGGTTTTGAAGTGGCATCTGTAGGAGATACTGTAGAGACGGGCACATTGGTAGTGGTAGAAGACTGGCTCACTGTCTGGACTGGTCCTGTACTACTGACTGATGGACTCTCCACGGCTACTGTTGTTGGAGCTGCAGCTAAGAGAAGAGATATAATATAAGTATATGAACATTTTCTAAAATAATAATAATTATACATTTATTTCTATAGCGCATCAAATTCCGCAGCACTTTACATTTTAGAAGGGAATTTTACAGACAATAAAAGACATTAAATATTAATGATAATACATAAATCAACAGATACCAGAGGAGTGAGGGCTTACTATCTATGAGGAAATAGGGGAGACACGAAAGGTGGATGGTAACAATTGCTTTCATTGTATGATCCAGCCATCAATATAAGAAATCGTGTGTTCACGTAATGGTGCATGAACCAGTAACCAATGAGTATGTGTAAAAGTGCAGACAGAGGGCTATTAAATGCATAAAGTGTTTGAACAAGATACAAGGTTCCTGGTTATGAAGAAATCTTTGAATGGGCAACACAGGGATAGCTAGATAAATATGTTGAGGCAGTAGGCCATTCTGAAGAAATGCGTTTTTAGAGCACACTTAAAACTGTGAGTATAGGGTATTAATCCAATTATCCTGGGTAGTGCATTCCAAAGAATTGGCGCAGCACGTGGGAAGTCTTGGAGATGGGAGTGGGAGGTTCTGATTATTGAGGATATTAACCTTAGGTCATTAGCAGAAAGTAGGGCATGCGAAGGGTGGCAGACTGAGACAAGGGAGGAGATGTAGGGTTGTGCTGAACCATGGAGCGCTTTGTGTGTGAGAGTGATAAGTTTATATTGAACTCTGGAGTGGATGTGTAACCAGTGCAATGACGGGCATAGTGTAGAGACATCAGTGTAATGGTTGGTGAGGAACAGGATCCTGGCTATATAGGAAAATGTGTGTTTTAGATTATTAATAATGATTATTATACCAGCAGTAGTAAGTTAGTAATGAAGAAATCTGAACCATATTCTATTAACAACAGGGGCAATTTTTTATTACAACTAAATAAGGAAACCTAGTAAAAATATCAGATCCATCACCACCTCCTTCCTGAGAGTTTCAGATATATGTTTAGTATAAAAAAACAAAAAAACAAAAGTTATGCGAAAATGAGAATTACTGATAAAGTTGGCATACCTGTGGTAGATGGTTTTGAAGTGACATCGGTAGGAGACACTGTAGAGGTGGGCACATTGGTACTGGTAGAAGACTGTCTCACTGTCGGGACTGGTCCTGTACTACTGACTGAGGGACTCACTTCTATTGATAACATAAAACATGAAATGATGTTACTCACCAAGTTCCGATCATCATAGTTACAGATGAGGGAATACATGTGAGAATTTGGTAGCCCACCTGTAGTTGATGCTGCTGTTGTGTTGGGTCCATTGGGCTGCTGCACAGGCGCATTAGTTACTGGGACAATAAGAGCCTCAGCTGAGGAAAGAACATAGGAATTATACAATGGGATCTTGGCAACAGAGAAATACACTGTCACTGTATAATGTCACACGGTTTATGACATTAGGAAAGTGTTTTGCAATGTTAGAAAATAGGATCTGATTCTGTCATTGTCAATAATTAGGATAATGCCCAGGATTTCAATATATTCATGTGTATAAGACCTAAAGCTACATAGAGTACAGTTACTGTTCGTCGCCTTTTTCTTTTATGTAAAAGCACAAAAATGTGGTAACTTTCCTGGAGCTATATTTTATTCCACCTCTGTGACAGGTGCATAGTTACTGTATATATAGAAGGTTATTCAAGACCTAAGCCTGTAAAGTTCAACCTCAAATTCTTAGATATAAGATTTAATCCAATGGGAACAGAACAGCCATTCAAATGCGATTGTCAATTATAGACCCTAGAACATAAAGAAAACTTGTATAATGGATTATACTTTAGGGTTGGGAGATGCAAAGGATAAAAGTACAGCTAATGGTAAGTTGTATGCCTCACATAGCTATGAAAGTAGCCTACACAATCCAGGAGGACGTGTGGGAGGTGCAGAGTCCATATTGCTGAAATCATCAGTCCGCTTCGGAAAGAATCACTGATTTCTTACCTTCCTTAGTTACTATGAGAAAATGTTTGAAACTTGTCAAACATCCCTAAGAATAAGTTTTAATTACGGTATTAATGTACGAAATGTTGTACTGCAAGGGTACATTTTTCAACTTGCCAAACCCAGTCTGCAGCTACTAACTGGCTCCTGTTAATGGAGCTGCAGCTTAGGGGAGAGGTATATTATACCCATAATAACAGCGTCTATATAGGCCAATGTGTATTCTAGCTTAGTAGCAATGATTATTACGTAGCAGCAGTAAGGTGGTAATGAGGAAATCTGAGCCAGAGGCAATTATCTATTATAATGATTAATTAGGGAAGCCTAGTAAAAATTTGAGATCCGTCAACATCGCCTCAATGATACTTTCCAGATAGTTGTTTTGCAGCAAAAAAAAAACAAAAGCAAAAGCAAATTGCTTGTAAAGGTGGCATACCTGTAGTAGATGTTTGTGAAGTGGCTTCTGTAGTAGATACTGTAGAGGAGGGCACATTGGTAGTGGTAGAAGACTGGCTCACTGTTTGGACTGTTCCTGTACTACTGACTGTTGGACCCAATGTGGCTCCGGTTGATGGAGCTGCAGTTATGAGAAGAGATTCGTTATAAGTATATTATAAATATAGTAAAGGAAATCTGTCAGCATATTTTTGCTGTGTAATTTGTAGTTTGATAGAAGCATAATTTATGGCAAAAGAACTTGATTACAAAGATGTGTCACTAACTGGGCTGTATGTTATAGTTTCAATATAATAATAAGTGTTTTATTAGCAGAAGATTGTTACTTCCTAAGTTTCACATTCACAGCAGTTAGGCTAATCTGGACAATTTTCCATTAAAATGACTAAATAAGAAAACCTAATTAAAAAACAGACCTGTCAACATTTTCTCCCTGATGGTTTCCAGGTATATGTTTAATAAAAAAAAAAACAACTGAAAGTCACGTGATAATGTAAGTTGCTTATAAAGGTGGCATACCTGTGGTGGATGGCACTGAAGTGGCATCTGTAGGAGACACTGTAGAGGAGGGCACATTGGCAGTGGTAGAAGACTGGCTCACTGTCAGGACTGGTCCTGGACTACTGACTGATGGACTCACCACGGCTCCTGTCAATGGAGCTGCAGCTAAGAGAAAAGATATGTTATAAGTTTATTAACATTGTCTATATAGAAAAATGTGTATTGTAGCTTATTAGTAATAATATGTCAGCAGCAGTAGTAAGGGGGTGATGAAGAAATCTGAGACATATTTTATTAAAATCAAGGACATTTTTATATTACAATGACTAAATAGAGAACGCTAATAAAAATAACAGATCGTTCAACATCTCCTCCCTGTTGTTTTCTAGATGATTTTATGTAAAAAAAATAATAATATGAAGAAATATATCCCTTTAACAGTGCCTATATATGCAAATGTGTATTCCAGCTTATTAGTTATGTGTAGTGCGTGAGCAGTAGTAAGGTCGTGATGAAGAAATCTCAGCCATATTCTGTTAAAGACAATTTTTCATTAAATAAGAAAGCCTAATTAAAATAATAGATTTATTTATTTCACTCACTTGTATAGCACTATTAATTCCACAGCGCTTTACAGACATTTTCATCGCTGTCCCCATTAGGGTTCACAATCTACATTCCCGATCAATATATCTTTGGAGTTTGGGGGGAAACCGGATAACCGGGAGGAAACCCACACAAACACAGGGAGAACATACAAACTCCTTGCTGACATTGACCTTGGTGGTATTTGAACCCAGGACCCCAGCGCTGCAAGGCTGCAGTACTATCCACTGATCCACCCTTCTGCCCATAGATCTGACAACATCACCCCCCCAGATGGTTTCCATATATATGTTTAATTAAAAAGAAGAAACAACTGAGTGCCTTGTGATTATGTAACTAGCTGATAAAGGTGGCATACCTGTGGTAGATGGTTGTGAATTGGCATCTGTAGGAGACACTGTAGAGGAGGGCACATTGGTATTGGTAGAAGACTGGCTCACTGTCGGGACTGGTCCTGTACTACTGACTGATGGACTCACCACGGCTCCTGTTGTTGGAGCTAAGAGAAGAGATATGTTATAAGTATAATAACAATGTCTGCATAGGAAAATGTGTTTTCTAGCTTATTAGTAAAAATCATTCCATAGCAGTAGTAAGGTGATAATGAAAAACTCTGAGCCATATTCTATTAATACAAAGGACAGTTTTGCATTGCAATGTCTAAATAGAGAACACTAGTAAAATAAGAGATCCGTCAACATATCTTCACTGATGTTTTTCTTATAGATATGTGCTTATTTAAAAAAAAAAGAAAAAAAGAAAAGTAGTATGAAGTATTTCCCTTTAACAATGCATCTATATGCAAATTTGAATACTAACTTATTAGTAATGTGTGTTACATCAGCAGTAGTAAGGTGGTAAGGAAGAAATGTGAGCCATATTCTGATAACATTTGGGCAATTTTCCATTACAGTGACTAAATAAGGAAGCATAATAAAAATAACAGATCTGCGAACATCTGCTCCAAAATGATATTCAGACATGTGTATTTTTTTAAACTATTAGTATTAATAATAACTAATAGCAATGTAAAAATGAGAATTGCTCGTAATGGTAGCATACCTGTGGTAGATGGTTTTGAAGTGGCTCTGGTAGGAGATACTGTAGAGGTAGGCACCTTGGTAGTGGTAGAAGACTGTCTCACTGTCGGGACTGGTCCTGTACTACTGACTGATGAACTCACTTCAGTTGATAAGATAAAACATGAAATGATGTTACTCACCAAGGTCCGATCATAGTTACACATGAGGGAATATATGAGAGAATTTGGTAGCCCACCTGTAGTTGATGCTGCTGTTGCGTTGGGTCCATTGGGCTGCTGCACAGGCGCATTAGTTCCGGAACAATAGGAGCCTCAGCTGAGGAAAGAACAAAGGAATTAAACAATGGGATCTTTGCAACAGAGAAAATACAGAAATACATTGTCACTACATAACATCACAGGAGGTATAACATTAGGAGTGTATTTTGCAGTGCTATAAAATAGGATATATCCTGTCCTTATCTCCAATTAATATGGTAATGGACAAGACTGCGATATGTGTAGGAGACTTAAACTTACATAAATAGTACTGTTATTGTTGGCCTCCATTTCTCTTTTATGTAAATGCAAGGATTATGGTAATTTTTCTACAGCTGTATTTTCCTCCACCTCTGTGATTGGTACGTATGTACTGTATATAGAGCATTAAAAAGACTTAAGCCCATCAAGTTCAACCTCTTTTTCTTATATAGGACAATTAATCCAAAGGAAGGTAAGAGAACTCCCTTGTAAATGTGATGGTCATTTTTTAGCCCCTAGAACATAAAGAAAACCTTTATAATAGATTAAATATTGGATTTGGGTGACACAAAGAAAAAAGTACAGCTGATGATGAACTATATGCCTCACATAGCTATGAAAGTAGCCAGCACCCAACCAGGAGGACGTGCGGGAGGTGCAGAGTCCATATTGCAGAAATCATCAGTCAGCTTTGGAAAGAAACTTGCTTAGTTACTATGAGAAAATGTTTAAAACTTGTCGACTCATCTGAGAAACCATCCCTAAGATCAAGTTATTAAAAAGTAATGTAAGAAATGTTGTCCTGCAAGGGTACATATTTCAACTTGCCAAACCCAGTCTGCAATCACTAGGCAAATATTTACTAGTGCTCTGGGTGAGGGTGGTTACCTGTATCTCTTTTGCTCTTTTAGTAAAACTTTCATTGTTTCCTCATGATGATGATCTGTGTTTTACATACTTTCCTTCTACTTGTACTTGGCGTCGCTTCTTGGTAAGCACTATTATTGCACTATCCTATTTAGCTCACAATGGAGAGACATCTAAAGTGGCACGTTTGTACTAATTTTGCATTATACAAGTGATCAGGTAGCCAGCCTCCTCTCTGTCCTGGTTCTTTACCTTTTGTGGGCTACAACCATGTGTTGTTCTTTTAATAATTGTTTAATAAAGATTATAATTTATAGCCAAGTTCCCATGCATTTATCCTCTTTGATGTCTTAAAGAGGTCCTGTCACTAGGTCAAATGTAGCCAGTTTCACTTACGCTGCGCCCCTGATTATTCTGCTTTTTGTTTTTTAATTTCACCATATGCATCCATAGATATGAATGAGCCTTTTTATTTAGTGCTCATTTTTATATTCTTTACCAAAGGGGCATCGCTCACAAAATAATTATGCAGAGCACTGTAAAGACATCCCCATGAGGACCCTGTTACCCAAGCCATTTGGGTAGACACTATAAAAATTAGCACCAAATAAAAAATTCCATATCTTTGGAACAGTATGGCAGGTTAGCAAAAAAACAGAATAGACAGGAGCGTAAACTACAAGCAAGAATTGGCTTCATCCTCCCTAATCCTTCCCCCTCTACATAGAATCTCATCAGCAGCAACTGCCATCTGTTATCTTAGTAATGGGAAAATCTGTCTTCATGGAATACAGATTTTACCTCTGCATTGAGAATTTGGAAAAGGAATGAGCAGTCTCGGCAGAGAAAGAAGCAGATTGCTCTGATAACATATATTACAAAGTTGCTTATTGTTATATGCATTAGTAATTTATGAGATTGAAATTTAAACAATGGCTACACTTTAAATTGCAGTGCGCAGGTGCTGGGCCTCTCTGACCTTTCCCGGCGCCGGTGCACTGCAGTACTTTACTTTGCCCTCCACAGGGCAGATCGGTACACCTGCTCAGGAGCCATGACACGAAGCAAGGAGGATGATGACATTGGATGATGACATTGAATGAAGATGGGAGGCGCCGGATCTGCGATGCCCATCGGACCGGACCGCCCTCGGGTGAGTGTAATAAAACTTGTTTTTCTTATCTTTCATGTTAGATCGGGGGCTTATGTGCAGCATTATAGAATGCTGTAGATAAGCCCCAAAAGGCAGTGTCTGCAGCTTATAGCTGAAAAACGAGGTGACAGGTTCCCTTTAATAACTGGTCCCTCATTTAAAAGCTGCAACATCCCGAAATGCATTGACGTTGGATCGCCTATTTAATTGCAATTGGAATGTATATATTTTAATGTACTGTGGATGAAGTTTAACATTTTGAAGATACACAGCTGCTGGCTTCACCTTAGTTCCACCCTCTTATAACATCTGCAAGTACAAGGCATTTGCAGTATTGAACATGTATGGAGCAAGCTGGATTTCTTGTTTCCTGGTGTTATTACAAGCGCTAATTAAGAGGAAGATAACAAAAAAACCCTTCCAAGTACAGTTGTCTTTTTATAGCCCTTATACTGTACAGAACATAGATTAAAATAGTGATCTAATAAATTACAGTGGGTACGGAAAGTATTCAGACACCTTTAAATTTTTCACTCTTTGTTTCATTGCAGCCATTTTGTAAATTCAAAAATTTTCATTTTTTTCTTATTAATGTACACACTGCACCCCATCTTGACTGACCCCATCTTGACCCCATCTGTACCCACTGTAAATATAGGGGTTATAAACTGAAAAACTAAAAAAATGCAGCTAAAGAGGGACCAGAGCAGGGCCAGTTACGTGAAGGCCCAGAAATGACAGGTTTTTGAGGGGTGGAGGAAATGAAAGGGTTAATTAGTATGGTAGAGATGTTGGAGTTGTGGGGAGTCGAGTGAGACAGTTATATCTCATGGGGTAAAAAAAACTTGGTTTGTTTGGCTGAAATTATCTGAAATAAGGATTGGGTTCAGCACCTGTTTAAAGAAGAGGAGAAGAACTCTGCATTCGGGTTGGACCTATGACCAAATAATGGTCAAATCGTCTGCCCTAATGTTTCTTGAAACTAGTTCAGTGTAGCAAGGGCTTTGGGTTGTTTAAACTACAGTATGTCACAGTAGCTGACAGTGAAGAAATTAGAGATGGCCTTGATTAAAGTGGTTGGGCTTGCATCCCAAGTATGGTTACACCTATTTATGAGGTATGGTTTTCGTTCTAGCTGAGATGGTTAATGGGTAACAGGTTAAAATGGTCCAATAGCCAGCACTTTGGCCATACTTTTAAACTTGTGTTTTATTAATACAGCCAAAGTCATCTACATCATCTACAATACCTTAGTAATTATAAAAATAGCTTTCACCTAACAAGGAGGACATACAGGCGGTGCTTAGTCCAAATTGTTGACATTATCAGTCAGCTTTGGAAACAACCACTGATTTCTTAATTTGCTAAGTATGAGAAAATGCTTGAAATTTGTCAACTCAATGAAAACATCCCTAAGATAAAGTTTTTAATAAGTAATTTAAGAAATGTTGTCCTGCAACTTGCCAAATACAGGTTGCAATACCTTAGAAAATTTTTTGACCCTTCAGTTACTGTTTGTATCACAGACTGTCCCTTGTGCAGTTTATTTTTAATGGTAATAAATGTAGAAATGTACAAAATAACTGTCCAGTACTAGGAAAATCTTATATCCAAATGTAACCCAAACTGCTTTCTTTAGTTGATTATATATAAGCTTATATATCGTAATTGATTTCCAAATTTTTCATGTTGAACAGACATGCCATGTAATAGTAGCTGCAGAGCAGAAAAAAAAGGATTTTTTTTTACTTCACCTCCCCATAGCGGAGATAATATCAACCAAATAGTTGCCATTTAATGAGTTAACGTTAGTTAAGTCCAAGTGGGTGTTATCGGATAGTTTTCACTGGATGTATGTTCTTCTGCATTTCTATGCACCCCGATGACATCATCACAGATCCTTCTGCATTTCTAAGGTGCTGTTTGCTTATGATTGGTCAGCATCATACAGGAGACAGTAGTACACACCCCCAGTGAAAAAAATTAATAACCCCCTTTGGACTTAACTAAAGTCAACTCATAAGGTGCTAAATATTTGATTGCTAATATATCCACAAAGGAGAGGCTCTGCAGCCACTATTATATTCTGTGTCCTATTGTGTTTTGGTAGCTGAGGAGAATGAGCAAAAACGGCAATACACCAGAGAGGCTGGAACCTATTGGATTGCAGTAACCTGAACTAACCACACAACTAGAGGTAGCCGTGGAGCGTTCCTACGTTGATCCTAGACGCCTCGTCACAGCCTGAGAGATAACTACACCTAAAGGCAGAAAGATGAAAGCTATCTGCCCCGGAGCAGATCCCCAAAGAAAATAGGAAGCCCCCAAACATATAATGGCGGTTAGACAAGAAGAAGCACAGACACAGACAGAAAATAGAATGAGCAAACGCTGGGGCCCAATCTGTCTAGACAGAAAAGTACAGGAAAGGATACTCACTGCAATCCAAAAAAAACCCCTAAAAAATACCAACTCTTCTGATTGCAAAAACACCTGAGATCACACGATCTCTACCACCTAAATCAGATCTCTGGTGTAACAAAACTAAGCCGCAGCCACTGAAAAAACAGGAAAAAGCAAATGAACAAACAACAGTGGCTTCAGATAAACTGAGAAGAGCACAAGCCCCCCGGAGGGGACCTGGCTGACCTCCACAGAAGTGCAGGGAACAATGCAAAAAGCAAGCACAAAAATAAAAGCAGAAAAAATCTTATCTGATAGCAGAAGATGCAGGCAAGACTCAGCAAACTTCCAAATGTACCAGGAACCACAATTGAGACAAGATCAATTGATCACCGGCAACCATCATGGGAGGGAACCTCCCTTATATCAGACCAGTCAGTGATCTCAGATTGCCATTCCTTGCTGAAAGGTTCAGTACTGTCTGTAACCACCAGAGGGAGCCTCTGCTCAGAAACCATCTCTAGCACATTCATAACAGTACCCCCCCTTGAGGAGGGGTCACCGAACCCTCACTTGTGCAACCAGGCCGATCAGGATGAGCTCGGTGATAGGCACAGATCAGTCTCCTAGCATGGATGTCCGAAGCAAACACCCAAGAATTGTCCTCCTGACCATAACCTCTCCACTTAACCAAATACTGGAGTTTTTGTCTAGAAAAACGAGAATCCAATATTTTCTCAACCACATACTCCAGATTGCCCTCAACCAAAACAGGGTCAGGAGGCGCAGCCATAGGAACCACTGGCTCGACAAACCTCTTCAATAAGGACTTGTGGAACACGTTTTGGATCTTAAATGTCCCTGGAAGAAGCAAACGGAAGGAAACAGCATTAAAAATCTCCATGATCTTATAAGGTCCAATGAACCTAGGCTTAAACTTTGGAGATGCAACCCTCATAGGGATATTTCTTGAGGACAACCAAACCAAGTCCCCCACTTTAAACCGAGGACCATCAGTCCTATGCCGGTTGGCAAACCGTTGGGCCTTCTCCTGAGAGAGAGACAACCTCTCCACTACCTGGTCAAAAATCTGCTGCATTCGCTCCACAACAGAGTCAACACCCAGACAGACAGAAGCCTCCGCCTGTCCCGAAGAAAATCGAGGGTGAAACCCAAAATTGCAGAAAAATGGAGACATCAAGGTGGCAGAGCTAGCCCTATTATTAAGAGCAAACTCAGCCAAAGGCAAAAAAGAGACCCAGTCATCTTGATCAGCAGACACAAAACATCTCAAATAAGTCTCCAAGGTCTGGTTTGTCCTCTCAGTTTGTCCATTGGTCAGAGGATGAAAAGCAGAGGAGTAAGATAATTGAACACCAAGTTTAGAACAAAATGTCCTCCAAAATCTGGAAACAAACTGGACTCCTCTGTCAGACACAATGTTCTCCGGAATGCTATGTAACCGAACCACGTACTGAAGGAACAAAGGCACCAATTTGGAGGAGGAAGGTAACTTAGGTAATGGCACAAGATATATCATCTTGGAAAACCTATCACAGATTACCCAGATAACGGTCATTCTCTGAGAAACAGGGAGGTCGGAAATAAAATCCATAGAGATATGGGTCCATGGCCTCTTGGGCACAGGCAATCGCATCAACAAACCACTAGAGCGAGAGCAAGGCTTGGAGCGAGAGCAAGTCCCACAGGACTGCACAAATTCCCTGACGTCACGAGACAAAGTAAGCCACCAAAAGGACCGACTCACCAAGTCTCTGGTACCAAAAATCCCGGGATGACCAGCCAACGCGCAACAATGAATCTCAGACATCACACTCTTCTTCCACTGGTCTGGGACAAACAATTTCCCAATAGGGCAGCGCTCAGGTTTATCCTCCTGACACCCTTCCAGAGCCAGTCTCAAATTGGGCGAGATGGCAGAAAGAACTACACCCTCTTTCAAAATAACAGTAGGATCAGATAACTCAGGAGAGTCCGCAAAGAAACTCTCGAGAGGGCATCCGCCTTAACATTCTTAGTGCCAGGAAGAAAAGAAACCACAAAATTAAAACTTGTGAAAAACAAGGCCCACCTGGCCTGTCTAGGATTAAGTCGCTTGGCTGATTCGAGATAAACCAGATTCTTATGGTCCGTGAGGACCACCACCTGATGTTTGGCTCCTTCCAGCCAATGTCTCCACTCTTCAAAGGCCCACTTTATGGCCAATAACTCCCGATTACCCACGTCATTACATTCAGTTGGAGAAAATTTTCTAGAGAAAAAGGCACAAGGGTTACTCTTAGAGGTCTCTGGATCTCTTTGGGACAAAACGGCACCTGCCCCAATTTCAGAGGCATCAACCTCCACCTGAAATGGTAGAGAAACATCAGGCTGCCGTAGAACAGGAGCAGAAGTGAATCTCTGCTTAAGTTCCTGAAACGCAGAGACTGCCTCAGGAGGACAATTCACCACATCAGAACCCTTTTTGGTCAAATCAGTCAATGGGTTAACAATACTGGAGAAATTACCAATAAATTTACGATAAAAATTGGCAAAACCCAAAAATCTCTGAAGAGCCTTTAATGAAGTAGGTTGGACCCAATCACAGATGGCCTGAACCTTGACCGGGTCCATTTCAATAACAAACGGAGACAAAATGAATCCCAGAAATGAGACCTTCTGTACGCCAAGACACTTTGATCCCTTCACATACAGTGCATTCTCTCTCAAAATCTGGAACACAGTCCGAACATGTTTCACATGAAAGTCCCAGTCATTGGAAAAAATCAAGATATCATCCAAATAAACAATCAGAAATTTATCCACAAAATCCCTGAAAATATCATTCATGAAGGATTGGAAGACGGAAGGAGCATTGGTGAGCCCAAAGGGCATCACTAGATACTCAAAATGCCCCTCTGGGGTATTAAACTCCGTCTTCCTTTCATCCCCGTGCTTAATGCGAATAAGGTTATACGCCCCCTGAGGTCAAGCTTGGTAAACCAACTAGTACTTTTCACCCTGGAAAACAGGTCAGAAATCAAGGGTAACGGATATTGATACTTCACAGTGATCTTATTCAAGAGACGATAATCAATACACGGCCTCAATGAACCATCCTTTTTGGCCACAAAGAAAAAACCTGCACCCAAGGGTGAAGAGGATGGTCTGATATGACCCTTCTCCAATGACTCCTTGATATAAGATCGCATAGCATTGTGTTCAGGTACAGACAAGTTAAAAAGGTGACCTTTAGGAAATGTACCACCAGGCATTAATTCAATAGCGCAATCAAAGCTCCTGTGAGTGGGCAAGGATGCAGATTTACTTTCACTAAATACATCCGAAAAATCAGTCAAAAAGTCAGGAACATCCTGAGACTGGGGAGAGGCAGAAAAAACAGGAGTGTCGGCATTAACACATTGGCAGCCGCAACTGGTCACAGACACAGATTTCCAATCCAAAACAGGATTATGAGACTGTAACCAAGGGAAACCTAGTACAATAATGTCATGCAGATTATACAGCACCAGAAATTTGCAACTCTCCTGATGATCTGGTTCAACCCTCATTATCACCTGAGTAGAAAACTGGGGTTTATTCTTCGCCAAAGGGTAGAATCAATGCCCAGTAGGGGAATAGACTTCCGCAGGGGTATCATGGGAAACCCACAACATTTGGCAAAGTCAAAATCCATCAGGTTAATAGCTGCTCCTGAATCAACAAAAGCCTGAGCAGAAAATGTGGACAGGGAGCAAATCAGGGTAACAGTCAACAGAAATTTAGTCTGAACACTACCCAAGACAACTTAGCGTGCAAAACGTCTTCCCCGCTTAGGGCAGACAGAAATAGCATGAGAGGCGTCACCACAGTAGAAACATAACCCATTGCGCTTTCGAAACTCATGACGCTGTGCCCCAGAAGTCACTCTGGATGGGCTGCATGGGCTCAGAAGCTGGCTCACAAGGCAACACTATCTCACGCATACCTCTGCGCTCACGCAAACGTCTGTCAATTTGAATAGCCAATGACATTGAATCATTGAGACCAGAGGGAGCAGGGAATTCCACCATAACATCCTTTACATTCTCTGACAGGCCCTTCCGAAAAAGGGCTGCCAAAGCATCATCATTCCATTTGGTCAGGGCTGCCCCCTTTTGGAATTTCTGACAGTACAACTCAGCGTCTTCAAGACCCTGATTTAATGCCAACAAGGTTTTTTCAGCTTGATCAGTGACATTAGGTTCATCGTACAATAACCCCAGAGCCTGAAAAAATACATCAACATCATTCAAAACAGGATCCCCAGGTGTCAGGGAAAAAGCCCAATCCTGAGGGTCGCCGTGCAGGAGAGAGATGACAATTTGAACCTGCTGTGCTGCGTTCCCTGAGGACTTAGGCTTTAAGGCAGAAAACAACTTACAGTTTTTTTTGAAATTTAGAAATTTAGCCCGATCCCCCAAAAACAAATCTGGCATGGGAATCCTAGGTTCCACAACCGGCAACCTAGCAAGATAGGTAGCAATACTCCGAACCTCAGTGGCAAGCTGATCCACACGGCCAGACAACTGTGCAAGCTCCATTGAGAGAAAAAAAAATCCTCCTCAGCACCCAGAGAAAAAGAGGGAAAAAATGCAACAAACAGGAAAAAAAAATCTCTGACAACTCTGACTTTTTTTTTTTTTCCACACTATTTTTCCCTTCTGTGAGTACCATATAATTTTCAGTTTTGGCCGGAGATACTGTTGTGTTTTGGTAGCTGAGGAGACTGAGCAAAAACGGCAATACACCAGAGAGGCTGGAACCTATTGGATTGCAGCAACCTGAACTAACCACACAACTAGAGGTAGCCGTGGAGCGTTCCTACGTTGATCCTAGACACCACGTCACAGCCTGAGAGATAACTACACCTAAAGGCAGAAAGATGAAAGCTATCTGCCCCGGTGCAGATCCCCAAAGAAAATAGGAAGCCCCCAAACATGTAATGGCGGTTAGACAAGAAGAAGCACGGACACAGACAGAAAATAGAATGAGCAAACGCTGGGGCCCAATCTGTCTATACAGAAAAGTACAGGTAAGGATACTCACTGCAATCCAAAAAAAACCCTAAAAAATACCAACTCTTCTGATTGCACAAACACCTGAGATCACACGATCTCTACCACCTAAATCAGATCTCTGGTGTAACAAAACTAAAGGGCCCGTCTCACATAGCGATATCGCTACCGAGATCGGTGCTGAGTCACTAGTTTTGTGACGCAGCACCGAGCTCACCAGCGATATCGCTGTGTGTGACATTCAGCGACGATCAGCCCCCCTGCTGGGTATCGCTGATCGTCGCTGAAATGTCAGGAACATTTTTTTGATCGCTGGTCTCCCGCTGACAGGCACGCATCGCTGCGTGTGACAGGCGGGAGACCAGCGATCCGCTGGTAACCAAGGTACACAGCGGATTTCCAGGCGCGGGGCTGTGCCTAGAAACCCGCTGTGTACCTTGGATACCAGCGCCCTTGATGCAGGGAGCTGGTATCCAAGGTACACAACGGGTTTCCAGGCACCGCGCAGCGCTTGGAAACCCGCTGTGTACCTTGGATACCAGCTCCCTGCATCAGCGCGCTGGTATCCAAGGTACACTGCGGGTAACTAAGCGATGTTACCCGCAGTGTCGCTGTCCCAGATCGCTGCCTGAGCTGCCTGTTTGGCAGCTCAGCAGCGATCATGTAGCGATACACCAGCGATCCTGACAAGTGCATATCGTTGTCGGGATCGCTGGTGTATCGTTATGTGAGACCCAGCCTTAAGCCGCAGCCACTGAAAAAACAGGAAAAAGCAAATGAACAAATAACAGTGGCTTCAGATAAACTGAGAGGAGCACAAGCCCCCCGGAGGGGACCTGGCTGACCTCCACAGAAGTGCAGGGAACAATGCAAAAAGCAAGCACAAAAATAAAAGCAGAAAAAATCTTATCTGATAGCAGAAGATGCAGGCAAGACTCAGCAAACTTCCAAATGAACCAGGAACCACAATTGAGACAAGAACAATTGATCACCGGCAACCATCATGGGAGGGAACCTCCCTTATATCAGACCAGTCAGTGATCCCAGATTGCCATTCCTTACTGAAAGGTTCAGTACTGTCTGTAAACACCAGAGGGAGCCTCTGCTCAGAAACCATCTCTAGCTCATTCATAACAGTGTCCAGTTCAACATGAAAAAGTTGGTGAATTGGTGGGGGTGCCAGGCATCGAGTCCTTACCAATCTGATATTGATTTCGTATCCTAAGGATAGGCCATCAATGTTAATGTACTGGACAATCCCTTTAATCGTAATGTGCCTTCAAAACACCATTGATGGTTTTTTTTTACATCAGATAGACTCTGCTACACTTTAAAAACGTAAACCGAGAGCACTACCAACATGTTTTTAAATTAAAAAATGACCATAATAGGTAGTGTAATATCAAAAGAATATTGATTACATATTTCCCTATTGGGTATCTGAATAGCCTTCCCTTGTAGGTCGGTTAGCTACTGACATGTGTCACGCGTTTAAGCAATGTTCTTGAGAATTTATGAGAACATACCGCTGTGTCCCTCAACTCTGCAGTGTGTTCACCGCTGGTCTCCTGACATCAACAACTGGTGGTGGAAAGGAGGGGTGCCACGTGGTAGCTGCAGTCAATCAACAACCGCTGACCGGCTGCAGCCTTCACATTCCTACTGAACAAATTGTTCATAACTGAACTTAGGTGGAATTATTATTTTTAGAATACCATAGCTGGATGATAAGATGATTTGTGGCATAGAAACAGGGTTACTTATTGTGAGGGACACAGTTACACTTGGGAATGATGTTTGAACTGGTGTTGATGAAACTGGTAATGTTGCTGTTGTGGCTACCCTTGTAAGGAACTCTGTTGTAGATGAAATATGAACAAATATTCTTATTGATCATGATTTGTTAATAAAGATGCACCTGAACTCTAGGACTATGAACCTTATCAGATGTTCTGAACGTTATATGAATTTTGCTAAGCTCCTTATGATGTTATTTATTTATTATTTTTCTGTTCTAATGGGGTTAGAGGAAGCAACGATAGATTTTCGGATTTTCCTATTTTGATAAATTCTAACGTTTATTCCTTAATTATGGCTTTGTATTTTATATCTATTTCTATTGAGACCAAAGAAGTTTTGGGAATCTAGCTATTATTACAGTAAGCATTATTCATACAGAAATTTTATTACTGATGTTATAACTGCTGTAACTACTTTATATGTTTTGTTTATTGATGATGTAATTAACTTTTTGGATAGATGTGGTAAGGTATGATTATTTTTGCTAGCATAAGATAGAACAGTCTAATTTCTGATATCATTGTGTAATAACTTAGTGATTTCTGTTTGATGTACTTTAAATCTGTCGGTGTTATAATAGTTGTTTGGCTAACTATTTAAAGAAAGACATTTACAATTTTGAATAATTAATTGTCATGTCAAACCCAGTCTATAGACAAATCTAATAATATTCTGCAGTGCATAAATGTGGAACTTTGTGTAGTCATTAATGTAGTTGGATTTATAGACTGGTTTATTACGGTAGTTTTGTTGTTGCTGTTTGAACTGTTCCTTCCGCAACTGTAGTATAGAACATAATAATAACATATAAACAACATAAACATTCCATTGTTCAGACAAAACCTCAAACTTCAAAGAAAACAGTCAAAGATTGTTGTGTACAAAACAGTAAGCTTCACAAAGACTACAGGCAATGTCTGCAGACATTCTTTACATAGTTTAGTACAAAAAGGACGTGAATTTCTCATCCACCATAAAACATACCGTAACTAAACCTTACCGGTGGAGCTCTGTGTAGTTGGTATTGTGGTTGTGTTTACTGGAGCCTGGTTTGCTGGGTTTACAGTAACCTGTTGAATTGGCGGTTCTGTTACTGTAAAAGAAAACATAAGTATTATAAAAAATAATATTCACGTATATCACTAATATCTAATGAAACTCCTGCAGGAGTGTAAATGCAGCATGCGTTTTACCTGATGAATGATTGTTTTAGTTGAAATCGTTCAATCTATTATACTGTATATGGAGGCCTTAATTTCCATCGTATAGTTAGGATATGCCATCACTGTTTGATAGTGGAGGTGCAACTTTTGGGACATTCATTGACTGGCCACATTTGTAATTCATATCTATATCTCTTTCTATGTTTGCATGGACCCGTCATGCATTTCCAAACACAGCATGAGTTTGAAGCTCTGTTTGAGGTTGGCAATGGTAAGACCATTGAAGTTGTAGCTTTACTGGGTTCAGTTCTTGTCCTGTGCTTTAGTGTTCTGCTATTCAGATCTTTTGCTGCCTGACTTTGTACCTTGCCTTTGACAATTCATTTGCCTAGCCCCCTTCTCTTGATCCGGAATGTTTTGGACTACGGACTTCAGACTGTGACCTGTCAACTCTTTTTTCTTGCCCCCTGCCTCTGACAAACACTCTTCTTGACTCCCCTGCCTGATAACTTGACAGTGAGAATTGATGATAGCCAGCGTCATACTATGGAATTTACATGTTAACTTTTGCACTTCATTATATGATTATAGGGATATAACAAATGTATGTTTGTGACATTTTGCTACATTTGCACAATATTATAATGTTTTATGAAAAAAATCTTTTTATGTCGCAGATTTCTGAGAGCCATAAAGTGTGTAAATGTAAATGCCCATCTTATAAAATGATGGAGTAATTCTAAGATATGATATTGCTTAATAATAACTGTCAGATTGACCACTATTACTCCCATGGATCCTGTGTATAAAACTCTGAAGAGTGGCACTCCCTGCCATCTGACCATTTAAGAAACAATAGTCAGCTTCAATCTCTTATATGGAGCCATGCTACAGATCCCTAAACACATCTGAATGTTTAGTTTCGGTCTAGGATGCCCATGAGTCATGAAAACATGCATCTGTTACTTGGAAAATATAAGTATTGCTTGGCTTTAATAAATAGTTTACTGCACATGTACAACAGTCTTCATATTTGTAGTCCATTTTTTGTTTGTTTCTGACGAGCAGAAGAGGACAAGTAATCTCAAGTTCACTTTGGGTACCATCATGATACATCTATGGCAAATTCTATGCATATGCATTGTCATTCATCAAAATGCATAATTATCCAAATTATAATTACTAATATGTTTTTGTTCGCCCAGTGATTATTATGTTTCCTGGTTTAGGGAATTCCCACAATGTGTTTTCAAGTGCATCGCCGATGCCTCCCAGCTACCTGCTGCTGAGGGCAGTGCACTCCTGATGACTGACAGCTCGGATCAGTAGCATTATTGAGTCTCTGGATCAAACCGTGTGCTCTTCGATGCTGCAAACAGAGCTAGCTTTGCTTTTGAAGCACTAAATGATATAGGGAAACTTCAGAATAGCACCTGAAGTTCTATAGCAAAAAGCCTATAAATAGTGCATTTCTCGTTCAGAAGCCCCACCACCCCTGGTAGACAGCAGAGGTGGTCGATAACCAAGGCAATAAGGAGTACACCATAAGAATTAAAAATCCCTCTGTTCTTGAAAACAGAGAGGATTTTTAATAAAAGGTAAACTGCAAAGTTGGTTGGAAGAACTTTTCATTTTTATCTATTTAAGAAGTGGAAACAACTCTCTAATACTAAACATTACTATTGCATCTCATCTTGCTAATCTTTGTGTTCAGAAACAAATTAAACTGGTTAGTTTCCCAGATTTTTATCTATTTCCTCCAGTGTATGCCACAAAAACCATAATTTACTTTATGTCTGAGTTCTGTTTGCTGCAATAGATGGAAGGACAAATTTTCTGTGGCATCATCACTTTCACTTACCTATTAATGTTGGAGATGTTCTTACAGTTAAAGCTGTAGTTGTTTCCACAGTTTTTGAACTTCCCATTGTATTCACTGCAGGTGAGCTTAATTGGCCTGATGTTGTTAATATTTCTGGAAAAGATGTAGTGGTTTTTCCATTTGTTGATAAAAGAGTTATTGTAGTTCCTGATTCAGTGTTTGGAGTACTTGTACTTTCCTGTATTGTTGATAATAGTGTTTGTTCAGAGGGTGTAATTCCAGTTAATTCCAGTTTAGTTGATTGTGCACTCTGGATTATAGTTAAGGGTACCACTGTTCCATCTGAGCTTATACTTGTTTTGATTCCCGTTGAACTGGCCTCATCATCTGAGGTTATTAAACTAGTAGTAAAAGATTGAGAAGAGATAGTTGTTTGGCTTATTCCCGAAGATTTTGTTATGTCTTGAGATATAGTGCCTGCTTCAGGTGTTGTAGTAACTGTTGTTGCTTCAATGACTGTAGTTACATCAGAGGTTGTAGTTGATGCCAGTCTAGCTGACAGAGCAGCCTCTGAAGTAGTTGATGGCAGCACTATTGTTGTTGATCCAGTAATTTGTTCTGTTCCTACTGTAGTGGCTTCAGCTTTTGTGGATAGGAAGTCAGTACTAGAAGATTGGAAGGAAAAATTTGTTTTTCCTATTGCTGAAAATGTAGAGTCTGGTGATAAAGTGGTTTTTGGGGTGGTAGTTAGAAGGAGTGAAGTATTTGGTAAACTTGATTTTACATCTATTGTTGAACTTTCAGTAGCAGAAGAAATTGGAAAGCTTGTTTGCTCTATTGCTAATTTTTCTGTAAAAGATATAGTGGTTTCTTCCTTTGTAGTTGTAGCTACTGATTCACTCGTTAAAGTAACTATAGTTTCCTGAACTGTTGATGATACTGCTTGCTCAGAGTTTGTAATTCTTGTTGATTCCATTTTAACTGATGGCATCACCAGTGTTGTTGCTGAGCTTTTACTTGTTTCTGATCCTGTTGAAAAAGCTCCAGCATTTGTTGTCATCAAGTTACCAGTAGAAGATTGAGAAGAAAGAATTGTTTGGATTATTGTTGAAGATGTAGTTGTGTCTTGTGATAAGGTTGTATCTGGGATCGATGTTATTAACAGTGATGTAGATGGTGAAAATTTTAGTGAAGTTATTAAATCTTCTGTTGTACTTTCAGTTGTAACTGTGGTAGGAGAAAGAAGTGGCAAACTTGTTTGGCTTGTTGCTGAATATCTGTTAAATATGCAGATGTTTCTCCATTTGTTAATAAAAAAGAAGTTGTAGTTCTTGATTCATTTGTTGTAGAAAATGTGTTTCTTCAAAGGTTGTTGATACTGTTGCTTCAGAAGTTACAGTTACAGTTGGCAACTGTTTAGTTGATTGTGATGACTCTGAAGTTGTTAATGGCATCATGGTTGTTGTTGAGGTTGTACTTGTTTTTGTTCCCTTTGTAGTCATTTCAGGATTTGTAGTTTTCAAATCAGAAGTAGAAGATTGAGAAGAAAGTGTTTTTTGGCTTATTGCTATTGATTCTGGGGTTGTAATTAACAGTGATGTTGTTGGTGTTGTTTTTAGTGAAGTTGTTACATCTTCCGTTGAATTTTCAGTTGTTGTCATTACTGTAGAAGAAAGAAGTGGAAAGCTTGTTTGGTTTGTTGTTGATAAATTTGTTAAAGATTTAGTAGTTTGTCCATTTGTTATTAAAGTAGTACTTGTATTTCCAGGTTCATTTGTTGTAGAAACTGTTGTTTCTTCAATGGTTATTGATACTTTTACTTCAGAAGTTTCTGATTCAGTTACCACCAGTTTAGTTGATTGTGTAGTTTCTGAAGTACTTAATGGTACCACTGTTGTTCTTGTTGAAGCTGTACTTGTTTTTATTCCTGTAGTAACTTCAGCATTCATGGTTGGTAAATCAGAAGTAGAAGATTGAGAAGAAAGAGTTGTTTGGCTTACTGCTGAAGATGTAGTTGTGTCTTGTGATAAGGTTGTTTCAGGGGTTATTAACAGTAATGTAGTTGGAAAAGTTTTAAGTGAAGTTGTTAAACCTTCTTTTGTTGAACCTGCAGTTGTTGTCATTATGGTAGAAGAAAGAGGTGGAATGCTTGTTTCACTTGTTGATATATCTGCCAAAGATGTAGTAGTTTCTCCATTTGTTAATAAAGTAGTAGCTGTAGTTCCCAATTCATTTGTTATAGAAACTGTTGTTTCTTCAACGGTTGTTAATATTGTTGCTTCAGAAGTTGCTGTTTCAGTTACCACCTGTTTAGTTGATTGTGTAGTTTCTGAAGTACTTAATGGTATCAGTGTTGGTGTTGAAGTTGTACTTGTTTTTATTCCTGTACTAGCTTCAGCATTCATGGTTTGTAAATCAGAAGTAAAAGATTGAGAAGAAAGAGTTGTTTGGCTTATTGCTGAAGATGTAGTTGTGTATTGTGATAAGGTTGTTTCAGGGGTTGTTAACAGTAATGTAGTTGGAAAAGTTCTAATGAAGTAGTTAAACCTTCTTTTGTTGAACCTGCAGTTGTTGCCATTATAGTAGAAGAAAGAGGTGGAATGCTTGTTTCACTAGTTGTTGATATATCTACCAAAGATGTAGTTGTTTCCCCATTTGTTAATAAAGTAGTAGTTGTAGTTCCCAATTCATTTGTTACAGAAACTGTTGTTTCTTTAACGGTTGTTAATACTTTTTCTTCAGAAGTTGCTGTTTCAGTTACCACCAGTTTAGTTGATTGTGTAGTTTCTGAAGAACTTAACGGTACCACTGTTGTTGTTGAAGTTGTACTTGTTTTTATTCCTGTAGTAGCTTCAGCATTCAAAGTTTGTAAATCAGAAGTAGAAGATTGAGAAGAAAGAGATATCTGGCTTATTGTCGAAGATGTAGTTGTGTCTTGTGGTAAGTTTGTTTCTGGGGTAGTTGTTATTAACAGTATTGTAGATGGTGAAATTTTTAGCGAAGTTGTTAAATCTGCTGTTATACTTTCAGTTGTAACTGAGGTAGGAGAAAAAAATGGCAAACTTTTTTGGCTTGTTGTTGATATATTTGTTAAAGATGCAGATGTTTCTCCATTTGTTAATAAAATAGTAGTTGTAGTTCTTAATTCATTTGTTGTAGAAACTGTTGTTTCTTCAAAGGTAGTTGACACTATTGCTTCAGAAGTTGCTTCTTCAGTTACCACTAGTTTAGTTGATTGTGTACTTACTGAAGTAGCTAATGGTACCACTGTTGTTGAAGTTGCACTTTTTCTTATTTCTGTAGTAGCTTCAGCATTCGTGGTTAGCAAATCAGACGTAGAAGATTCAGAAGAAAGGGTTGTTTGGCTTTTTGCTATTGTTTCTGGAGTTGCTATTAACAGTGATGTTGTTGGTGATGTTTTTAGTGAAGTTGTTACAGCTTCCGTTAAACTTTCGGTTGTTGTCATTACTGTAGAAGAAAGGGGTGGAATGCTTGTTTCACTAGTTGTTGATATAGCTGCCAAAGATGTAGTAGTTTCTCCATTTGTTAACAAAGTAGTAGTTGTAGTTCCCGATTCATTTGTTACAGAAACTGTTGTTTCTTCAACGGTTGATAATACTTTTTCTTCAGAAGTTGCTGTTTCAGTTACCACCTGTTCACTTGATTGTGTAGTTTCTGAAGTACCTAATGGTACCAGTGTTGTTGTTGAAGTTGCACTTGTTTTTATTCCTGTAGTAGCTTCAGCATTCGTGGTTTGCAAATCAGAAGTAGAAGATTGAGAAGAAAGAGTTGTCTGGCTGATTGATGAAGATGTAGTAGTGTCTTGTGATAAGGTTGTTTCTGGTGTTGTTGTTATTAACAATGATGTAGATGGTGAAATTTTTAGCAAAGTTGTTAAATCTGCTGTTTTTATACTTTCTGTTTTAACTGTGGTTGGAGAAAAAAATGGCAAACTTGTTAGGCTTGTTGTTGATATATTTGTTAAAGATGCAAATGTTTCTCCATTTGTTAATGAAAGTGTAGAAACTGTTGTTTCTTCAACGGTTGTCAATTCTTTTGCTTCAGAAGTTGCTGTTTCAGTTACCACCAGTTCAGTTGATTGTGTGGTTTCTGAACTAGTTAATAGTATCACGGTTGTTGTTGAAGTTGTACTTGTTTTTATTCCTGCAGTAGCTTCAGCATTCGTGGTTAGCAAATTAGAAGTAGAAGATTGCGATGAAAGAGTTGTATGGCTTACTGCTGAAGATGTAGTTGTGTCTTGTGATAAGGTTGTTTCTCGGGTTATTAATAGTGATGTAGATGGTGAAATTTTTAGCGAAGTTGTTAAATCTTCTGTTGTTGAACTTTCAGTTGTAACTGTAGTAGGAGAAAGAAGTGGCAAACTTGTTTGGCTTGTTGTTGATACACTTGTTAAAGATGTAGTAGTTTCTCCATTTGTTAATAAAATAGCAGTTGTAGTTCCGGGGTCATTTGTTGTAAAAGCTGTTGTTTCTTCAACAGTTGTTGACACTTTAGCTTCAGAAGTTGCCTTTTCAGTTAAAACCAATTTAGTTGATAGTGTATTTTCTGAAGTAGCTAATGGTATCAATGTTGTTGCTGAGCTTGTACTTGTTTTTATTCCTGTAGTAGCTTCATTTGTGTTTATCAAGTCAGAAGTAGAAGACTGAGAAGAATGAGTTGTGTCTTGTGATAAGGTAATTTCCGGACTTGTGCTTAACAGTGATGTAGTAGGTGTAGTGTTTATTGAAGTTGTTAAATCTTTTATTGTTAAGCTTTCAGTAATTGTCATTGTGGTAGAAGAAGGAAGTGACAAGCTTGTTTGGTTTAATGTTGATATGCCTGTCAAAGATGTAGTTGTTTCTCCATTTGCTAACAAAGTAGTAGTTATAATTCCTGATTCTTTTGTTGCAGGAACTGTTGTTTCTTCACTGGTTGTTGATACCTTTGCTTCAAAGGTTGCAGTTCCGGTTAGCACCAATTTAGTTGATTGTGTAGTCTCTAAATTAGTTAATGGCACCATGGTGGTTGTTGTTGAGCTTGTTCTTGTATTTATTCCTGTAGTAGCTCCAGCATTTGTGCTTAGCAAATCAGAAGTAGAGGATACAGAAGAAAGAGTTGTTTGGCTTACTGCTGAAGATATAGTGTCTTGTGTCATTTCTGTGCTTGGTATTAACAGTGATGTAGAAAGTGCAGTTTTTAGTGAAGTTGTTAAATCTTTTATTGTTGAACTTTCAGTTGTTGTTACTGTAGTAGAAGAAAGAAGTGACAAGCTTTGATCAATTTAGGTGTTGATAATTTTTTTCTGTGCCATGATATCACAGTGCTGGTTTATATGAGTTCAAGATGACCTTTGTTAGATATGTAATTTTACTTACTTTATTTTACTCTTTTTTTTATGGATAGACATTATAGATGATTTCAAGAATTCTGTAACTGTGACTGATGCGGCTGTGCTTGAAAATTATATGAATGAGGTTCTCCACTACTATAAGATTTAATGAGCAATCAAGGAAAGAGGGATTGGGAAAGGAGAGGAAAATTTCCAGCACTCAGGGTTCTGGAAATGTTCTCTTCCTTCCCCCTCCCTTTTTCCTTGATTACTCTGTTGATTGATCGAGGTTGGAGGCCTGGACAATTCAGTGCACCGACTCCATGGACATTTTGGTATTGTATGCAGTGTAGCGGTAAGCTGATTTCCTTCAACATATTTTGTATAGGATTTAAGCCTAATTAACCAAGGACTGCGTAAAAAAAAGCGCAAAAACAAAACAACCTATACTCACTTACCAAACCAGCGCATGCACTACACTCTGCACTATAAACCCAGTCGGGTCAACTGATGTCAACATCCAGAGGGGGCGTCACACGACTGCTGCCACCAGTCAACAGCTGCTGATGATAAGAATCTTTGACATTCTGTAAAGTTTGTTCTTGTTTGGACTTTTATGATTGAGCAGAACCCCTTTAAAGAAATTGTCATGAACTAGGTGGTACTCTCCATGTTACTTATAGGGGTTTATCACACAGGCAAAAGTGCTGTATATTTAATACAGAATGAAAAATTAAGCATTTTCACTAATGGATGTGTTTAAACATAATGCTGCTGTGCAGAGATACCTTGAAAATGGTACACCTGCTGTATCCTGTGTAATGGCTTATGCCCCACCGTATAGAAGTGCTTTACTGGCTAATCAGCACCTGGTGTTCATATTGATCTTAAAAAGGAGGAAGGAAGGATAAGTGAATATTCTCTGCTGATAGCGCTTGTAGGGGCTATTACAAGCTTATATCATTACTCCTCCCTACCTGTTCCCTTCGATTAAGTAGCAATGGTATGTACTATAGCTTAGGAGCTCGGAGCTCACCTTAATAAGTCACACTATTGTAGTACAACAAGCTCAGTGGCTGAACATATAAACTGAAAGAACAGCATACATGGCAAGCTACTGAGCTTGTTGTACTGAGCTGGTGTGATTTATTAAGGTGAGTTGAAAAGCCTTCTGCTATAGCACATGCCATTGCTACTTAAATCAGACCGAGATCGGAACGAAATGCATTAAGCTGTCATGCTCTGGTGGAAAGATCTGCCGGTCAGTCTGAGCATTGTGGTCTGATGTTGGTCCAATTGAATAGGCTGTCTGACTGCAGTCTTAGAAGAAGGAATCAGGCAGGGGGGAGTAATGACATAAGCATGTAATAGCCCCTGCCAGTGCGATTAGTAGAGAATATTCACATATCCCTCCTTCTGTTTTCTGTTGTATCAGTGCAAACAGCACATGCAGGCAAGCAGCTACAGCACCTCTAAATGGTTAATACACGGTTTATCTCTGCAAAGCCACATTTTTAAAAAAACACATCCAATTGTGAAAATGCTTACACTCCCTGACAGAAGTTATGTCGCTTATCCATGTTATGTAAATCAAAGCTTATAACCTGACGTTAAATTCATCCATTGGTTTTATAAATTACTCTTTTGAAAGCTGAAACCCTCCCAAATTTGGTTTAGGTTAAGAAAATAAATTGGCATCAATGCTTAAATATTGATCATTTAATGAACATAGAATGGTCAGATTTTGGCAAGACAAAAGATTTGTCGCCCACAGAAAGTAATGTGATATTCAAACAATAATTATCTTAAAATACAAATATATGTTGCATAAAATTGGTGAATGAAGTTGTGTGCTATTAGAGTCATATTTAATATTTTGTGTGACTTCCATGAGCTTGAAGGACTGCATCCATGCGGTTCAACAATGATTCATACAATTTATTAATGAAGTCATCAGGAATAGCAAAGAATGCAGTCTTACATGCCTCCCAGAGTTCATCTAGATTCCTTGGTTTTGTCTTCCAAGCTTCCTCTTTCATCCTACCCCAAACATGCTCAATGATGTTCATGTCTGGTGACTGGGCTGGCCAGTCCTTGAGCACCTTGATCTCTTTTGCCTGGAGGAACTTTGTTGTACAGATGGATGTATGAGATGGAGCACCATCCTGCTGCAGGATTTGACCCCTTTTAAGATTTGGAATGTAAGAGGCAGCTAATACTTCTTGATATTTTAGGCTATTAATATTGCCTTCCACCTTGCAAATGTTTTGCACACCCCCATACTGAATGTAACCCCAGACCATGATCTTTCCACCACCAAATGTAACTGTTTTCTGGGTGTATTTTGGATCCATACGGGCTCCAGTAGGTCTCCTGCAGTATTTGCGGTGGCTGTGGTGTTATTCCACTGAAGATTCATCAGAGAAATCCAACTTCTGCCACTTTTCCAGCGTCCATCTGTTTAGCAGGCTGTGGGACTCTGCAAATGCCACACGTTTTTTTATTTGCCTTTTATTTAGTGCTGGCTTCTGGGCACTGATTCGACCATGGAGGCCATTTCGAGACAGAATCCTACAAACTGCTCTAGTTGACACAGGAACTTGAGGTGACCAGGCCTGTTGGAGCTCTGCTGCAGTGAAAGAGGGGCTTGCTTTAGATTTTCTAACCAACAAACGTTCCTCCTGAGCAGTTGTCTCGGGGGTCTGCCGGACCTGGGCTTGTCAAACCCATCTCCAATCTCTTCAAATCTTTTTTTAATTATTTCTACTTGATGCTGAGACACATTAAAGGTCCAGCCACCTCTGCAGTGGATCTGGTCTTCAGCCTCTTGATAATCCAGGCTTTGGTCGCAGGGTGGATTTTTGGCATGTTGTCAGAGCTCAGGTTGCAGTTCAAGTGAAGGTCTGGGGTGCTGGGTTTCTTTTTATACACACCCACTAATTAACCGATCATTTACTGAGCACTGGTGAGGATGTAAACTAGGATTGGGTGCATTATATGACCGGGCGACAAAACTTTTGTCTTGCCAAAGTCTGATCATTCTGTGTTCATTAAATGATCAATATTTCAGCATTGATTCCAATTTATTTTCTTAACCTAAACCAAATTTCAGCTTTCAAAGAGTAATTTATAAAACCAATGGATGAATTTAACGTCAGGTTATAAGCTTTGATTTACATAACATGGATAAGCGACATTACTTCTGTCATGAAGTGTAGTTTTCCATTATCTATTGAATTAAGCAGCACTTTTATTATGGAGCAATGCCTTTAAGGGTACTGATGTCCTCGTAGTATGGTTAATTAGTGTCAATCAAACAAAATTGCTTATTAAGGTGGATACAAGTATTCTTAGAAGTTATGTTTTAATTGGTGTTGATGAAACAGGTTGTGGTTCTGTAGCAGTTACTTTTGTGCTAAACACCATTAAATACGCTCAGTTCTTCTTATAGATTCTGTTGTTGTTAATAAAGATGCACGTGAATTCAAGGATTAGGCACTTTATCAGTTGTTCCTATATCTTTTTATCTTTTATTTTGTTGTTATTCTCATGAAATGATCACCAGCAAAGATAGGTTTTAGGATTTTCATATTTTGATATAATCTTTTATTCCTTCATTGTGGTTTTATACCATTTAATCATGGTCTATGGTGTTTTTTTTCTATTTAGACCAATGAAGTGTTAATGTTGTATAGATGCTTCAAGTACTGAACAAAGTTCTGTTTTTTGATTATGTCTTAAACTGTTTGGACAGATTTAAACTGAAAGATTTGGTAAAGTATGATATTTTTAACTTGCAGATGAAATAACTTTTATGCATGCAAAGAAAACATCTTGTAATAACGTTGTGATTTCTCTTCTGGTGTTCTTTCCATTTGACTGGGTACAATCGCTTGTACAGCAGTTTTAAAAAAACTTTTACAAATTTGAATGAATTAATTATTTGGAACCCAATCAATAGACAAATGTAATAATATTCCACCGAATATAAATGTTACTTACCTGTGGAACTTTGTGTGGTCTTTGTAGTTGGAATTGGAGATTGGGTTATTAGATTTGCTGTAACTGTTTGAGTCGTTTCTTCCATAACTGTAACATATAAACAAACTTTAGTGGTGTCTTTATGCATTCTAAACACAGTTTTATTCCAAAAGTACATCAATTGATCAACAATTGTAAGACATAGTAACTAAAGGCCCCATTTAGACTAAGTTGAATTGGCGGCATTGGACAATTGCCAACAGTGTATGGGTATCTACTCAGATAATGTTGAAGGAGAGAAGGATCCATTTATTGAAATTTCTAAGGCCAATCCGTTTGTTTGGTGGGAAGATAAGCTGTTGCTGAAGGAGTCTGGTAATGGCTTTCCAATATGGAACACAGGAATGCTTGGCCGAGCTGAGCATCTTTGTGTATGGGGGAGTTGGACGGAGATAGCGGAAAGCTATATGAAGTGTATAAGGGAGCTTTAAATTTACCTGTTGAGCTCTGTGCAGTTGGAATTGCTGATGCATTTACCGGAGCCTGGTTTGCAGGGTTAACAGTAACCTTTTGGATTGGTGGTTCAGATACTGCAAAAAGAAAATTCATAGAAAATAATGCAACAAATAATATTTAGCTATGTTACTAAAATGATTGATGTTTTTATGTTAGCTGTAGCTACCCCACTTATACCGCTGCATATACATTGTTTTGTTGTTTGTTTTTTTGGGAATGTTTTTACATGTACCAGTTTGCATAGTACCACCATCATACACCACCACAGGACTGATAAAAATAAACTGAAAACTAAATTGGCTTTTCCAGGTTTCACATGTTAGCGTGTCTTATGGCAGCAAAAGATATTTAGATAATTGGGATTCTAAACACCCCCATACTCTTTAAAGTATGTTGCTGGTTGAATAATTGATTATTGTGCAAATAGCCAAAATGCTGACACAGTCATATATATTTTAGTTCATATTAGCTGTTACAAGTTCTGTGGCATCAGGTGATGGAGAAAAGTAAGTTGACATTGTAAGAGGTTCCGCTAGATGGACCACCAGTGATCATACTAGATGGACCACCAGTGATCATCCATTTATGTGAAAATTCCTTCATATTATGAAAACCACAGGACTGCAAACATTTTCTGCTTGAAACTCAACAACCAAACCCAGGTGATGATGGGGCCTCACTAATGGTTGACAATGCTGTGGAAGCAGTAAAACAAGTTTTGTGTTCTCATGTTTCCTCATATTCTCATTTTCATGTTCAATACCCAAAGTACATGGCCTAATTTGGCCTTTCAGTGTTCAGTGTTGATATTTATTTATTAATTACTGCATTTTGAGAGATTCAACATTTTTTCCATAGACCAATAATTTTTTTTTGCAGAGCAAATTATGATTTTTAAGCATCAATATTAGTGTACATACATATAATTTATTAACTTTACAAAAAACATTTTACTGTGCAACTCAACTTGTTAAAGAGGCTATCCGAAAATTTTGTTATTTATTTGTATTGGGCTAAGAACTTACTGGCATAAAGTTGATAACTACCTTCCCGTTCTGCCCAGCTATGATCTGTGCCAGCTTGGGTAGTGATTTTTTTTGTTTCCTTTGACATCATATCAATAGAGCACTTCATTCTCTTCAGGGAGCAAGCAGCGAAGAATTGGCAGTAAATCAGTAAATCAGTATGACATCAGCAGGGACTGCCCATCAACAGAGCAAAGTGAAAGAGAAGAAGCTGCTCAGTTGATGTGGTGTCAACACAAGGAGGAGAATCGCTGGCAGCAGTGGTCTGTGACCAAACTGAGTCGACAAAGATCGTCGTCAGGCTGAAAAGGCAGGTAGTTAGCAATTACCTACCGGAAAAATATTAACCATGTACAAAAAAAGAAGTCAAAGTTCTCGATAACACCTTTAACTTTAATTTGCAATACATTATGATTGTGGGTACAACAAACATGTATATTTTTCATATGTTATTACATTAGCACATTAGCATCCTGTTTTCATAAAAAAAAATATTACTTTTGTTTCACCATAAAAGCTGTTTAAGTAAAATTGCCCATCATACAAAATGATGGAAAATTGCTAGTTATGCAAGTTGGACTTCAACTACATTCATGGCTCACGGGAATAAAAAAAGGTCAAGATGAGAGAGTGGTGTTTCTTCTAAATCTCTGAACATTTGGTCTCCTTGTTATTTCACTATCCAGAAAACTGCGGTTAGCCTCAACCTGTTGAATGGGCCATGATGCAGTGCCATAAGCACATATGAGTGGTGGAGATGTGACAGTTTAGGATGTTCAGAAAACATGAGAATGTGAGCGGTAAAATACGTGTTAATTGGTAAAATACAAGCATTACTTGGCTACAATAAATAGTGTAATGCAAATATTTAGCAAACTTTTCAAATGTCTAATCCCTGTAACTGTAAGGGATAATTGATCTCTATTCCACTTTGGGTATGACCAGCTGGACGACTCCTGATGCAAATGACACAACATTTATGGCATATCATATGCACATTCTGTACATTGTCAATTATCAAAATACATACTAGAAATATAATAACTAAAATGTTTATTTAAGACTATTAACTTCATTGTTATGTTTTTGAATATCGTTATTGTTTTTTTTATCATGTTAATCTAGTCTTTAAAAATAATGAATTAAATACTTAGTTTCCCAGAATTTCATTTGTCTGCTCTCTTTTCATGGTATGTATTCAGTTACATTCCCATGTACCAAAAATGCAATAACATTATCACTGTGTATTCATTTTGGAACAAACTGTTGCATTTCAGAGTGCATGAGATTTTCAGATATTTCATACATTTGCTGAGAAAAATTGCTGTGTAAACTGACAAGTACTGTGGGTGTAAGATCCTCAGCATGTTACTTTATGCTGCTGCTGGTGTGATTTTCATCTGTTATGTTACAAAGTGTGATAAGCGCAGATACCATGTAACTTCTTTGCAATGATATCCACGGCAGAAAATATAATTTTTGTTATGCAAAAGGTCTACAGGGAAAAATGTTAAAAATGCAACATTTTACTTTATGTAACTCTTCCACTAGTTTGCATAGTAGTGGGTGCATATTATCTGTGTTATCATCACCATAACTTACCTGTTAATTCTGGAGTTGTTTTGACTGTTAATGATTCAGTTGTTAATTTAGAAGACAAAAAAGTTGATTCCGATTCAGAAGTTAATTGAACAGCAGTGGTGGTTGTTGAGCTTGTACTAGTTTCAGTTCCTGGTTTAGTAGATTCAGCATGTGTGGTCAAAGCATCAGTAGTGGAAGACTGATGATTAACTGTTGTTTGGCTTGTTGCTGGAGACGTAGTTGTTTCTTGCAATAAAGTTGTTATAGGGGTTGTGGTTAGTAATAGAGAAGTTGTTGGTGAAGTTGTTAAATCGGTTGTTAAACTTTCAGTTGTTTCTCTGGTAGAAGAAAGAAGTGGCAAGCTTGTTTGGCCTGTTGGTGTTTCTGCAAGAGAAGTTGTGGTTTCTCTATTTGTTGATAAAGTAGTAACTGTCATTGGTGATTCAGTTGTAGAAACTGTTGTTTCTTGAACAGTGGTTGGTACTATTGCTTCAGAGGTTGTTTCCAGTTTTGTTGATTGTGTAGCCTCTGAATAAGCTAATGGTAGCACAGTGGTTGTTTCTGAGCTAGCACTTGTTTCTGTTCCTTTTGTGGTAGCTTCAGGACTTGTAATTATAGAATCAATGGAATACAGAGGGTTAGCTGTTGTTTGGCTTATTGCTGGAGACGTACTTGATTCTTGTAATAAAGTTGTTGTTAGCAATAGTGAAGTGGTTGGTGAAGTTTTTAAATCTGTTAAAATTTCAGTTGTCGCTGTGGTGGAAGTAACTGGTGGCAAGTTTGTTTTGACTGTTGGTGTTTCTTTAACAGAAGTTGTGGTTTCTTCATTTATTGATAAAGTTGTAATTGTTATTGGTGATTCAGTTGTAGAAACTGTTGTTTCTTCAACAGTGGTTGATACTATTGCTTCAGAGGTTGTTTCAGGTTTAATTGATTGTGTAGCTTCTGAAGAAGTTAATGGCACCACGGTGGTTGTTGCTGAGCTAGTACTTGTTTCTGTTGGAGTTACTTCAGGACTTGTAGATATAGCAACAGTAGTGGAAGACTGAGGGTTAACTGTTGTTTGGCTTATTGCTGGAGATGTAGTTGCTTCTTGCAATAAGGTTGTAATAGGGGTTGTTATTAATAATGAAGCTGTTCGTGAAGTTTTTAAATCTGTTGTTAAACTTTCAGTTGTTGCTGTGGTAGAAGTAATTGGTGGCAAGGTTGTTTGGCTTATTGCTGGAGACGTACTTGATTCTTGTAATAAAGTTGTTGTTAGCAATAGTGAAGTGGTTGGTGAAGTTTTTAAATCTGTTAAAATTTCAGTTGTCGCTGTGGTGGAAGTAAGAGGTGGCAAGCTTGTTTTGACTGTTGGTGTTTCTGGAACAGAAGTTGTGGTTTCTCCATTTGTTAATAAAGTAGTAATTGTCGGTGATTCAGTTGTAGAATCTGATGTTTCTTGGACAGTGGTTGATACTATTGCTTCATAGCTTGTTTCAAGTTTAGTTGATTGTGTAGCCTCTGAAGAAGTTAATGGCACCATGGTGGTTGTTGCTGAGCTAGTACTTGTTTCTGTTGTAGTTGCTTCAGGAATTGTAGTTATAACAACAGTAGTGGAAGACTGAGGGTTAACTGTTGTTTGGCTTATTGCTGGAGACGTAGTCCTTTCTGTTTTTTGCAATAAGGTTGTTATAGGGGTTGTTATTAATAGTGAAGTTGTTGGTGAAGTTGTTAAATCTGTTGTTAAACTTTCAGTTGTTGCTGTGGTAGAAGTAATTGGTGGCAAGGTTGTTTGGCCTGTTGTTGGTGTTTCTGGAACAGAAGTTGTGGTTTCTCCATTTGTTGATAAAGTAGTAATTGTCGTTGGTGGTTCATTTGTAGAAACTGTTGTTTCTTGAACAGTGGTTGATACTATTGCTTCAGAGGTTGTTTCAAGTCTAGTTGATTGTGTAGCCTCTGAAGAAGTTAATGGCATCACTGTGGTTGTTTCTGAGCTCGCACTTGTTTCTGTTGTGGTAGCTTCCGGATTTGTGGTTATAACAACAGTAGTGGAAAACTGAGGGTTAACTGCTGTTTGGCTTATTGCTGGAGAGGTAGTAGTTTCTTGCAATAGGGTTATTGAGATTGCGGTTAATAGTGAAGTCGTTGGTGAAGTTGTTAAATCTGTTGTTAAACTTTCAGTTGTTGCTGTGGTAAAAGTAATTGGTGGCAAGCTTGTTTGACCTGTTGTTGGCGTTTCTGGAACAGAAGTTGGGTTTCTCCTTTTGTTGATAAAATAGTAATTGTTTTTGGTGATTCAGTTGTAGAAACTGTTGTTTCTTGAACAGTGGTTGATACCATTGCTTCAGAGGTTGTTTCAAGTTTAGTTGATTGTGAAGCCTCTGAAGAAGTTAATGGCACCACAGTGGCTGTAGCTGAGCTAGTACTTGTTTCTGTTGTAGTTGCTTCAGGACTTGTAGTTATAAAAACAGTAGTGGAAGACTGAGGGTTAACTGTTGTTTGGCTTATTGCTGGAGACGTAGTTCTTTCTGTTTCTTGCAATAAGGTTGTTACAGGGGTTGTTATTAATAGTGAAGTTGTTGGTGATGTTAAATCTGTTGTTAAACTTTCAGTTGTCGCTGTGGTAGAAGTAATTGGTGGCAAGGTGTTTGGCCTGTTGTTGGTGTTTCTGGAACAGAAGTTGTGGTTTCTTCATTTGTTGATAAAGTAGTAATTGTAGTTGGTGATTCAGTTGTAGACACTTTTGTTTCTTGAACAGTGGTTGATACCATTGCTTCAGAGTTAGTTTCAAGTTTAGTTGATTGTGTAGCCACTGAAGAAGTTAATGGCACCACGGTGGTTGTTGCTGAGCTAGTGCTTGTTTCTGTTGTAGTTGCTTCAGGACTTGTAGTTATAACAACGGTAGTGGAAGACTGAGGGTTAACTGTTGTTTGGCTTATTGCTAGAGACGTAGTTCTTTCTGTTTCTTGCAATAAGGTTGTTACAGGGGTTGTTATTAATAGTGAAGTTGTTGGTGATGTTGTTAAATCTGTTGTTAAACTTTCAGTTGTCGCTGTGGTAGAAGTAATTGGTGGCAAGGTTGTTCGGCCTGTTGTTGGTGTTTCTGGAACAGAAGTTGTGGTTTCATTTGTTGATAAATTTGTAATTGTCGTTGGTGATTCAGTTGTAGAAACTGTTGTTTCTTGAACAGTGGTTGATACCATTGCTTCAGAGTTTGTTTCAAGTTTAGTTGATTGTGTAGCCTCTGACGAAGTTAATGGCACCACGGTGGTTGTTGCTGAGCTAGCACTTGTTTCTGTTCCTGTTGTAGAAGCTTCAGGACTTGTGGTTATAGCAACAGTAGTGAAAGACTGAGGGTTAACTGTTGTTTGGCTTATTACTGGAGATGTAGTCGTTTCTTGTAATAGGTTTGTTATTGGGGTTGTTGTTGTTAATAGTGAAGTTGTTGGTGAAGTTGATAATTCTGTTGTTAAACTTTCAATTGTCGCTCTGGTAGAAGTAACTGGTGGCAAGCTTGTTTGGCCTGTTGTTGGTGTTTCTGGAACAGAAGTTGTGGTTTCTCCTTTTGTTGATAAAGTAGTAATTGTCATTGGTGATTCAGTTGTAGAAACTGTTGTTTCTTGAACAGTGGTTGATACTATTGCTTCAGAGGTTGTTTCAAGTTTAGTTGATTGTGTAGCCTCTGAAGAAGTTAATGGCACCACAGTGGTTGTTGCTGAGCTAGTACTTGTTTCTGTTGTAGTTGCTTCAGGACTTGTAGTTATAACAACGGTAGTGGAAGACTGAGGGTTAACTGTTGTTTGGCTTATTGCTGGAGCGTAGTTCTTTCTGTTTCTTGCAATAAGGTTGTTACAGGGGTTGTTATTAATAGTGAAGTTGTTGGTGATGTTGTTAAATCTGTTGTTAAACTTTCAGTTGTCGCTGTGGTAGAAGTAATTGGTGGCAAGGTTGTTTGGCCTGTTGTTGGTGTTTCTGGAACAGAAGTTGTGGTTTCTTCATTT
>JARQOD010000001.1:329775761-329816757 GCA_033576555.1 Oophaga sylvatica | reverse complement strand
CAAAATCCATGGGCCTTGACAGTCTTTTAATACCAGGCCGCAGCAGTCTGCATTTTACTTGGCTGGTTAACAAAAATAGGGGACCCCTACGCCGTTTTTTTTTCGAGGGGATCCCCTATTTTTGTTAACCAGCCAAGCTAAGCAGACTGCTGTGGCCTGGTATTATCAGGCTTGCAAGGTCCATGGATATTGGATCCTTACCAGCCTGAAAAACCAGGCCTCAGCGGTCTGCTTCATCTGGCTGGTTAACAAAAATAGGGGGGACCCCACGCCAATTTTTTTCGAGGGATCCCCTATTTTTGTTAATCAGCCAAGATATGCAGACTGCTGTGGCCTGGTATTATCAGGCTGGCAAGGTCCATGGATCTTGGCTCCTTAACAGCCTGAAAATCCAGGCCTCAGCGGTCTGCTTCATCTGGCTGGTTAACAAAAATAGGGGGGACCCCACGCCATTTTTTTTTCGAAGGGAACCCCTATTTTTGTTAATCAGTTCCCTCTGACGTCACTGATGGTGTCCCTGGCTGACCTGAAGTGAAAGTGGAAAGCAATCAATTAAGCTTTCCACTTCCTCTCCTGTCAGCCAGGAGAGGAGCTCATTCATTTGGGGGTTTACTGTGAGGCTGCAGCATTAGCTGCGGTCCCTGCAGTAAACATTAACCCTTTCTGAAGGATTACACTGTGGGACCTGACTGTGCATCGGATTGGTAAGAATAATTTTGCTTTATTATTTTATTTTATTACAGGAAATGGTTTTAGCAGGTAAATAAAATATGGTCAAAAACTGTGTGATTATTTCATTAAACTTCTTTTTTATTAAAGTGTGTGTGTTTGATTTTTCTTTCATACAATAGGATTAATAATTGATAGTTGTCTAATTGACAGCTCTCAATTATTAACCTGGCTTAAAGTGACCTTTCAATTGCAAGGTCATTTTAACCCCTTATTAACCCATTCCCACCGCTACAGGGCAATGGGAATAGACGGGCAAAGTGCCAGAAAGGGCAAATCTAATTAGAGATTTGCCCTTTCTGGGGTGTCTGGGGGCAGATGTTAAGTAGCCGGGGGGGCCAAAAAAAATGGTCCCTCTCTGGGCTATTATTATCTGCCCCCACTCACTGGCTTTGTCTGTCTGGTTGCGAAAATAGGGCGGGAGCCCACGCATTTTTTTTCAGCAATTTTACACCTCATATAATATATATACATGTCATTGAATTTGTGACACATATATATATATATTTATATTTATAGTTCATACACTTCTACATAGTATAATAGCCGCTAATTCAATTGCCGGCTTTTGTGAAAATGCAGAACCCGACATGAAATGACACTTGGTGTACATAGGGTTAACCATGTCTTTTCATGTAGTTTGATATCTGATTTGCACAAACAATTACATGAGTGTAAGTGTGCAAAATTTCACACCTGTATGGGTTAATTAAAGGTGTAAATTCGTAGCAAAAAAGTCTGTTTTTTTTACAACGAATTTACACCTTTAATTAACCCCTACAGGTGTGAAATTTTGCACACATAGACTGATTTAATTGTTTGTGCAAATCAGATAGCAAACGACATGAAAAGACATGGTTAACCCTATGTACACCAAGTGTCATTTGAAATGACACTTGGTGTACATAGGGTTAACCATGTCTTTTCATGTCGTTTGCTATCTGATTTTCACAAACAATTAAATCAGTCTATGTGTGCAAAATTTCACACCTGTAGGGGTTAATTAAAGGTGTAAATTCGTAGCAAAAAAGTCCATTTTTTTTACAACGAATTTACACCTTTAACCCTTCAAGACCCAGCCTATTTTGACCTCAAAGACCTTGCCATTTTTTGCAATTCTGACCAGTGTCCCTTTATGAGGTAATAACTCAGGAACGCTTCAACGGATCCTAGCGATTCTGAGATTGTTTTTTCGTGACATATTGGGCTTCATGTTAGTGGTAAATTTAGGTCGATAATTTTTGCGTTTATTTGTGAAAAAAATGGAAATTTGGCGAAAATTCTGAAAATTTTGTAATTTTCAAATTTTTAATTTTTATTCTGTTAAACCAGAGAGTTATGTGGCACAAAATAGTTAATAAATAACATTTCCCACATGTCTACTTTACATCAGCACAATTTTGGGAACAACATTTTTTTTGTTAGGAAGTTATAAGGGTTAAAAGTTGACCAGCGATTTCTCATTTTTACAGCAAAATTTACAAAACCATTTTTTTTTAGGGACCACCTCACATTTGAAGTCACTTTGAGGGTCTATATGGCAGAAAATACCCAAAAGTGACACCTTTATAAAAACTGCACCCCTCAAGCTACTCAAAACTACATTCAAGAAGATTATTACCCTTCAGGTGCGACACAGGAACTAAAGCAACGTGGAAGGAAAAAATGGACATTTTAATTTTTCCAACAAAAATTTTCTTTTAGCATCAATTTTTTCATTTTTACATGGGCATCAGGATAAAATGGATCCTAAAATTTGTTGGGCAATTTCTCCTGAGTACACAGATACCTCATATGTGGTCATAAACCACTGTATGGGCGCACGGCAGGGCTCAGAAGGGAAGGAGCGCCATTTGACTTTTTGAATGGAAAATATGCTGGAATATTTAGCGGTTGCCATGTCGCATTTGGAGAGTTCCTGTGTGCCTAAACATTGGAGCTCCCCCACAAGTGACCCAATTTTGGAAACTAGACCCCCTAAGGAACTTATCTAGATGCATAGTGATCACTTTGAACCCCCAGGTGCTTCACAAATTGATCTGTAAAAAAAAGAAAGTACTTTTTTTTCACAAAAATTTTCTTTTAGCCTCAGTTTTTTCATTTTCACATGGGCAACAGTATAAATTGGATCCTAAAATTTGTTGGGCAATTTCTCCTGAGTACACAGATACCTCATATGTGGTCATAAACCACTGTTTGGGCGCACGGCAGGGCTCAGAAGGGAAGGAGCGCCATTTGACTTTTTGAATGGAAAATATGCTGGAATATTTAGCGGTTGCCATGTCGCATTTGGAGAGTCCCTGTGTGCCTAAACATTGGAGCTCCCCCACAAGTGACCCCATTTTGGAAACTAGACCCCCTAAGGAACTTATCTAGATGCATAGTGAGCACTTTGAACCCCCAGGTGCTTCACAAATTGATCCGTAAAAAAAAGAAAGTACTTTTTTTCACAAAAAATTTCTTTTAGCCTCAGTTTTTTTCATTTTCACATGGGCAACAGTATAAATTGGATCCTAAAATTTGTTGGGCAATTTCTCCTGATTACACAGATACCTCATATGTGGTCATAAACCACTGTTTGGGCGCACGGCAGGGCTCAGAAGGGAAGGAGCGCCATTTGACTTTTTGAATGGAAAATATGCTGGAATATTTAGCGGTTGCTATGTCGCATTTGGAGAGTCCCTGTGTGCCTAAACATTGGAGCTCCCCCACAAGTGACCCCATTTTGGAAACTAGACCCCCTAAGGAACTTATCTAGATGCATAGTGAGCACTTTGAACCCCCAGGTGCTTCACAAATTGATCCGTAAAAAAAAGAAAGTACTTTTTTTTCACAAAAATTTTCTTTTAGCCTCAGTTTTTTTCATTTTCACATGGGCAACAGTATAAATTGGATCCTAAAATTTGTTGGGCAATTTCTCCTGAGTACACAGATACCTCATATGTGGTCATAAACCACTGTTTGGGCGCACGGCAGGGCTCAGAAGGGAAGGAGCGCCATTTGACTTTTTGAATGGAAAATATGCTGGAATATTTAGCGGTTGCCATGTCGCATTTGGAGAGTTCCTGTGTGCCTAAACATTGGAGCTCCCCCACAAGTGACCCCATTTTGGAAACTAGACGCCCTAAGGAACTTATCTAGATGCATAGTGAGCACTTTGAACCCCCAGGTGCTTCACAGAAGTTTATAACGCAGAGCCGCGAAAATAAAAAATAATTTTTTTTTCTCAAAAAATGATTTTTTAGCCCACTGTTTTTTATTTTCACAATGGTTACAGGAGAAATTGGACCTCAAAAGTTGTTGTCCAGTTTCTCCTGAGTACGCTAGTACCCCATATGTGAGGGGGAACCACTGTTTGGGCACACGTCAGGGCTCGGAAGGGATGTAGTGACGCTTTGAAATTCCGACTTGATGGAATGGTCTGCGGGCATCTTGTTACGTTTGCAGAGCCCCTGATGTGCCTAAACAGTAGAAACTCCCCACAAGTGACCCCATTTTGGAAACTAGACCCGGCAAAGAACTTATCTAGATGTGTGGTGAGCACTTTGAACCCCCAAGGGCTACACAGAAGTTTATAACGCCCGGGCATGAAAATAAAAAAATCATATTTTTTCCACAATCAGGATCTTTTAGTCCCCAATTTTTTTATTTTCCCAAGGGTAACATGAGAAATTAGACCCAAAAGTTGTTGTCCAATTTGTCCTGAGTATGCTGATATCCCATATGTGGGAGAAAACTACTGTATGGGCACACGTCGGGGCTCGGATGGGAAGTAGCGACGTTTTGAAATGCCCATTTGATGGAATGGTCTTCGGGCGTCATGTTACGTTTGCAGAGTCCCTGATGTGCCTAAACAGTAGAAACTCCCCACAAGTGACCCCATTTTGGAAACTAGATCCCCCAAGGAACTCCTATAGATGTGTGATAAGCACTTTGAATCTCCAAGTCCTTCACAGAAGTTTATAACGCAGAGCCGTGAAAATATAAAATCATTTTTTTTCCACAAAAATCATTTTTAGTCCCCAATTTTTTTTCCCAATGTTAACAGGAGAAATTAGAACCCCCAAAGTTGTTGTGCAATTTTTCCCGAGTACGCTGATACCCCAGATGTGGGGATAAACAACTGTTTGGGCATACGTCGGGGCTTGGAATAAAGGGAGCACTGTTTGACTTTTTGAACGCAAAATTTGCAGGAATCAATGGTGGCTCCATGTCGCGTATGGAGACCCCTGATGTGCCTAAATAGTGGGAACCCCTCAATTCTAACTCCAACCCTAACCCCAACACACCCCTAACCCCAACCCTAACCCCTACACACACCTAACCCTAATACAAACCCTAATCATAACCCTAACCCCAACACACCCCTAACCCTAATCCCAACTCTAACCATAAACCTAACTACAAGCCTAACCCTAATTCCAACCCTAACCCTAATTCCAACCCTAACCCTAATTCCAACCCTAACCCAAATTCCAACCCTAACCGTAATTCTAACCTTAACCCTAATGCTAACCCTAACTTAGTTCTAACCCTAAGGCTGGGTTCATATTGCGTTTTACCAGCCCGTTCAACACGTAGCGGTGACCGGCTGGTAACGGTATAGCATAACGCGATCGCGTTATGCTATACCCGCTAGCGCAGATGAATCAGCAGATAATCAGCCGCGGATCCGCAGCAAAATCCGCCGCGATCTGCAGCGAATCAGCAGCGAAATCCGCCGCGGATCAGCAGCGAAATCAGCCGCGGATCAGCAGCGAAATCCGCTGCGGATCCGCAGCGAATCAGCAGCAAAATCAGTCGCGGATCATCAGCGAAATCCGCCGTGGATCAGCAGCAAAATCAGCCGCGGATCAGCAGCGAAATCAGCCGCGGATCAGCAGCGAAATCCGCTGCGGATCCGCAGCGAATCAGCAGCAAAATCAGCTGCGGATCCGCAGCGAATCAGCAGCAAAATCAGCCGCGGATCCGCAGCGAATCAGCAGCAAAATCAGTCGTGGATCAGCAACGAAATCCGCCGCGGATCCGCAGCGAAATCCGCAGCGGATCAGCAGTGAAATCCGCCGCGGATCAGCAGCGAAATCCGCTGCGGATCCGCAGCGAATCAGCAGCAAAATCAGTCGTGGATCAGCAACGAAATCCGCCGCGGATCCGCAGCGAAATCCGCAGCGGATCAGCAGCAAATCCGCCGCGGATCAGCAGCGAAATCCGCCGCGGATCAGCAACGAAATCCGCCGCGGATCCGCAGGAAGCGGATCAGCAGCGAAATCCGCAGCGAATCAGCAGCAAAATCAGCGCGATCAGCACGAAATCCGCGCGGATCCGCAGCGAAATCACGCAGTCGGATCAGCAGCGAAATCCGCCGCGGATCAGCAGCGAAATCCCGCGATCAGCAGCGAAATCAGCCACGGATCAGCAGCGAAATCCGCCGCGATCAGCAGCGAAATCAGCCGGATCGCAGCGAAATCCGTCCGCGGATCAGCAGCAAAATCCCGGCGGATCGCAGCGAAATCAGTTGCGGATCCGCAGCGAAATCCGACGCGGATCGCAGCGAAATCCGTCGCGGATCCGCATCGAAATCCGCTGCGGATCAGCAGCGAAATCAGCCGCGGATCAGCAGCGAAATAAGCCGCGGATCAGCAGCGAAATCCGCCGCGGATCTGCAGCGAAATCCGCCGCGGATCCGCAGCGAAATCCGCCACACGTTGCGGATTTTGCTGCGGATCCGCGGCAATTTTGCTGCGGATCCGCGGCAGATTTCGCTGCTGATCTGCGGCGGATATCGCTGCGCATCCGCGGCTGATTTCGCTGCTGATCCGCCACGGATCAGCAGCGAAATCCGCCACGGATCCGCAGCAAAATACGCCACGGATCCGCAGCAAAATCCGCAACGTGTGCACAGGCCCTAATAGGAAAAAAAAAATCTTTATTTTTTTTATTTGTCCCTACCTATGATAAAGGGGGGGTTCATTTACTTTTTTTTATTTTGATCACTGTGACAGTTTATCACAGTGATCAAAATAAATTTTTGGACACTGGGGGGCGCACTGCGCATGCGCCGGCCGGCGGGCGCACCGCGCATGCGCCCGCCATTTTCCAAGATGGCGGCGCCCATGAAGAGGCCCGGGCGGACGCCGGGACCGATCCAGGGACATCGGTGGATCGGGAGAGGTGAGTAGGGTGGTCGGAAGGTTAGGGGGGGGGATCGGAAGGTGGGGGCACCGGAGCAAAGGAGGAGGGGAGCTGTTAGTGACGGCGGTGACCGATCGCTGCCATCTTTCGGTGGCGGCGGCCGATCGCCGCCGTGACTCGGTGTGGGGGGGTCAGGTCTCGGTGTCCAGCCATGGCAGATGCTATTGCAGCATCGGCCATGGCTGGATTGTAATATTTCACCAATTAAATTGGTGAAATATTACAGATTGCTCTGATTGGCTGTTTCACTTTTAATAGCCAATCAGAGCGATCGTGGCCACGGGGGGGTTAAGCCAACCCCCCTGTGGTGAAGCACAAAGGGTCCTGTAACTGCGGGTCGGGTGACCTTTGAGTGACCCCGGTCTCCCGGCCCGCAGGGACGAGATCCTTTCATGACGCAGGATATGCGTCATAGGTCGGAATGGCACCGACTTTCATGACGCATACGCTGTGTCAAAGGTCGGGAAGGGGTTAATTAACCCCTACAGGTGTGAAATTTTGCACACATAGACTGATTTAATTGTTTGTGCAAATCAGATAGCAAAGGACATGAAAAGACATGGTTAACCCTATGTACACCAAGTGTCATTTCATGTCGGGTGCTTCTGTCTTTTCACAGAAGCCGGCTTTACCTGGCAATTGAATCAGAGGATATTTTACTATGTAGAAGTGTATAAACTATACATATATGTATATATATATGTCACAATGACATGTATATATATATATATATATATATGTATTCTATGTGTGTATATTTAGTGTTTACAAGGAAAGAAAGAGGTTTTTTTAGTTGCGATATTTTGTTCCCATAGACTTACATGGGACTTCCGGTATCGGTATCGGGTATCGCCGATATTTTAATGGTATCGGCGATACCATTCCGATTCCGATACTTTAGGATATCGGAAAGTATCGCTCAACTCTAGTGGAGGCGCTCTGAGAGTTGTTATAAGAGAACTCAGCCAGTGGAAGTAGATCCACCCAATCATCCTGTAGGTGGCAGATAAAACGGCGGAGATACTGCTCCAGGGTCTGATTGGTTCGTTCTGTCTGTCCATTAGTCTGGGGATGAAAAGCAGAAGAAAGGTTTACTTTAATGTCCAATGCTGCACAGAAATTTTGCCAAAACCTTGAAGTGAATTGCACCCCTCGATCCAAAATGACCTCATCCGGTACTCCATGTAAGCGAAACACATTCTTAATCATCAAGTCTGATGTCTGTTTTGCAGTGGGTAAGCCGACGTAAGGGATAAAATGAGCTGCCTTTGTTAGACGATCAACCACCACTAGAATGGTGTTCTTCCCTTGAGAGGTTGGTAACTCCACAATGAAGTCCATAGAAATGGATCCCCACGGGCGGGACGGGGTGGGAAGAGGTTGCAACAGACCAGTTGGTGAGGAGCGAGGTGTTTTGCATCTTGCACAGACTTCACATGAAGTGACATAGTTTAAGACATCTTTCCTGTAAGTGGGCCACCAAAAGAAACGAGAAAGAAATTCTTGTGTCTTTAGAATTCCCCTATGCCCGGCTATCTTGGAATCGTGGATGAGTTGCAATACTCTCAATCTGACTGTTTCAGGTATATACAGACGTTGTCCCTGAATCCACACACCATTCTTAAAGACAAGACTTACGTCCCTTGGGGGTTGAGCCAACAAAGAATCTGCATGGTATGCTTCCTTGATGTCCTTAAGTAGGTCTTGATTATGAATCACTCCCAGGAATCTAGAGTCAGGAAGAATAGTCTTAGGAGGAGTAAGTGGATGTGTCTCTGCTGAATGAATCCTAGAGAGTGCATCAGCCTTTCCATTGCGCGATCCTGGTCTATAAGAAATTACAAAATTAAATTGGTTTAGGAAAAGATTCCAGCGAGCCTGGCGAGGAGTCAGGCACTTAGCCGACCTGATAAATTCAAGGTTACGATGGTCTGTCAGGACGACTATTTGCTGTGCAGCTCCCCGAAGAAGGTGTCTCCATTCCTTGAAGGCGGCAATAATGGCCAACAATTCTCTATTGCCCACATCGTAGTTCCTCTCAGCCGAAGACAACTGCTGGGAAAAGAAGGCACAGGGATGCAAGACATTCTTCTCACCTGTTCTCTGAGAGAGTATAGCTCCAACGGCACAGTCTGAAGCATCCACCTCTATTATGAAGGCAAGCTCGGGGTTGGGATGTACTAAGATAGGTGCGGTGGTAAATTTATCCTTTAAACAGGAAAATGCTTCCTGAGCTTGCGGGGTCCAGGAGAACCTAGACTGTTTCCGGGTAAGTTGGGTGATAGGTGACACTACCTCAGAAAAATTCTTAATGAAACGTCTATAGAAGTTGGCAAACCCGATGAAACGCTGCACCTCCTTCACATTTCTAGGAATTGGCCAATCCTTGATGGCTTGGGTCTTGCTTCCATCCATACTAATCCCTTGCGTAGATAGTACATACCCCAGAAATTGAATTTCGGTCCTATGGAATTCACATTTTTCAAGCTTGATGTAGAGATGGTTTTGTCTTAGGCGTTCTAAGACCATTCTCACATGTCCATGATGTTCCTCTGTGGAGTTAGAAAAAATTAGAATATCATCCAGATAAATCACCACAAATGTATCTAGGAGATCCCTGAAGATATCATTCACGAAGTGTTGGAAAGTGGCTGGGGCGGTACTCAGACCAAAAGGCATAACTAGATATTCAAAGTGTCCATAGCGTGACCTGAAAGCAGTCTTCCATTCATCCCCAGGTCTAATACGGACCAAGTTATAGGCCCCACGGAGATCCAGTTTAGAGAAAATTTTGGCATGCCGCACTCTCTCCAACAACTCAGGGATTAAAGGCAATGGATAACGGTTTCTAATAGTAACCTTATTGAGTTCCCTATAGTCTATGCAGGGTCTCAGAGATCCATCTTTCTTCTTCACAAAGAAGATGGGTGCACCTGCGGGAGATGAAGAGGGGCGTATGAAGCCCTTGGCTAAATTTTCGTCTATATAATCCTTCAAAGCTTTTAGCTCGGGCCCCGCTAGGGGGTAGATTCTACCAAAAGGTATCTCGGCTCCGGGCAATAATTCAATTGGACAATCATATGGACGGTGAGGAGGAAGCTGATCAGCGTTCTTCTTGTCACATAAATCCACATAGTCCTGGTATACAGCTGGTAGTTCAGGGACTGACATGGTTCCTTTAGGAACAGAGCAAGCTGAAACTCCTTGACTCATCTGTTTCTCCGGAAAGTGTAATTCCTTGGTCTCCCAGTTAATCGTAGGATTCTGCGCCTGCAGCCATGGTAGCCCTAGAATGATGGGAAAGTGGGGAGAAGAGATAAGCAAAAAAGACATTTTCTCCTGATGATCTTTACCCATAAGGACCCTCAAAGGCTCTGTTTCTTGATCCACTGGTCCAGAAGTCAGTAGAGAGCCATCCACAGTCTCCATCTGTACTGGAGTAGCCTTCTTCACTGAACGTATCCCCTGTTTCAGAGCAAAGGAGATATCCATAAAATTTCCACTTGCTCCTGAGTCGATCATAGCAGAGCTAGACACCCAGACTGAGTCAACCCAGAGTTTGATGGAAAGGAAGCAATGAGAATTGTTTCTTTTACAACTCAGCTGGGACACCGCTGAGGAAACTTGAAAAATTGCAGCGTTTATACCGTCATCGTCCCCAGAACTAACAGAGTTTAAGTCCGAGAAATCAAGATCTCTTGCAGAAGATCTCTTTGGAGCCTGAGGCTCGGACATGACAGAGCTCCTCTCGCAACACTCACAGTGAATGACTTCTGCAGTAGTCTTACGAGAACGGCTGGGGCAGTTTATAATGAAGTGCCCTGACTTACCACAGTAGAAACATAGATTTTCCTTTATACGATGTTCTTTGCGTGCATCACTAACCCGTCTTTGTAAAGAGTCCACCTGCATGGGTTCAGGTTCTGGTTCCCTTGTGATCCTACTCAAAGGTTCCTTAGCTGAGGAGGGAGGTAGTAAAAGGTTAGTGCGATTATTTTCGAACCATCTCTCTTGTCTGCGTTCAGTCAGATGAGCATCAATACGGATACAATAGTTAATAAAGTCACCTAACGCAGTGGGAGGGTCGGCACGAGCAAGTTCATCCTTAATCAGTGGAGACAATCCTTTCCGAAAAATAGATTTTTTAGCGGAAGTGTCCCAAGTGGTATCAAGAGCCCATCTCCTGAAATCCAGGGCATATTCGGCTACTGAACGCTTTCCTTGGCGCAAAGTTAACATGGCTGCTTCAGCTGTTGCACCTCAATTGGGGTCATCAAACACCTGCCCCATGGCTGAAATAAAAGCATCAAGGTGATTCAAACAATCATCCTCAGTCTCAATCAGAGGGTTTGCCCACATCAAAGCCTTATTGGTAAGCAACATGATTATAGTAAGCACTTTGGATCGTTCAGTGGGAAATTGTGAAGCATGTGCAGAGAAAAATAAATTGCATTGATTAATAAATCCCCTGAATTTCTCACGTTCACCGCCAAAACGAAAAGGAGGTAATTTGGGGATCCCAGAACTTGGGGTTATGGCAGGAGCCTGGCTCGTTCCTCTAGAGCCTCAATCCTGGCTCGCAATTCCTGGGTAGTCTGTCCAAACACTTGCAAATTATGATTAGTGAGGTCCTGTAGGCTTGCAAAACGGGTTTTTAAAGTCTGTACATCTGAAAGGATTGTATCAGTCACTCCGCAAAGTTCCTTTATGCGGGCCTCCATCTTCCAGATCTTTTAAGGCAGAGGTGCTGGAAGGAGAAGAGGAAAGGGAAAAAAAAAAACAATAGTGTTTACCTGTGGTAACACTCCAGAGTAAAATTTTAAGGGAATGCGCTCACCTGGAATGGTTGTGAGAAGTCACAACCACTGTCATCACATAAGGTATTAAACGGACATCTGATATCCACTTTCACAGCAGACACGGCTTTCCCAGACCCAGCAGACACTAAACATTGGCTCCTGAATCTTGTCATGTATAGTGTACAGTTCCTATAGCGTCTTGTGCTTGGGTGCGAGGAAAACACAGGAGACATAGGTTGAAATGAAATGACTTGTATTACTTCATACAAGCATGCTGAAAAGTTCACACAGTTTGCAGGAACAGCGACAGGAGACACAGCAGGCCAGAGTAACTTCAAGCACTACAATAACTCTCCAAAGCAGGTTCAGGATCTCTTCTCTGTACCGTAATTCCTCTGCAAACATGGATTCACCAAACAGCAGGTTTCCAGAGTCCAAAAGTGTTCCAAGGTTCCTCAGTAGGGAATAGCTGGAGTACAAGTCCAAGGCTTCCAGGAGTCAGGTCACAGACTGACTGAGGATAGATTCAGGAGCACTGATTGTTCAGCTGAGGCTGCTTAAGAAGCAAGAGGGAAGAATCAGGGCGGGAACATGAAAACTGGAAACTCCATATTAACTGAGGGCAAGAGCTGCAGAAAGACAGAAAGCAAAATGGCCGACGGAAAACTGAGTTTCAAGGAACATGTCAACAGAGACAAAGAACCTTACACCTGCGTTTCTCCATCTGAGCATGCCCAGGGCAAGATCTCCCATTGGTGATCAGGGTCACATGCTCGGTTACAGCAGCGACTCCCATTGGTCCTCCAGGAAGGTCCTGAAATGGCTTGTGTGAAGGACAGCCTCCGTCCTTCCACGTCACCAATGTATGGTAACTCCACAGGCACAGCTCTCCGGCGCCCCCTTTGTCTCTCAGATCAGTAAGGGAACTGCACCTAGAGCAAATGGCCACCGGGGAGGGTGTCCGGTTACCCACTGGGTATTCTAAGATTCGTGATCAGAGTAAAAGCATCAGCCCAAGATTAATTTTATGGTTTAATTGCCTTAAGGGTGCACTAGATAATTACAGAAATATACAGTAAGCTATACAATGGAATTACAATGGATTTGCAGTCAGAGTAAAATACAACAATAATGGTACAAGGCTTAGAGGTATTAGCTAGAGGTCAATATTACCAGGTTGTAGGGGCATGTGGAGGCAGGGAGCTCTGCGATCCACAGGTGAAAGTCTTAGTTGCTGGACAGTCCCCCAAAACGTGTGCCACTGCTCCCTTGGCAGATCTGTCCCTTGGTCCTTAGTTTTTCATTGTCTTGCTGCTGTGAGAATGGATCCAGTCTGCCCATAGCTCACAGTTCTTAAACCTTCTAGGTCCCTCCCCTCAGTGTCCGAGGTGGGATGATAATCTCTACCCTTAGCCCCCTGCAGAATTTATTCCCAATACCTAATAAAGTGGTTGACTTTCTCCAGGACGATCGGATCAGGACACAAGAGGTATCAACAGATGCAGTATATTTTGCCTGTTGCGTGGAGATCAAACTTGGCCCGATTGGGTCTCTTTGGAGTGCCAATCTCTAAATCTCAGACCCCAGAGCCATCACCGACTCGGGAGTTGCACCATCAGATTCCCGAAGTCCGCAGGATCACGCAGATATTTTTTATGAGTTTGTACCTAGAAAGATGTACTCATAATTCATAATCCTAGAACGGAGCCGTTATGGCTGGGAGACACAATAGATGTGTTTTCTGTGTCTAGCTGGCAGGTATAATCTAATTAAAGCCCCCAACCTGGCTACCATGGCTCAGGCTAAAGCTTTGAGGTCTTGTTTTGGCCTTATCTCATTATCATGCTATCAGACCTTGCTATTCAACAATGGGCCTGAATTACTTAGCATACTAAAAGACCTTTTTATTCACAGTGGACACAAAACCCTGTCGTATTGAATATGCCCACAGGCCCTGGGGCCAGGTGCAGTTAGCAGCCTGTGGCTCTGTGAACAGACAAAATGGACGCTGGTATAGGCCCTATCCAAGATGGTGGCTGTTCCTTCCTCACAGCTTGTGTTTTGGATCAGTTTTTCATTGGTCCTTTTCTGGAAGGTCCTGTAGCTGCTGCTATAAAAGGTGCGCATGGCCGCTCTACCGTGCGCTAGTATCAATTGTGTTATGTGCTTTGCGCCAGTGTGATCATGCACGCATGTGGTTAGGGCCTGGCGGAAATAAGCCCCTAGAATACCGGCTTCTCCAGTGAGGAGTTGCTTGTTTGTGTTGCTGATAGCATGATCACGGACTGCTATCCGCACAGCAGTTATCTGTGTGTCCCTGTGTTGTTAACAGGACACAGTCTCTATCTATGCGTCTCTACCTCAGCGACTCTGTGGTGTAACAGAGTTCGCTTTTACCGCCATATAGTGCCACAGCATATATGTTTGTGACTCTGTGAAGTAACAGAGTTCGCTTATACCGCCATCTTACTAGCAGCAGGCTCTGCCTGCATGGTGGACCCCGGGCTGCGAACGCACCTATTATTTATATTTATTTGGTTCGTCCACCAGCCCTAACAACGTTTTGGTGGTTTTCCTTTGTTCTCTCTTATTGAACGTCTTGGTTCTGTGTCTGTTTGTAGTTGTGATTCTTCACTTTCAGTATTTTGTTCTTCATTAATTTCTACTTCTTTCTCATCAGATATTTCTTCAGTTATGTCACTATTGTTTTTCTTATTTTTTGTTTCAACTGTGAAATCATAATGTCTTCATTTAAATCTTCAATGAATGTCACACTCTTACTCACTGTAACTGTCTGTTTTGGGATCTAAGATTCTATATCCTTTGCAGTTTTCACTATATCCAACAAATATTCCTTCCATGGATCTGTTTTGAAGTTTGGAACATTTTTCTGTAGGAATGAATATAAAAACTTTACATCCAAAACCTTTTAAATGATTGACACTTGGTTTCATACCTTGCCACAGTTCATATGGAGTTTTCTTCAGTTTTCTGGAAAAAAGTGGTTCTGTAGATATGTAGCTGTCATTGCTGCCTCACCCCAATATTTCTCTGGTAGTTTAGAATCTGTCAGCATACATCTCATCATTTCTGTTCGAGTTCTGTTTTTCCTTTCTGCTACTCCATTTTGTTCAGGTGTGTATGGAACAATTTTCTGATGTTCTATTCCATTTTGTCTTAAGTAGTTTTCTATTCTGTGACCTGTAAATTCACCTCCATTATCACTTCTGATGACAATTGGCTTCCTTGGAAATTATTCTCACACGAACCGGAAATTGTGTTTTTCACTTTCTGTGTATGCTTTTTATGTTGTAATTTTTGTTGTTCTGCTTTCCATATGGTACAGTCTTTCTTTAAATTACCTTTTTTCTTACATCTAAAGCATTCTCTTGTCTCTTTATTATAGGGTTTTTTAAATTCTGTAGCTTTAAGAGCATTTTCACTGTCCTTTTCAGTAGAAGAATCATTGCTTTGTTCTTTTCTTCTCTGATATTCATCTATTAGTCTTGTTTTCACAAAATCTAATGTAATGTCAGTTTCTGGTCTCGTCTCAAGGGCATTTATCAAGGCTGTATACGAATCTGGTAAACTGCACAACAATATAGCTGCTATATGACTTTCTTTAAAGTCTTCACCAATAGATCTTAGCTGTGATATCACTTCCATCATTGAGAATATGTGCTTCTGCATGTCGTCATTTGCACTCAATCTCATACTGTAAAGCTTTCTTAATAAAAATAATTTGTGATTCAAGCTAGGTCTTTCAGTTTTCTTAATGCTTCCCACATTCCTTTCGCTGTTTCTTCATTTCTTATATGTATTAATTGAGCATCATCCACTAATAGGCTAATGGTGGCTCTCGCTTGTCTATTCTTTTTATCCCATGTCTGATTATCTTGATCTGGTCTTTCTGTAACAATTACTTCCCATAAATCATCCTTAGATAACAACATCTCTACTTTAAATTTCCATAACTGATAATTTTCACTATTCAGTTTAGCTACTGTGAATTTCAGTTCTGTGTTAATAATATAATAATCTTTATTTTTATATAGCGCTAACATATTCCGCAGCGCTTTACAATTTGCACACATTATCGTTGCTGTCCCCGAAGGGGCTCACAATCTAGATTCCCTATCTGTATGTTTTTGGAGTGTGGGAGGAAACCGGAGTACCCGGAGGAAACCCACGCAAACACGGGGAGAACATACAATCTCCTTGCAAATGTTGTCCTTGGTGGGATTTGAACCTAGGACTCCAGCGCTGCAAGGCTGCAGTGCTATCCACTGAGCCACCGTGCTGCCCATGTTATTCATCATCTTTATATAGACTTACTTGTTTAGAGAGTTGTACTGAAGATATTCTCCTGTTTTTCTATTTATTTCTTCTTTCTTCTGATAGTTCCTGTATGTCCTGCTTGTGTTGAATTCTCTGTAATTACATCCAGCTCCTGGGGTCATGAATTCCTTTGTCACTCTGTATCTGGATTTATTTCCTTCTGTTTACAGAGCTTATCTTTGTACTCCGTTATCTGGGGTTATAAACCGCGATCCTTCTGCCTGGGCTTGTAGTGTCTGGGATGCGTAGTGTCTGGGATGTCTAAGCTGCGTAGTGTCTGGGGTGTCTGGGCCCATAACCTGTCGCAGAGTGCATCTTCTTATCATCGGCACTGTACTTACGCAAGCTTCAGACAGCAAGATATCTTGAGTAAACAGTATTTACTTCATACTGGATAAACATGAGATACAATTCAGTGTCACACAGTCCGTGGAGAAAAACAAAACAGGAAGCAAAAGTAAAACAACCAACAACAACAAGAGAGTTTCCCTCCCCACATTACAGCAAGCATATAACATTACACACTATCGCCATCTGCTGTCTGGTTAGTATAAAGTCATCCTTTTACTTATAATAAGTCCCAAACTGTTGCATATGCCAATAGTTTATAAAGTTAAAAAAAAAACTCCCAGAGGCTTACACAGGGAGAGCATGTGACTGTATTTCCTGTTTTCCTATGTCTGTGTATGAGAGAAGCAGCCTACTGTAGATGATGCACAGAGAGACACACAAATGATTTATTCCTGATCTATTAAGCTTATCATATATTGTACCCCTGTCAGGACTCTGAATGTTTTTGGTCAACTTTTGGGCATGCCTGCCCTTTTTCAAGATGGCGTCTTTTGTTTCATGTGCTCCTGTTTTCCTGCCTTATAACTCCACCCCATACTCTAGTCTGTGCTAGCGTATTCTGCTCCTGGTGTTTCCTGGCTTCCTAGCTGCTCCTGCAAACCTGTGTGAATATCCTGCTCCTCACATTCTGAGTTCTGCTGTATTTATCTGTGCCAGTGTTCCTCCTGCTCCTGACTACTCATGCTGCTTCCTCTGTGCCGCTGACCTTCACCTCCAACACGTAAGCTGGATGCTGCTCTGGTTCTGCCTTCGTTTAATTAGCTGCAAAGCGCGGGACTGCTCTGCTTAATCTAAGGCTTTTTACCCTGGCCTCCCTGGATAATCTAACACCTTGTTTGGACTTGCTTATCCGTACATAGACGAGACACGGGCCTACTTGCGTCCAGCATTCTAAAGGGCAACCTACACTTCACAGACTGTTTTGCTCATTACTTTTCTCTCAGAGGTTTCCCACAGTCTTATTAAGCAGTTATTCTAAGTGTCATGGACTTGAGTTTTCTCTGCACTTGTTTGAAGCACTGTGTGTTTATAATATAGAATTTCTCACCTACAGACTGTGTTCTGCAGTGTCTTGCTCAACGTAAAAAGACTCCAGAGTCCTCCAGTATAATTATTACATCCTGTTTGTTACTGAATAAAGAAGCTCTGTTGTCACACGCTTGGAGAGTATCCTGAATAATCCGCTGCCAACAGGTTATGGGCCCAGAGTGACACAGAACCCCAGAGTAACACAGCAACAGAAGCCAAAAGCAAATGCAGCACAGAGAAGATATTCACTAGCAGCAATCCTGTCAAGTTATCAGTGCCAAGGCTCACTAACTAGAACTGGAAATTCAAGGTGAAGATGCTGCTCATAAGAGAAGGTACGTGGAAATATACTCAGGAACAAGTGCCTCATCCATCTCCAGATGATTGGCTAGAGAAGGATCAAAAAGCACAAAGCCCTATCTCCCTCAGTGTACATGATAATCATGCATATATGCAAGTGTGCAACTGCAAAGGAGATGTGGGATGAGTTACAGAAAGTGCATGAAAGATCAAATCTCAGCAGTAAGCTTTATCTCATGAGAAAGCTGTATCAGTAGAAGCTAAGCAATGGACAGAATATGCAAGACTATATAAGAAACACCCTAGAGATTGTGGAGCACCTCGGGGTTATTTGAGAAGAAATTAAAGATTTTCATGTTGCTGCACTTCTATTAAGTGGTCTTCCAGAGAGCTATGACACACTCGTGACTGCACTAGATGCACGGCCAGATGATGAGCTGACACTAGAGTATGTTAAAGGCAAACTTGTGGATGAATTCAAGAGAAAAATGCAGCAAGTAAGCAGCAGTAATGAATCCAGAGCAGAAAGCAATCTTCTGTCACTAAAGAAGCTCACGCAAAAGGGAATGTAATTACTTTTAAAGATAACAGCTGCATCATCTCAAAGAAGGGTCACACTCTTGCAGAAGGAAAAATCCAAGATGAACTTCATCAGCTAAAATGCAAAGAAAGAGTGCACAGTGCTAGACAAGATCTGCATAAAAACTGTATCCATGTATGGCACAGACGTCATGGGCACAAAGACCCAGAAGCAGTAAGGAAGCTAGCTCAACTTGCAAATGGTATGGAAATCAACCAGTGTAGTCAAATGATGAAGTGCACTAGCTGTCTTAAAGGGAAAATGTCCACAAAATCCTTTCCTAAAATAAGCACCACTAAATCTGCACAGCCTCTGGATCTGATAAATACAGATCTATGCGGTCCAATGAGTGTTCAAACTCCTAGCAAGAAGAGATATTTTCTCACATTTATTGATTACTAATCCAGATATACAGTCGGCTGCCTGCTTCACAGTAAGGATGAAGTTCCACAGAAACTTGAAGAATATCTTGCTGTAGTGTTTAATAAATTTGGAAGAATGCCAAAAGTCCTGCATGCAGATAATGGAACCGAATATACAAGAGTTAAGGTGCAAACCATTTTGAAAAAGAATGTAATCGTGTTCTAGACTACCTTTCCATACAACCCCGAACAAAATGTCATTGCAGAAAGAAAGAACCGTACTCTCTGTGAAAGTGGATGAAGTATGTTGTTTGATGCGAATCTACCTACAACATATTGGGAAGAAGCCATCATAACGGCTTGCTATCTTCAAAAAAGAGTGCCAGGTAAAGCCACAAATAAAACTCCATATGAGCTATGGAACTGCGAGAAGCCTAACCGGAAGCACCTCAGGATATTTGGAAGCAAAACGTTTATGTATGTTCCCAAAGAAAAATGTCCCAAGTGGTAATCACACGCAAAGCAAGGAATCCTGGTGGGCTGTAGCGAATCTCAAAAGGGATACAGAATCCTGCACCCAGAGACAAACACAGTAACAATCATCAGAGATGTAGTGATTGATGAAAACTCTGTATCGTCAAATTCCATGAAGTTACACCAGTTATTCAACCTAAGAAGCAAGAACAAGAATCTCAATCACCAAACCCAGACACCGAAAAAAATTAAAACAATGAAGTGTGGATAAGCTCTGAAACCACCAAGGAAGACACAGAAGAACCAAGTCAAACTTCAGTCAGGAGATCGGAAAGACCAAACAAAGGTATCCCAGCTAGATGCTTTTTTTAAATGGTCAGAACACTTCCTAAACCAGTTTGGAATGTCAGAAGCAAAGGTGTGTCAGTACCAGGGGATCTGTCCTACTTGGGGTTGGAAGGAGAAGAGGATCTGCTGCCCAGTAGTGGGAGTTGCAGACAAGCAGTGGGGGCGCTTCTGTGCATGGTGGGCACGGCTCGTCCGGATGTCACAGCCACGGTCTTAGTTCTCTGCCGACGTGTAAGCAAGCCACGCCAAAGAGACTGGAACGTGGTGTATTCGAGTTTGTTTATTACGAGTCTGACAAGATGGTAGCTGATGGTATGACAAAGCCATTATCAAGAGCCAAGTTTGTGGACTTCAGAACCGCAATGGGACTAACAGGAAAAGTAGTTGTTGAATGGGGGTGTTGGAATATGTTTGGTGCAACAACGCCATTTCTATCTATGAGTGTTTAGTTGCTAGATTTGTATGCTGTGTTTAAAGTTAGAAAAAAAACTCCCAGAGGCTCACACAAGAAGAGCATGTGACTGTATTTCCTATTTTCCTCTGTGTATGAGAGAAGCAGCCTGCTGTAGATGCTGCACAGAGAGACACACAAATGATTTATTACTGATCTATTAAGCTTATTATATATTGTTCCTGATTGTTCCTGAATAAAGAAGCTCTGTTGTCACACGCTTGGAGAGAATCCTGAATAATCCACTGCCAACAACAGTCTATAATTTTAAGGGTAGGTTAATTTTAAAATTGAGAGATAGAATATCAAAAATAAAATCCAGAAAATCACATTGTATAAATTATATAAACTTATTTGCATTTTGCAGGGAGAAATAAGTATTTGATCCCCTACCAACTATTAAGAGTTCTAGCTCCTACAGACCAGTTAGATGCTCCTACTCAACTCGTTACTTGCATTAAAGACAGCTGTCTTACATAGTCATCTTTATTAAAGACTCCTGTCCAAAGACTCAGTTAATCAGTCAGACTCTAACCTGTTTGCAAACAAGAAGAAAAAACCTGCGGCACTCACCACGTTTGAAGAAAATCTCAAAAGTCCTTTATTTCACCTATATCGGTGCAGGCACCTGGACCCATTGAAGCGGAACGGCCGTCGTCCACTCCAGCACTCTCCGCATTCCTCCTTAGTGAATATAGCCTGGAGGGGTCCCCAAATATTATAGCATAACCTTTAATCAATTATTAAAAAGACAAATATCACAAACAAAACCAAATAAAGTGCTTGTGCAAACCAGTGCTCATTAAAAAATGGTTTAGTCTCATCACTGTTGACGGACAAAAGATCCCGGCCTCCTTCTGGAATTACCTTGCCGGGAGATGGATCCTAACAAGGGAAAGGGGAATATATATGGGGAGAGAGGCGTAAGCGGTATTTAATAATTTCCTAGACTCCCTGTCGTGCCCCAGTATTGCTCCTGTCCTAACAAGGACAGGCCCCAAGTGGACCCTATAGTGATGCCTCCAATGATATGGGGCTGAATACTGCCTACGCGTTTCTTCCCCAATGATGGGGATTCATCAGGGGAGTTTATATAAAGATTTGGGAAGTAAGAAAAAAAAAAAACTAATCCTGTCCATAAGTCAAAGCAGGCCCTGCAGTGCCAAGGTGCCAGGTCAGAGAAAGTAACTGCCCATGTCACTGTCAAAGTGAGTCCCATACAACAATAGCAAGATTCCCTTATAAAGGTTTCACTATGGATAAGCCCCGCCCCCAGCGTCTGACATCATGAGGAGTGTCGAGGTTAGTTGCCAATCAGGGATCACTATGATAAGCCCCGCCCCGGCATCTGACTTCATGGAGAGAGCCACTGCAGGGCCTGCTTTGACTTACAGAGAGGATTAGTTTTTTAAGAAATTTAAAAGTAAAAGTGACTTTACCATTAAAGAGAGCTAGTTACAGAACTCTATTGAAAATTTTCAATATAACTTGAAAGAAAGGAAACATAAACAATACCTCAAAGATCTGCAGGACTTCAAGGACAACAAAATATATCAAATTGTGGTGGACAGACAGGATAGAGCTGAAAGGGACAGGGAAACTGAACTGTCATCCACAGAAACTGACTTGTCTGACGCAGACAATAGGAGTAGCACCTCTAGGGGATGACAAAGAGGAAAGGGGAGGGGTTACTACAGAGGTGACAGGTACCAAATGTCTACCACTAGGCCTGTTTTTTTTAGACAGACAAAAAAACCTGACTGGCACATCCAGACCAATGTGAACTAGGTGCAAACCAAGGGAAGCTACCCCCATGTAAAACATAGAAATTCAGATATCAGCCTAATAGAGGTATGTTCACATTAGGTCAGGGACTCACCAGAAATGAGACCACCTTGACGATGGTTGGTGGGCTTTAAAATGTTTGGCCAAATGTTTATACTAAGCGTCTCAAATTTTTCCTTATATTCCAAAGCCATATTGCTATTCTAAATTTCATATATTCCATGTTGTCATGCTTTAGTATGCTTGAGTGCAGCCTTTTTTTTCTATGTTTTTTTTAGACAGACCATACCAAGGAGCCGGAACCCCTTCAACAGGGATTAGACTTACAAATTGTGACTTTGTCTGATAGGCAATTAAATGCTACAGAGATGTCGGTATTATCTAAGAGACTTTCCTTTATACCCACATCAGATTTCTCTGCATTTGACATGATTAAAGATCTTAATCTCTTTGTTAGGAAACTAAGGTGGCATAAATTTTTCAAGCAAAGAAATAGGAGAACATGTGCTGAACATAATATCCCTGTTGATATGTTGGGGGATGTTCAGCTTCTGTTCCAGCAACAAACAGGGGGCTGGGTCCCTTCACACAATTAAAAAACCCAAGCAAAAAGATGGCACCTACTAGTGGGGATCTTTCGGCAATAGATGTCTTTTTGAACCTAAGTACTCAGGACATTAAGAAATACACCCAGGGAGAATGCAGGCACAACCTTACGAAAGACCAGGTTATTGCCCTTCGGAATTTGGAAATGGATCAATCCATAATTTTTAAACCTTCTGACAAAGGGGGCAATGTGGTTGTAATGGGTGTGGAGAAATATAGGAATATGTGCCTTTCCCTCCTCAATGACCGTGATACCTATGCTCGGGGAGTACAAAATCTAATGTCCAGTTGTATTGCCACCCTGAGGGCCATCCTGTCTAGGGCCAGAACTAATGATCTAATCAGTGATGATGAATGTTCCTTCCTCCTCCCTCAGCACCCGGTAGTAGCGACTTTTTATGCCCTACCAAAACTTCACAAGGGCTTGGATCCTCTGAGGGGGAGACCCATCGTGTCTCGGATTGGGGGGCTTTGTCAAAATATAGGGATCTACATTGACAATATTCTCAGACACTTTGTCACATCGCTCTCTTCCTACATAAGGGACACTATGGATCTCCTCCAAAGATTGGAGGATATTTCCTTGGAATCCAATGTGTTGTTGGCAAGTATCGATGTGGAGGTCCTCTATTCCTGTATTGCACATGATTGTGGTTTGAGAGGGATACAGCACTTCCTTGCCACTAGAGGCCGACAGTGTCAGGGCCCACAGTGAGTTGGTGGTGACACTTCTAGACTTCGTACTCCGGAACAACTATTTTTGCTTTGATGGACAAACCTTCCACCAGCTCAGGGGCACTGCAATGGGTAGCCCTTGTGTGCCCAGTTATGCTAATTTGTTCCTGGGCTGGTGGGAGGATAACTGTGTGTTTACTGATGTCCATGAGAAATTTACAGCCCATATTGACCTCTTTGTCTTATGGAATGGCACAAAGGAAACGTTCCAGGAATTTATTATGTCCTTGAATTGTAACAACATTGGTTTAAAATTCACCTATGAGATACAGGACAGACAACTATCATTCCTGGACCTATTGATTATTATTTTCATCTAATTTCCTGAAAACGAAAAAAATATTGAAAAAAATCCTGGACGTCAGTATATGCCACAAAATGCAAAATTCTCTTCAAATTTAGTAAATTTTTCTTAATTTTTGGTATTTTTTTTATCTTAGGGTTTTGAAAGTCAAAATTACTATTAATTAATTCACATCAATGCATTGAAGATATAAAATGCCAAAAAAATATAACTTTTAAAGAAAAGAACTTTTAGAGTGACCTAATGAAACCAGCATTAACATGTTGCAAGCTGAACGAGCGGGCTCTGACATGCCCGGGCTTGTTTCAATTGTTTTATCTTGGTTCTCGCCTGTTCACACTTTTTCATCTCAGTTTGTGTTAGCTCGTCATATTCAACCGTGTTTCCCAAAATTAGCATTATGGCTTAGCGCAGTGGTTCTCAACCTTTCTAATGCCGTGACCCCGCAATACAGTTCCTCATGTTGCTGTGACCCCCAAACCAAAAAATAAGTACAGTCCTCCATACAATATTATGGGCACCACATAGTCCTCCATACTGTATTATGGGCCAAATATAATGCTCCATAAAGAATATTGGACCCCAAATAATGCTCCATACAGGATAATGGTCCCCATATAATGCTCCATACAAAATATGGAGCTCTCCTCTGCACTGTGCTGCATTTTGCACTGTTACGGCTCAGGAAAGGGCACTGTGGAAAGACTCCCCATTATCATCATCATTGCCTCCTCATCATCATCATTGTCTCTCCATCATCATTGCCTCCCCATCATCATCATCATTGCCTCCCCATCATCATCATCATCATTGCCTGCCCATCATCATAGGCTCTCCATCATCATCATTGCCTGCCCATCATCATTGGCTCCCCATCATCATCATTGCCTGCCCGTCATCATTGGCTCCCCATCATCATCGCCTCCCCCATCATCATCATTGCCTGCCCATCATCATTGGCTCCCCATCATCATCATCATTGCCTGCCCATCATCATTGGCTCCTCATCATCATCGCCTCACCCATCATCATCATCATCATTGCCTGACCATCATCATTGGCTCTCCATCATCATCATCATCATTGCCTGCCCATCATCATGGGCTCCATATCATCATCATTTCCTCCCCATCATCATCATCATTGCCTGCTCATCATCATTTCCTCCCCATCATCATCATCATTGCCTGCCCATCATCATTGGCTCCCCATCATCATCGCCTCCCCCATTATCATCATCATCATTGCCTGCCCATCATCATTGGCTCCCCATCATCATTATCATTGCCTGCCCATCATCATTGGCTCCCCATCATCATCATTGCCTCCCCATAATCATCATCATTGCCTGCCCATCATCATTGCCTCCCCATCATCATCATCTTTGCCTGCCCATCATCATTGGCTCCCCATCATCATCGTTGCCTCCTCACCACCATCACTGCCTCCCCCCACCACCATCACACATACAGCACCACACACAGACAGCACCACAGCACTCTCTCACATACACACTCGCAGGCAGTCACACACATACACACACACACTGATACACATACACCTCACATCTCACCTGTCCGGCGCCCACGTTTACTCTCTGCCACAGCCGGCCACTGAATGATAATGTCATCCAGCGGCGCTGCTGTGACAGGAAGCGCGGGCGCCCTGCAGGCACCCCCTGGAGCCCGGAGCTGCGGAGGCACGCACAGTGGACTTACCGACCCGCAGCTCAGCTCCGGAGGGTCCTGGGCTGCTGCACTGTGCCTCCGTGAGAGGAGGAATTGCTGCTGCCACGCCACCCCCACACACGTGCTGCCTGGGGCAGACCGCCCCCCACCCGCCCGCCCACGCTACGCCACTGCTACGCCACTGGGCTAAAGCCATCGGAAATATGTATTTTCCGATGGCTTTAAGCGACCCCTGTGTTTTGGTCGTTCGACCCCCACCGGGGTCGCGACCCACAGGTTGAGAACCGCTGGCTTAGCGGAAGTGTATTAATTTGCCTGACAGTTTCTGTTACATTTGTGGTGAATATACAGTGTTGAAGCAACAGCTGAATATTACAGACTTTGTGAAAAAAGTATACTTCGCATATTTCGGACTAAAGCTTGGAGATCAAGATAAAGCTTGGGCACCTCATAAAATGTGCAAACGGTGTGTTGAGGACCTCCGAAATTGGTTCAAGGGTAAGAAAAAAGCTTTCCGTTATGGGATTCCTATGGTGTGGCGAGAGCAAAAGAACCATAGTGACGATTGTTACTTTTGTTCATGCGATGTGAAAGGGTATAATTCAAAATGGAAGCATTCCATTTCATACCCCAATATACGATACGATACGATACACTTTATTGATCCCGGGGGGAAATTACAGTATTACAGCAGCAATACAAACAGCAGTACATAAAATATTAGGACACAAATCTTGCACAGGTATACCAACATTACATAATAAATAAATAATAAAAGTGTGTAGTTCAGGTGTATATAAGACAATGTTAATTGACATTAGTACACCAGCCATCAGTCATTATTTTCTACCACCCTTAGGAAATTATTATACATCCCCATAGCAGTGAATTTCTCCTTCTTGCACCTTAGTAGGATTAGACGGCTGCTGAATGTGATCTTCTGCTTCAAGAACAGATCGTATAGGGGGTGTGTATTATTGTTCATTATAGCCCTACACTTTTCTGAATTCTATCCTCCAATACCTCCTCTAAAGAGTCAAGATGGAGGCCAACAGCTGCACTTGCCTTCTTGATAAGTTTGTTGAGCTTATTAGCATCAGCTACTCGCACACTACTGCCCCAGCATATGAAAGCAAAAAAGATGGCGCTTGCTACAACGGACTGGTAGAACATCTCCAGCATTTTACTGCACACATTGAACTACCTGAGCTTCCGCAGAAAGTACAGTCTGCTCATTCCCTTCTTGTAAACCTTTTCTGTATGACACCTCCAATCGAGTTTACTGTCAAGGTGAACCCCCAAATATTTGTAGCTCTCAACCATCTCCACCTCCTGGCCAGCAATGGTGATCAGTAAGTAATCCTCCTTTTTCCTTCTATAACTCACCACCATCTCCTTGGTTTTCTTTACATTTAGTTCTAGACAGTCTGACACCAATCCACAAAGTCAGAAACCACCCTTCTATATTCCTCCTCCCCCTACCCCCCACAATGCCCCATACAATCACGGAGTCATTTGAGAATTTTTGGAGGTGACAAAAATCAGATTTATACTGAAAGTCAGCTGTATACAATGAGAAATGGAAGGGTGACAGCACTGTACCCTGAGGGCTCCTACACTGCTCCGTACACTGCCAGATACCACCTCCCCCATCCTTACAAACTGCGGTCTGTCTGTCAGGTAGTCACTTATCCAGTTCACCATCCCCTCATCTACCACCATATCAGTCAACTTATTACGTAGTAAGAGCGGCTGTAGGGTATTGAAAGCACTAGAGAAGTCAAAGAACATGGCGCGCACTGCAGTCCCATCATTGTCGAATAACGAATGCATTGAATGTAGCAGAGACGCTACAGCATCATCCACCCCCAATCTCTGCTGGTACGCAAACTGCGGGGGGTCAGTGTAGGCCCTCACCCTCAGGCACAAGTAGGCGAGTATTATTCTCTCCAAGGACTTCATAGCATGCGATGTTAAGGCCACTGGACGATAGTCTTGTAGGGAAGTTGGAAAAGTGGTCTTAGGTTCGGCACCAGGCAGGTGGTCTTCCACCGTTCTGGTACCCCCTGTGATTGAAGGCTCCAGTTAAACAGGTGCTGGAAGACAGTACACAGTTGGTTTGCACATGCTCTGAGGACACGTGGGCTGAGGCCATCAGGCCCAGCTGCTTTGCCAATAACAAGTCTGCTAAACTGTCTTCTCACGTCGCTTTGGGAGACAGTGAAAGCAGGCAGCTTATCCCCCAATGTCAATGATGCAGATCTTTTCCCGGATCCATCCCCCATTTCTGATGACACTGTGCTTGTGCTGGTGAATCTGTTGAAAAACTCATTCATTTCATTAGCCCAGGACAGATCCACTTCCCCATGCTCCGACTTTGCCTTAAACCCAGTTAGCTGTTTCATGCCCGACCACACCTCCATGGAATTGTTCTGTGACAATTTATTTTCTAATTTAATTCGGAACGCCTCAAGGGCATTCTTAATTTTCCCCTTTAAGTCCCTTTGTATCAATTTCAGTTTCTTAATATCCTTCATTTTAAATGCCATTTTTTTCTTGTTTAGTAAGTGTTTCAATTCTTTTGTAATCCAAGGCTTGTTATTTGCATAACATCGAATCTTTTTAGCTGGTACAACAGTGTCAGTACAAAAATTTATATAATCCGTTACTCGCCCGACAATATCATTTACATCATCATGCTCTCCCTGTCGCATATCACCTCCCAGTCTGTGTGGTCAAAACTGTCTCGTAGAGCCTCCTCTGCCGCTGGAGTCCACTTCCTAATTAATTTTATTGTGGCTGGCTGTTTACTGACAACAAGTTGGTATGATGGAGACAATAGTATGAGGTTGTGGTCTGATTTCCCCAGAGGGGGTAATGCAGATGATGAATAGGCGTCTTTAACATTCGCATAGAGGAGATCCAATATACTGCTGTCTCTTGTAGCACATTTTACATATTGATAGAACTTTGCAAGAGCCTTTGAGATCATGGCTCTGTTAAAGTCCCCAGAGATTACAGTTAACGAGTTTGGGTGCTTTGTCTGAATGCGGTCTAACACCCCTGACAATACTTCCCCAGCCGCCTCTTGGTTTGCGGATGGAGGGATATACAGGACTACTGTAATGCAAATGGAAAATTCTCTAGGTAAATAGTAGGGCCTGAGGCCAACTGCTAAGAGTTCAATGTTTTGACTGCAGTGAATTTCCTTAACAGTAATATGACGCTGATTGCACCATCTGTTATTAATGTATAATATCACCCCACCACCCTTCTTCTTACCAGACTTAGCTTTGTCTCTATCAGCCCGGACCATTCACTCAGCATTTCGTCCCATCCACGATGGCACAGATATACCAGTACCCAAGGTCCCTGCTACCTTGGAAGAGATACCTAGCTCCGATGAAGGTGGAATCATACCTCAACCAGATGATGAATCAAGTTCTGACTTTGAAGATGATACAAGACCAAAATTGTTTTCCCAGGAGGAATGAATGATTTAGTAAGAGACTTGAATCTTCCCAAAGATGCCGCTGAGTTACTCGGATCAAGGCTCAAAAGCAAGAATTTATTGTTGCCAGGAGTGTCTTTTTCATGGTTCAGACATCGTGAAAACGAGTTCGTTCCTTACTTTGCCCAGGAAGATAAGTTGGTTTATTGCATCGATGTCGAAGGTTTGATGGGTCAATTCAAAATCCAATATGATTCTCAAAGCAGTTTTACTCCACAACGGCGGTTTTTATGCTTCCATCCCTGTAGGTCATTCCATACACCTCAAGGAAACCTACGAGAACTTGGAATTGGTTCTTCATAAACTTAAATATGAAGACCACGGTTGGCAAGTGTGCGGGGATTTGAAAGTCTTGTGCATGCTGCTCGGGCAACAAGCTGGGTATACCAAATGCCCTTGTTTTCTGCGTCTATGGGACAGTCGAGACCGACAAAATCACTGGACCAAGAAGATTGGCAGCCGAGGGTGCTCTCAGTGGGTGAAAAAAATGTCCTCCGAGAAACTTTGGTTCCTCCCCATAAAGTTCTTCTACCACCTCTCCACATAAAATTGGGATTGATGAAGCAATTCGTAAAATCACTTCCAAAAGATGGAGAATGCTTCAAATACTTGGTCACCAAGTTTCCAGGCCTCTCGGAGGCAAAATTGAAGGAAGGTGTGTTTGTTGGACCAGACATTAGAAGGCTTATAGCTGATCAAGAGTTTATCAATACCATGACGCATCCTCAAAAAGAAGGGTGGATTGCATTTAAAGAGGTCGTAGAGAAATTTTTAGGCAATAACAAAGACCCCGACTACAAAAAAATCGTCGGACGAATGCTGAAAGCATTTCAAGCTTTAGGTTGCCTGATGAGTTTGAAAGTGCATTTCCTCCATTCCCACCTTGACAACTTTCCTGAAAATTTGGGACCTGTGAGTGAAGAGCAAGGTGAACGATTCCACCAGGACATTAAAGAGATGGAAAGAAGATACCAGGGAAGATGGAACATTACAATGATGGCAGACTACTGTTGGACACTTCAGAGAGACATTACAGATGCCACTCACAAGCGTAAATGTACCAAGAGAAGCCTCACAGGGAAGAAGAATCGATTTTAGTGTGTGTTAGTGAGCTCATTGCAATTAAAAAAATGATTTTCATGAAACTTTTGTCGAAAAAAAATAATTTTATGAGTCTATTTTCATTTATTTTGAGGCATTGTCTTATTTAACATAGTTACTTAAATTGTCAGAAAACGTGATGTCCTATGACAAAATGGTGGTCATTTTCGGATTCAGCGCACTCAAAAAGATTACATGGAATAACCAAAACAGCTCTTGAAAAAAAATTTTTTGCAGACCTGTGTTACAGGAAATTCATCCCTGTTCTGTATTTTTACCTCACAGGCGTTTTCCAGTATTAGCACGTGGAGTGTTGTATAATGAAAATTGCAAATATGTCATTTTAGCATCCAATACAATGTGCCCAATAAATGGGTTGTCCAAGACTCAACAATTGATAACTTATTTGTGTGACAGCTAGATCATCAATATCAGAACGTGAAGATAAAACACCTCCAGCCAATCAACTGAAAGTTGCATTGACAGTGCAAGCCATGTACGGACGGAATACATTGGTTAGTGTCCGCTACTGAGTAGAGATGAGTGAACGTGTTCGGAAAATGTTTGCCAATCTCAAATTTGGCACGAACGTAGCACATTTGGATTCGTGTTCACTTTTGAGCATTTTTCTCAAATTCAGCAAACGTCGGTCACAGTTCGGTAAATAATCACGTTTCCCCTACTGCTTTTGTTATTACTTTGGCTATGTTAGTGCTGCTGTATGATGAATGGCGTGGGGCAGGGGGATGAGTTTGATGAGAGGAGGGGGTGTGTCTAAATGCAGAGGAGCATGTGGAGAGGTTACAGCAGCGGCATGCACTTTTTTTTTTTTCTTCCCTTAATTTTATGTGTGTTGATTCCAGCAACCAATCAGGGTGCAGTGAATAGGTAAGATCCAGTCCTGTGCGAAATCGATCTTCCAGCATCGAAGTAGATTGTGAAAAAACTGGGTGGAAGTCTGGAAGCCCCATTAGCTACTCCAAATCATTTGTGCTAATACTGTTTTTCAGTGGCCAATAAGAAGGCCAGATTTCCACTTAAAAATCGTTAGTAAAGATTTTTAAGTGGAAATCTTGCCTTCTGATTCACCACTGAAACACAATTTTGACACAAACGATTTGGAATAGCTAATTGGCCCCACAGGCTGCAACACTGTATTAGGCCTAATATCGTGTTGCAATCGGGAGGGCCAATTGACTACTCCTAATAATTTGTGCTAAAATTGTGTTTCAGTAGCGAATCATAAAGGCCAGATTTCCACTTTAAAATCATTAGGCGGAACCTGAAAATCCATCTCTTCAGGAAAGCCTACAGCCTGCAATAACCATTCTGCCGCCTTGCCACCACCACCTGAGCTGCCGCCTCACCACCACCACCCGAGCTGCCGCCTTGCCACCACCACCAGAGCTGTCGCATCATCACCACCACTAGAGCTGCTGCCTCGCCACCACCACCACAGTTGCCGCACCCCCGACCTTCTGTCTCTTCCCCATTATCCCTTAGAATGTAAGTCCGCAAGGATAGGGTCCTCTCTCCTCTGTACCAGTCTGTCATTGTAAATTTGTTTACTGTAAACAATATCTATAACTTTGTATGTAACCCCTTCTCATGTACAGCACCATGAAATTAATGGCGCTATATAAATAAATAATAATAATAATAATAATATATGTGAATATGACTTGGTACAGGCCCAGGGACCACATACTGGATGGCCAGGAAATCCACTCACATTATTCATTTTGTACTCCCATTCTGTTTCTTATGCATTGATGCAAGGCTGCCGTACCAAGTCTATGCACCCCATAAGCCTTGAACCCACATACTGGATGGGCCCAGGAAAATCCACTTCATATTATTCATTTTGTACTCCCATTCTGTTTTCTTATGCATTGACAGTAAGGCCTGCCCTGCTACCAAGTCATGTGCACTGAAATTACCTCAATCCCCCTTGGAAGAAACATGGATGAGCGCCTCATTAAAAAAAATGTCCCATTAAAAAGGAGCGGGTCTCCTAGACTAGGAATGCCCATACACTAAGTGTATGGGCTGGCAAACATTTTCCCCTGTGGTCTACACCTCAACCATTCTCAGAGCAAATATTTTACGCCCAACATAACCACCCACCCTTGTTAGGAATTCGACACTGGCTGTAGCTGCACGAACACATTAACCCTGGTGATCTAGTGGCGGTGGATTATGAGCCATGGAGGAAAGCCTGATTACAAAAATATGCCCAATTTAAAGGAGCGGATCTCCTAGACTTGGAATACCCATACACTAGGTGTATGGGCTGGCAAACATTTTCCCCTGTGGGGTACACCTCAACTGTTCTCAGAACAAGTATTTTATGCACAGCATAACCACCCACCCTTGTTAATAATTTCAACACTGGCTGTAGCTGCACAGAACATGTAAACCCTTTTGATCTTGTGGCGGTGGATGATCAGACGTGGAGGAAGGCCTGATTAAAAAATAGGCCCAATTTCTAGTAGCGTGTTTCCTAGACTTGGAATGCGCATACACTTAGTGTATGGGCTGGCAAACATTTCACCTGTTGGGTATACCTCAACCTTTTTCAGAACACGTCTTTTACGCACAGCCTAACCACCCACCCTTGTTAATAATGTGACTCTGGATGTAGCTGCTCAGAACACGCAAACCCTTTTGATCTTGTGGTGGTTGAAGGCCTGATTAAAAAATAGGCCCAATTTCTAGGAGCGTGTCTCCTAGACTTGGAATACCCATATACTTTATTCCCTTGTAAATACCCCTTTTATTGGACGCCCAGGGCCATGGACTGGGTCACTGCTGCAGTGACACTGCCCCTTTAAGAAGCGGCCCAGTACCGTGTATCCCCACTGCCCTGGCGGGCGCTCCAACTTGGCGTCATGAACAGGATATCGAAGCCCGGTATCACCGGGTCCTGTGTGCCAGAGACTTTGTTAAAGTTGTAAAATTGCCGCCATTACAATGCCACATACGCGCGGGAAGCAGAGGAGGCGTGTCGTCGTGGGCGGAGCCTGAGTACAAGCGCGAAAAGAGAAGTGCTGCGCGTGCTTTGCTGTCAGCTTGCTAAAAGCTGGGAGCTGAGGCCTGGAATCCCGGCGCATACCGTTCATCCAATCGACGGAGTAACAGCCTGGTAAGCCAGTGGAAATTCAGAGCCTGGCTAAGATTAACTAGGGGGTGAAGAGATTGTCTAACGCAGAAGAAAATCTAGCAGCAGATGCCGCCGCAGGCCCCATGGTGCCGCAAGATTTGGAGGCAGGTGCCGCCGCAGCTCCCATAGCACAGCAGAATCTGGCGGTCGGCGCAGCCACAGCCCCCAGAGCGCAGCAAGATCTGGTGACTGCCGCTGCTGTCCCTATAATGCCGCTATCAATGCCATATACACCGGGAGAGGCCTGGCTACCACAATACTCAGGGGAGTCGCATACCCTGAGCGATTTCAAGGAGAGACTGTGCAGTTTATTTGAAGTGTACCCCCTGTCTGAAAGCCAAAAAGTAAACATTCTCATTAAACAGTAAACAGTTAACTGCTGCAGCTCAAAGAGAAGTAAAGTCCTGGCAGAACACTGATAAAGAGACTGTTAAGCAAGTTCTGGCTAAGCTGAGGAGCACCTTTGACACCCGCACTGCAGCAGAAATAAAAATAAGGTTCTTTGGGTTCAAACATAGGATGCAGGACAGTATACGGGACTATGCTCTTAACCTTCAGGAGGCGCTGCGGGCTGTAAAGCAGATTGACCCAGACAGGGTGCAGGATGGAGACAGATTGTTAAAAGAACAATTTATTGAGGGACTCCTGTCCAGCACCCACAGGACACAGCTGCGCATCATGACCCTACAAAACCCTGACCTGAACTTTGTAGACTTTAAAGATAGGGCTATCCGGGTGTTGCACGAACCAAATGTCAGCCGCACAGCGCCCCCTAGGCATCCAGCAATTACATACCACCAGAGGCAGCATTCTTTTCTCAGGCCCCCATTGAGGCCGACGCACAGACCCTGGATAATGGTCCATCTGCAGAACTACGTCTTCAGGTCTAGGAACTGACTAAAAGTGTGGCTAACTAGCCAATATTGTGCAGTCCGTGCAAGTGCCCCCGAAGGAGAAGATTCAGTTGGCCTCCAGTCCAGATGATGTCCCGTGGCGTCAGTGTAAGAGGATCCCACTGATCAGAGGGAGAGACAACGATTGCTACGACCAGTACGGACGACCTATTTGCCACCGCTGCAGCAAAGCTGGGCACATCGCAAGATTCTGTCATTTAAACGAGCAATCCCTGGGGCAGAGGGCCAACCCCCAGGAGTAGGACGACCAGGCCCACAGAATTGGCGAGCTAAGTACTTTGGAGGACGACCGGTCCTCCCAGTTGTGATTGACGGTATCCCAATGAACGCTTTACTGGACACCGGCTCTCAGGTGACAACTATGCCATATATTCTTTACAAATGGTACTGGGCTGACTCTGATCTTACTCGCGGCCCAGATGCTGAGTTGACGGTAGTCGCCAGCAATGGTCAGGCTTTGCCGCAGGTGGGGTACAAGGAGGTGACCATTAAAGTGGGGCGAGTATAATTAAAAGTCCAAGGTTTGATAATTGTAGACATTGACCGACGAGAATGTAACCCAATAATGACCTTAGGTACTACTGTAATAGAAAATTGTCTTGCCGAGGTTATTGTTTTGTTGCAACAGGTGGCAGAAACTGCTGGTTCCAGTGAGCAACGGGTCCTACAAAAGGAGATTAAAGCCCTGATGCAAAGACAACAGGTAGAGCTGTCTGGCGGAGAAGTCGGCAGTGTCAGAGTGAGTGATCCGTTCCCCATTGTCATACCCCCGAGGAGTGAAATGTTAATTGAGTGTCGGGCAGCCATAGGCATCAGAGGTAAAGGTTACCAAGTCATGGTAGAACCAGTACACTCTGATAGCAGGCCTGCTGTCCTGACAGCCGGGGGGTAGTCAATGTCCGCAAGGGGCATCTTAAATCATGGGGAGCAAGAGGCCAAACTACCTCAGTATGCCACCGTTGTTAAGCTGTTCATTGTCAATCACAACGCAATTCAGACAGCAGAACCCTTAGTCTCATCCGACCAGGCAGAGGACAATGGCTCTGCAAAGCAGCTGGAAGATTGGTGTCAGCAGCTAGACGTAGTCACTGACTCTACCCTTCCACACCAAAAGGATGGGGTTTACCGAGTAGTCCAAGAGTTTGAACAGGTATTCAGCAAACGCCCTTTAGACTTTGGGCAGGTAAAAGGGGGCCAACATCATATCCCCACTGGAAATCATCCGCCCGTTAAAGTGAGGAACCGGCCTGTACCCCCAGCTCACTATCAATGTGCCAAGAGTATGTTGAAGGAGGCTGCGGTGATCAGAGACAGTTGTAGCCCCTGGGCAGCTCCTCTAGTTCTCGTTAGAAAGAAAGATGGTACGATGAGGATGTGTGTTGACTACAGAAAAATTAACAGCATTACCCACAAAGACGCCTATTCTTTACCTAGGATAGAGGAATCACTAGCTGCACTGAGAACCGCTAACTATTTCTCTACTTTAGATCTCACCAGTGGGTATTGGCGGGTTCCCGTGGCAGAGACAGACAAGGAGAAAACTGCCTTCGCAACACCAATAGGCCTCTCAGAGTTCAACTACATGCCGTTTGGGCTTTGCAATGCACCAGGGATGTTTCAGAGGTTAATAGAGCGTTGCCTCGGGCACAAGAATTTCGAGACAGTTCTGTTGTACCTGGATGACGTCATTGTCTTCTCCAAGACCTATAAAGACCAACTGAAACACCTAGCTGAAGTGTTCGAGGCCCTGTCCAGCTTTGGCCTGAAGGTAAAACCATCCAAATGCCACCTTCTAAAGCCCAAGGTGCAGTACCTAGGCCACGAGTGAGTGCATAAGGCATAGCACCAGACCCCGACAAAGTCACTGTTATCCGGGACTGGCAAAAGCCCAACAACATCCATGAAGTACGGCAGTTCCTGGGGTTGGTAGGCTACTACTGAAGGTTCATCAAAGGCTTCACTGAGATAGCTGCAACCCTACAAAATCTTCTCGTGGGTCAACCCAAGAAGGCCAAGAAGAAGAGTCCTTCATTTGACTGTAATGACAAACTGGAAAGGTCCTTCACCCGACTGAAGTTGGCCCTTACAGGGATGAAGTCCGGGCCTACCCAGACTACGACCAACCATTCATATTGTATACTGATGCCAGCAACGTGGGACTGGGAGCCGTGCTGTCACAAGTGCAGAAAGGCAAAGAAAGAGTAATCTCCTACGCCAGCAGGAAGCTTCGTCCCACTGAAAGGAATCCTGCCAACTATAGCTCCTTCTAACTGGAGTTCCTCGCCGTAGTCTGGGTGGTCACAGAGTGCTTCAAACACTACCTGGCTTCAGCAAAATTTACCATCTTCACGGACAACAATCCGCTGACTCACCTGGAAACCGTAAAGCTAGGTGCACTGGAGCAGCAATGGATGGCCCGGCTGTCCAACTACGAGTTTACCATCAAGTACAGAGCGGGACATAAGAATGCCAATTGTTATGATTTGGTAGCTGAGGAGAGCAGGCAAAAAAGGAAATACACCAGAGAGGTTGGAATCTATGGGATTGCAGTACCCTGACTAACCACCACAACAAAAGGCAGCCGTGGAGCGTACCTACGTTGGTCCTAGACGCCTCGTCACAGCCTGAGAAGCTAACTACACCTAAAGACAGAAAGAGGAAAACTATCTGCCCCTGAGCAGATCCCCAAAGAACATAGAAAGCCCCCAAACATGTAATGGCGGTTAGACAAGAGGAAATACAGACACAGACAGAAAATAGTATGAGCAAACGTTGGGGCCCAAACTTCCTAAATAGAAAAGGATAGGAAGGACACTTACTGCAATCCCAAAAAACCCTGAAAAGTACCAACTCTACTAATTACAAAAACACCTGATATCACACGACCTCTACCACCTAAATTAGTTCTCTGGTGTAACAAAAACTAAACAGCAGCCACTGAAAAAACTGGAAAAGGCAAATGAACAAACAACAGTGGCCGAACTAAACTGAGAGGAGCACAAGCCCCCGGAGGGACCCGGCAGACCCCCACAGAAGTGCAGGACAATATGCAAAAAGCAAGCACAAAAAATAAAAGAAGAAAATGTCTTATCTGTTAGCAGAAGATGCAGGCACGAAACAGCAAGCTACAAAGTGAACAGGAATCAAAGATGAGACTAGAACAATTGATCACCAGCAACCCTGATGGGAGGGAACCTCCCTTATATAAGACCAGTCAGTAACACCTGATCGCCAATCTTCACAATCTTCATTGGATAGTTCAGTACTGTTTGTAACCACCAGAGGGAGCTTCAGCTCAGAATTCACTTCTAGCACATTCACAACAGTACCCCCCTTGAGGAGGGGTCACCGAACCCTCATTTGAGCAACCAGGTCGGTCAGGGTGAGCTCTGTGATACGCACGGATGAGTCTCCTAGCATGGATGTCTGAAGCAAACACCCAAGAATTGTCCTCCTGACCATAACCTCTCCACTTAACCAAATACTGGAGTTTCCGTCTAGAAAAACGAGTTCAATATTTTCTCAACCACATACTCCAGATTGCCCTCAACCAAAACAGGGTCAGGAGGCACAGCCATAGGAACCACTGGCTCGACAAACCTCTTCAATAAGGACTTGTGGAACACGTTATGGATCTTAAATGTCCCTGGAAGAAGTAAACGAAAGGAAACAGGATTAAGAATCTCCATGATCTTATAAGGTCCAATGAACCTAGGCTTAAACTTAGGAGATGCAACTCTCATAGGGATATTTCTTGAGGACAACCAGACCAAGTCCCCCACTTCAAACCGAGGACCATCAGTCCTATGCCGGTTGGCAAACCACTGGACCCTCTCCTGAGAGAGGGACAACCTCTCCACTACCTGGTCCCAAATCTGCTGCATACGCTCCACAACAGAGTCAACACCTGGACAAACAGAAGCCTCCGTCTGTCCCGAAGAATATCGAGGGTGAAACCCAAAATTGCAGAAAAATGGAGACATCAAAGTGGCAGAGCTAGCCCTATTATTAAGAGCAAACTCAGCCAAAGGCAAAAAAGAGACCCAGTCATCCTGATCAGCAGACACAAAGCATTTTAGATAAGTCTCCAATGTCTGGTTTGTTCTCTCAGTTTGTCCATTGGTCTGAGGATGAAAAGCCGAGGAGAAAGACAATTGAACACCAAGTTTAGAACAAAAAGTCCTCCAAAATCTGGAAACAAACTGGACTCCTCTGTCAGACACAATGTTCTCAGGAATGCCGTGTAACCGAACCACGTGCTGAAGGAACAAAGGCACCAATTCAGAGGAGGAAGGCAACTTAGGTAATGGCACAAGATGTATCATTTTGGAAAACCTATCACAAATCACCCAGATAACGGTCATTCTCTGAGAAACAGGGAGGTCGGAAATGAAATCCATAGAGATATGCGTCCATGGTCTCTTGGGCACAGGCAATCGCATCAACAAACCACTAGAGCGAGAGCAAGGCTTGGAGCGAGAGCAAGTCCCGCAGGACTGCACAAATTCCCTGACGTCACGAGACAAAGTAGGCCACCAAAAGGACCGACTAACCAAGTCTCTGGTACCAAAAATTCCGGGATGACCGGCCAACGCGGAACAATGAATCTCAGACATCACACTCTTTTTCCACCGGTCTGGGACAAACAATTTCCCAATAGGGCAGCGCTCGGGTTTATCCTCCTGACACCCTTCCAGAGCCAGTCTCAAATTGGGTGAGATGGCGGAAAGAACTACACCCTCTTTCAAAATAACAGCAGGATCAGACAACTCAGGAGAGTCCGCAAGGAAACTCCTCGAGAGGGCATCCGCCTTAACATTCCTAGTGCCAGGAAGAAAGGAAACCACAAAATTAAAACGTGTGAAAAACAAGGCCCACCTGGCCTGTCTAGGATTAAGTCGCTTGGCTGATTCCAGATAAACCAGATTCTTATGGTCCGTGAGGACCACCACCTGATGTTTGGCTCCCTCCAGCCAATGTCTCCACTCTTCAAAAGCCCACTTCATGGCCAATAACTCCCGATTACCCACGTCATAATTACGTTCAGTTGGAGAAAATTTTCGAGAGAAAAAGGCACAAGGGTTACTTTTAGAGGTCTCTGGATCTCTTTGGACAAAACGGCACCTGCCCCAATTTCAGAGGCATCAACCTCCACCTGAAATGGCAGAGAAACATTAGGCTGCCGTAGAACAGGAGCAGAAGTGAATCTCTGCTTAAGTTCCTGAAACGCAGAGACTGCCTCAGGAGGCCAATTCACCACATCAGAACCCTTTTTGGTCAAATCAGTCAATGGTTTAACAATAACAGAGAAATTACCAATAAATTTACGATAAAAATTGGCAAAACCCAAGAATCTTTGAAGAGCCTTTAATGAAGTAGGTTGGACCCAATCACAGATGGCCTGAACCTTGACCGGGTCCATTTCAATAACAGATGGGGACAAAATGAATCCCAGAAATGAGATCCTCTGTACGCCAAAAAGACACTTTGATCCCTTCACATACAGAGCATTCTCTCTCAAATTCTGGAACACAGTCCGAACATGTTTCACATGAGAGTCCCAGTCATTGGAAAAGATCAAGATATCATCCAAATAAACAATCAGAAATTTATCCACAAAATCCCTGAAAATGTCATTTATGAAGGACTGGAAGACAGAAGGAGCATTAGTGAGCCCAAAGGGCATCACTAGGTGTTAAGGGTCTGCGGAACGCACCAAATATATAAAGTAGAGAGGTGCGTTCGCAGCCCGGGTCCACCGTGCAAGCGGAGCCTGCTGCTAGTAGAAATGGCGCGAGAAGCAAACTCTGTTATACCTCAGAGTCGCCAACATAAACGCCGTAATGCGCTGTGGCAATAAGTGCGAACTCTGTTACTCCACAGAGCCGCTAGAAGGAGAGCCGCAGCGCTATATGGCGATGTGTGCGCACTCACTAGACACAACTGAGTGACAAAGAAAACACGCTAGGGCGCTGTCTAGCGTTGAAAGCGAACCCTGTTACATCACAGGGCCGCTGAGAAAAAGTACTGTGTCCTGTCAGGCTCTCAGGTACACAGTTAAGTGCTACGCGTTCATGAAGCGTGATCATGTGCTAATGTCCTCGCGGGAGTCACCCGCAATCTATGGCGTCTGAACGCCAGACCCTGAATACGGGAATCAAAACTCCTCACCGGTTATGCCGGTAATCTAGGGCATTTAGGACACCGACCCTGACCAGCTACCATACCAAACTCCTCACCGATTAAGTCGGTATTCTAGTGGCTTATTTCAGCCGGGTCCCTATCCACACATACACATGACCACACTGGCGCATAGCATACAATGATTGATATAGCGCATGGCGGCCCAGCCATGCTACCCTTTTATAACAACCGCTACAGGACCTTCCAGGAACAAGGACCAATGAGAAGCTGTTACAAACAAACGTAGCTACATGACCTTCCTGGCGGACCAATAGGAGCCGCTGCAGCACCTGAACATGTGACCCCTGATCTCCAATGAGAGATCTCACTCTGGGCATGCTCAGAAAGGAAAACGCAGGACTTTGTCCAAAGACGTCAGCTCCAGCACTGGCCATAATAGCAGATCCAGGAAAGGCAGCAGCAAGTCACTGCACAGTAGTGGAGTGGGCAAGACGCCTGGACCGACATCTCTGCTGAGCAGGCTCCACTGCGGCCGGAGATGAATGGGAGACCGCAGCGGGACGGGTTCGAGACTCCCCTTGTGCAGCAGCGGGAAATCAAACCCTAACACTAGGTACTCAAAATGCCCCTCTGGGGTATTAAATGCCGTCTTCCATTCATCCCCGTGCTTAATGCGAATAAGGTTATATGCCCCCCTGAGGTCAAGCTTGGTAAACCAAGTAGCACTTTTCACCCTGGAAAACAGGTCAGAAATCAAGGGTAACGGATATTGATATTTCACAGTGATATTGTTCAAGAGACGATAATCAATACACAGCCTTAATGAACCATCCTTTTTGGCCACAAAGAAAAAACCGGCACCCAAGGGTGAAGAGGATGGTCTGATATGACCCTTCTCCAATGACTCCTTGATATAAGACCGCATAGCGTCATGTTCAGGTACAGACAAGTTAAAAAGGCGACCTTTAGGAATTTACTACCAGGCACTAGTGTTGAGCGATAATGCTCGATATCTAAAAATATCGTATCGAAATTGTATCGCCGATAGCACTAAATATCATCGATATCCGATTCCGATACCGAAGTCCCATG
>JARQOD010000001.1:329694739-329775661 GCA_033576555.1 Oophaga sylvatica | reverse complement strand
ATTTTTTCAAATGACACAATATAAGTAATGTTGAAGAGGAAAAAGTCTACATCCATTGTTTGAAACAATATTACAGGTGTACATCAGTCCCTTAATAAACAATGTATTATTATATTTACTTGTTTTGCTTTTTTTTTTAAAACCCAAAAGAAAAAGAAGGAAAACCCTTTTGCATGCAGCTGTTGTCAAAGTTAAAACCCCACATTATGCACTTCCAACATTGCAGCATTTGAGGCATGATGTGAGTTGGATTGGTCAAAGTTATGGAGTGAGAAGGTTCACCATCAGTACCCTATAGCAAAGTATGCTTTTGTGTTAGCATTTGTTTTAGACATGTGGATATCTGCCATAATATTCACAATTATTTAGTTACAGATTTGTTACCAACACAAATCATTGAATGGTTTTAAATTTGACGTTTCACTTGTTTACAGCTTAGAAATAAGGGTGTAGCCTGATATCTATGTGTGGCACTAGCCACTTTAACATGTCATGTTTTTTTAACATGTGTAGCTAGTAGCAGTAATTTTTGCCGGACACACAGGGGGGGAACAGCAGGCGTTACTAACCCCCCACTATCATTTTTAGCTTGTGTATTGGTCTGTGGAACACGACACTTCGAGCAGAAACGGCAGTGTTTCCCCGGGGATTTTAGCCAGGTGGAGAAAGATGAACATAACGGAGACAGGGAAAAACTTCCCCACCAGTTTTAATCTGAAACCCGGGACAGGCAAATTCAGGCGAGATCCATCCCTAGTTCATTTTCAGAAAAAAAACTTTTCTACATTATCGTGGATAGTCGCATGAAACGGCTGTTAGTACACCCCTGCAGCAGAAAAGACGCGCCCGATAATACACGCCAGCAATAAACCCCAGCACCCCAATGCATGGGGCTAACTTGGGCCCATGTATCCAGCTTAGAGACCAAAACTTAAAGGGGGAAGAGCATCTGGAGAACTGAGAGGGCAAGACATGTAGTTGTCACCATCTTAGGGAAAAATGTTGCCCCTGCGACGGGAGCCGCTGGGAGGGTGTAGACATTGGTGGCGCTCCCACAAACTTCGAACATTGGAACATATGTTCTTGCCCGTGCAGAGGCGCTGTTGTGCCCCCTCTTGTTGCGAGCTGTCTCCACGCCTGACGCACAAGCTGCTTTTTTAAAACAGTAGCAGCAGCAGTGCTCTCGGCGGGAATGGAGAACTTTGGGGTTGCACCAGTGTGTCTTGGTACTTCCGCATTTACGCTCCCGGTTCAACGGGTTATGGGCTTTGTAGTTGCCCGGTAGCGAGGGTCTGGAGGGTGTACACCCAATAACAGCGTGGTGGAATGTGTTCGATGCGGCGGTCTTTCCCCAAAGCCATGCGCATGAAATACCATGTGTGCAGACCCCAAGGGGCCAAAAACTTGTCCCCTGCAAGAGGCGTCATCCTCCGCCTGCTGGCATAAACCCCCCCCTTGGGTCTACATACTGATAGAGCATTCCCCTACCCCTTTGGGAGCGATGTTTTCCCTCCTCCATTGCCCTCCTCATCCTCCTCACAAGCCTTAAATACATATAAATTTACAAAATTTAAAACTAAAATTTAAAAACTTTGTATCATAATTTTTTTACATCAGTTTATGGAAACAAATTAGCATTACAAAAGGTAGACAAAAAATGTACATTATGTGCTTTGAAATACTTTAAAAAGTTTGTAATGGTTATAAAAAATATAGACAGCATCGGAGGTTCAATTGTTTTTACAGCATGGTACTTTGAAAGCCCCCACCCTTTTTGTGGGGAAACCACGTTGCGCGACGGTCCAGAAGGTGAGGAAATTTTGACCCCTCTCCTCCACCTCTTCCAAAACCTCATCTTATGCTTGCAGTTTTTTTTGAAGCAGGCAGATAAGGGGGACAGTCAGGCTGACTAGTGCATCATCTGCACTCCCCATCCGCGTTGATTTTTAAACCCGGGGGCCGGGCGATTCCTTTAAGTTTTGCACCTTTTACCGGATGGTTCCCATTTCTTATGGATTCCTTTCAATTACTTTTCCCCCAAAATCTTCCCGGAATAATTTCCCCCTTTTTTAATTTTTAGGCCCAAGATGTCACCTTAAAAACCCCTTTCGAAATTGCACAATCCGAAACCTCCACTAACTAAAACCAGGCTGGATTGGTGCTTGAAATTAGGCTTCCCCCCTTAAAGGCGCCCCCAAAAAATTTGGTTCCGTGCTTAATTCAAAAAACAAAGCTTTTTGGGAAAAATTCTGGGGCCCCATTATATTCCGATTTTTTAAAAAAAAAAAAAAAAAAAAAAAAAAAAATTTTTTTTTTTTTTTTTTTTTTTTTTTTTTTTTTAGTTTTTGAGTTCCGATACCCCAAGTATCGGGTATCGGCCGAATTTTTCGCTTTATGGGAATTCCGATATTAATTCGATATTTTTTCCATATCGTATACCGGAATCAAAATTTCCCCATAATTTTTTGAAGGAAAATGTGATTTTAGTCAGCAATAAAGGAATCCTACAATTTTGGGGCCACCCTGTAATCTGCGGTCATTTTAATTAAAATGGCGGCTGTTTTGGTGCTGAAATGACAAATCACAAAAAAGGCGCCCCCGCCATTTTAGCGTCACTGTGCTGGAACTCAGTAGGGACAAAACCTATTTCGAACTCTGAGGGACAGTTACATATTGCGATTTTTTGTACTACTGGCTTGAGGCAGGCTAGTTTACCAACCGCTGTGTAAAGCTTCATTTTGCCATGTTGTTTTAACAGCTCTGTGCAAGGTGTGTGTGGGGACAGTGCAGGGGACGCTGCAGTTTGCTCTGCATCCACCGCTGTTTGTAGGCATCTGCACGTGTCACTGACTCTTTTTTTTATTTTATTTAGTGGGAATTGGTGAAGCTCCATTTATTAGAAAAAAATCAAATCTATTAGTGTGACGTGCTTCCATCCGTATACAATACATTGGTTGCAAACACTATAGAATAAAACAAAGGAGCTTTTCACAGATTGGAAAGTTTGTGTTTCAGTGTTCACTGGGAGTCTGTGAGGTTTTGATTTTTTTTAGTGCAGATCACGCTCCAGTTAGTTCTTCAACCACTGCCGGTTGTAGTCTGCTGAGCGTGTGTCACTGCCTCATCCTTCACATTTTTCTCTAATTGGTGCTGCTCCATTTTAGTGGAAAAAATCTAATCTATAGTGTGACGCGCTTCCATCCGTATACAATACATTGGTTGCAAACTATAGAATACACAAAGGAGCTTTTCACAGATAGTGAATATTGTGTTTCAGTGTTCACTGTATCTGTGAGCTTTTCATTTTGTGAGTGCAGATTACGCTCCAGTTTGTACTTCAACCACTGCCGGTTGTAGTCTGCTGAGCGGTGGTCACTGCCCCATCCTTCACATTTTTCTCTAATTGGTGCTGCTCCATTTAGTGGAAAAAAATAAAACAATTAGTGTGACGCGCTTCCATCCGTATACAATACATTGGTTGCAACACTATAGAATACACAAAGGAGCTTTCACAGATAGTGATAGTTGTTTTTCAGTGTTCACTGTAGTCTGTGAGCTTTTCATTTTGTGAGTGCAGATTTTCGCTCCAGTTTGTACTTCAACCACTGCCGGTTGTAGTCTGCTGAGCGTGGTCACTGCCTCATCCTTCACATTTTTTCTAATTGGTGCTGCTCCATTTTTGGGAAAAAAAACTAATCTATTGGTGAGGCTTCCCTCCGTATACAAAACATTGGTTTCAAACATATAGAATACACAAGGAGCTTTTCACAGATAGTGAATAGTTGTGTTTCAGTGTTCACTGTAGTCTGTGAGCTTTTCATTTTGTGAGTGCAGATTACGCTCCAGTTTGTACTTCAACCACTGCCGGTTGTAGTCTGCTGAGCGTGTGTTCACTGCCTCATCCTTCACATTTTTCTCTAATTGGTGCTCCATTTTTAGTGGAAAAAAATATAATCTATTATGTGAGCGCTTCCATCCGTATACAATACATTGGTTGCAAACACTATAGAACTACACAAAGGAGCTTTTCACAGATAGTGAATAGTTGTGTTTCAGTGTTCACTGTAGTCTGTGAGCTTTTCATTTTGTGAGTGCAGATTACGCTCCAGTTTGTACTTAACCACTGCCGGTTGTAGTTGTGAGCGTGTGTCACTGTCTCATCCTTCACATTTTTCTCTAATTGGTGCTGCTCCATTTTAGTGGAAAAAAATATAATCTATTAGTGTGACGCGCTTCCATCCGTATACAATACATTGGTTGCAAACACTATAGAACTACCAAAGGGGCTTTCACAGATACTGAACAGTTGTGCAGGGTTCACTGTAGTCTGTGAGGAATAACCACACTTAGGCCTTAACTTTTCTGACCTTTCTTTATCAATCTACCAAGATGAAAATCTGTGAGTAAGGCACGTGGTCGTGGTCGAGGCGTGGATTTGCAGCAGGGAGAGGACGTGGGGATTCTGTGGCTGCTGCGCACCCAGTGACACAGCATCCACCAGTTTTCCCGTGAGCGTTCCTTTATGGCACTTTTGTAGGAGCTCAGCGTACCCCCTGCTGCGTGAAGAACAAATTGAAGCCGTTGTTGGTTGGGATGGCAGCCAATGCATCGACTTCAATACCTTCCACCTCCTCTCAGGACACAGCACTGTTGAACAACCATCAGTCTCTTCACCGCCTGCCAAATTGCCCAGGCAGTCAGAGAGCTCTGTACAGGAGCCAGCTGGTCTCTGCTTCTGTTCTCAGAATTGTTGGCTTGGAAACAGGGGCCAGCCAAGCAGCATTCTGGAATGTGAAGAAGAGGCAGTATGCAGTGATGCGCAAAGCTGTGTCTCTCTGAATCTGAAGAGGCGGGTGAGCAGTGCGATGGTCAGCACACCGCAGAACGCATCTGATGATGATGAGACTCAGTTGCCAGTTTCTGTTGAGCATGGTGCTGGCCAGACACCCAACAACAGCAGGTTGTTGGAAGAGGGTAGTGGTGGAGATGATGAGGTCAAGACCCAAATGGCGTGAGGAACAGGAAGGTGGTGGGAGCAGCTCTGAGGAAGAGATTGCCCAACGGTCCAAACAGTAGGGAGAGGTAGGCTGCAGACTCGCTTGCCTGTAGCTCCAGTTTGGCACCCGTTCGGAGCAGTTCTCTTACAACAGCCAAACCGGGCGCTCCCAGGACTTGCTCTGCGTGGTCCTTTTTTGATACAGTTGCAGATGATATTTGCTATGTCAAATGCAAGCTGTGTAATCAAAAAATTAAAAGAGGTAAAGTGTCAGTAACCTTATACAACAAATATGTGGAAACATGTGCGGTCAAAGCATTTGTTGAGTTACAAAGACACACTGGAGATGTAGGCCAACCTACAGCAGCACCTACATCTTCAGCTCCTGTTGGAGCCTCTTCCTCCGTTCACACACAGCTGGTAAGGCTTCCTCAAAGGATCGCCATGGAAGAACCTCTGTCACTGTTGTCCAGAGACACAGTGTTATTCCACCCACAGGTGCAAGTTCCCTGTCATCCTCACACACCCAGGCCACAAACAGCCATCGGTAGCACAGGCATGGGATAAAGACGGCCATACTCGGCAAACCATTTCCACGAGCACAGGCTCTGAATGCTGTCATTGCAAAACTCCTGTCCCTTGAAATGCTGTCATTCAGGCTGGTGGAGACTGACAGTTTCCGTGAATTAATGGCATTGGCAGTCCCACAATACAATGTGCCCAGCCGATTTTATTTCAGCAGGCAAGCCGTCCCTGGTCTGCAAAAGCATGTTGAGGCAAAAATTAATCATGCGCTACTAAACGCCGTCAGTAGCAAGGTCCCCTGACCACCGATGCGTGGACCAGTACCCATGGCCAGGGACGATAAACCCTTTCACTCACTGCCATTGGGTGAAATGTTGTGGAGCCGGGTACAGATCTTGCGAGTGGCGCTGTACGTGTTCTGCCAACTCCAAGGATTGCCGGAATCAAGTCTGTCCACATTGACTCCTCCTCTACTCCAGTTCCTCAGAATCATCGCTGCAGGAGCCGTCACGGTCTACCTCCACATGGACCCGTGGACGCTTACTGATGCGACCGATATGAGCACAGCCGTGGCCAAACGGCAACAGGCCGTTCTGAATTAATTCCCATGGGGAATCGAAGCCACACAGCGCAGGAGGTCTGGAATGCCATCAAGCAGGAGAGCGACGTGTGGTTTTTGCCAGCGAATCTCCAGCCAGGTTTGGTAGTGTGTGACAATGGCCGAAATCTGGTGGCAGCTCTGGGCCTTGGCAACCTCACTCACATACCATGTCTGGCACATGTGCTCAACTTGGTCGTGCAGAGTTTTTTGAGGGACTATCCGGATCTTGATGCACTGCTGCACAAGGTCGCTAGAGTGCGCTCACTTGCGACGTTCCAGCATGGCCAGATCGCGCATTGCAGCTCTGCAACGCAGATTGCGCCTTCTGAACATCGCATCATATGTGACTTTATCCACCAGGTGGAATTAAAACGTTACATATGTTGGAGCGGTTGTGTGAGCAGCAGCCAGCAGTTATGGAGTATCAGCTGCATCAGGCGCAATCAACACGCAATTTGCGCCGTCCACACTTCACCATTAATGAGTGGGCACTATGAAGGACATGTGCCACGTTTTGCGTGCGTTTGATGAGTCAACGCGGATGGCGAGTGCAGATGATGCACTAGTCAGCCTGACTGTCCCCCTTATCTGCCTGCTTCAAAAAACACTGCAAGCAATAAGGGATGAGGTTTTGGAAGAGGTGGAGGATGAGGAGTCAAAAATTTCCCAATCACCTTCTGGAAAGTCAGCGCAACGTGGTTCTCACAAAGGGCTGGGCAGGGCTCACTTTGTGAGGAGGATGGGGAGGAGGAGTCAATGGAGGAGGAAGACATCGCTCCAGAGGGAGGTACACAACGCTCTAGTCAGTATGTAGAGCGAGGGTGGGGTGATGCAGAGCAGGCAGAGATAACGCCTCTTGCAGAGGACAGCGTTTCTTTGCAGTTGGGAGTCTGCAGCACATGGTTGATTTCATGCTGCAGTGCCTAAGAAACGACCGCGCATCGCCCCATTCTCACGACGTGATTATTGGGTGTACACCCTCCTAGACCCTCGCTACCGGGACAACGTCAAAAGCCTCATCACAACGTTGAACCGGGAGCGTAAAATGCGGGAGTACCAAGACACATGGTGCATCCCTAATGTTCTACCTTACTGCCGAGAGCACTGCTGCTGCTACTGCTTTACAAAGCAGCTCTGTGCGTCGAGGCAGTGTAGAGAGCTCTGCAACAAGAGGGAGCACACGCAGTGCCTCTGCACAGGGAAAGACCAGTATTTTTCAAAATGTGGCAAAGTTTTGTGGCAGCGCCACAAATGTCTACACCATCCGAGAGGGCTCCAGTCAGCGGGAGGCAACGTATCCGTCAGATGGTGACAGACTACTTGGCTTTGCCTCTCAGTGTACTCCCAGATGGCTCTTCCCATTCAAGTTTTGGGTCTCTAAGCTGGATACATGGCCAGAGCTTAGCCAGTATGCATTGGAGGTGCTGGCTTGCCCTGCTGCCAGTGTATTATCGGAGGGGCGTCTTTAGTGCTGCAGGTGGTGTACAAAACAGACCGTCGCATGCGACTATCCTCCGATAATGTAGACCGGCTTACTTTTCTGAAAATGAACAAGGCATGGATCTCGCCAGAATTTCTCTGTCCGTTTTCAGATTAAATAACTGGTTCGCAACGTTATCCATGTCTCCTGTTATGTTCATCTTTCTACCACCTGAACTCTACTCCCTGGGCTCCAACACTGCCAGTTGCTGCTCAGAAGTGTCGTGTCCACAGAACAAAACACAAGCTTACTGTTAGTGGGGTTTAGTAACGCCAGCTGTTCCCCTGCTGTGTCAACGGCAAGAAGTGTCCTGTTCCGACACATGGACAGAAAAACCCCATGACCAACATGCTCCAAATAGGGAAGAGCCGTCACCTGCTTGTTTATGCTGAAAACATGAAATTGTGAAGTTTTGCAGGCCTACAATGATAAATTTTTAAGAAAAATATGGACAAATAATAATTTGTCATCACAGCGCATATTGCACATGTCTATTAGAAATGGTAACAAAAATAAAACATAGTCTACTCTTCAATTTTAAATTAATGCATAAAAGTACATTTCAGACTTATGAATTAATGCTTTTAAAGGAACTTTATCTGTACCCGTAAGATAATGCACTCAATGGATGTACGAATCATTACATCCTCATCATCATCATGACGAGTTTTATTTATGACAGACATTATAAAATACACATATGATGCCAACTGTAACTTCAAACACATATATGAAATGGCCAGCATGTAAACATGGTAATAATGTCCAATAATAAATTATTACATCTAGAAAGTGCATCATGCATACGACAATAGGTTACTGATACCTGCAAGTGCTGTTGAAACAACCACAAGAGATATAAATTAATACTGGTATATAGGTATCACAGTGCATAGTTACTCATGGACAATGTTGATGTAATACTGTATCTCAATTAAGTCAGCGTCAACCATTAGGCTTGTTTTGTCTTGTACATTGTTAAAGAGGGAACGTAATTTTTTGGTTTGTCATAGGTGTAGTATTACACATTAAATTATTACTGCTGTATTTTTTTTGGCGTCCCTAGTGCGCAATAAACGCAGCCTAACCTCACATTTGATAGTCAGCTAATTGCCACACGCTACCCTACCTACGCGTGACAGTAGGAAGGTAGTGTTGACGGATAAAGCTTTGCGCAAACAGACATTCTTTTACCCTCTTCAACACTCTACAAGCAAAAAAATGCATGATTTCAGCCGCAGACTTTATTGAGTACAGTATAACATCGGCATTAACCATCAGAGGCTGTCCACTGTGTGATACAGACATAGAATATACCTTTGCTATCCGTAGCCTTTGTTTCACCTACACTTGCAGGCACACACTTAAATTGTGACAAACAATGCCTAATGTTTTTTTAAATGGTTATTTTTTATTGTACATTATTGTGTCATCAATCACATTGATGAGTCCATGCTGGACATGTCATACATGCTATAGAAAGTTACGATTTTATGAACTTAAATAATTAAATTGTCTGTGACTGTCACATAAATTTGCGATGATGATGATGAGTGACTATTACAAAATCCATTGTCTTCACTATGTTATAGTTTAACATTGCGTTCCTTAAGCATTATTCATAAAAAAAAAAATGTACTTTTATTCTTAAATTTACAACACTATATTTTGTTACCAATTTTTTGGGTGTTGTGTTGTTCCATTTATTTTTGGCATGTGCATATATGCGTTTATATTTGTATTTTCTTTATTTTTCCTTCTTGAAATTAGAAAACATGTGTATCTTTGTACCGTGTTAGCCAGTAGATAGAAAAATATTTAGACTTCAGAGTCAGCAGTGGTTCATACCTTTTTATGGATAACTGAAAAGATGGAAACAAATTGCAAGCTTTCAAGGCTACTCACGTCTCTTCATCAGGGAAAGACTAACTAAAAAAATTAAGCATCACATATTTCTATACACAACAGGACACAGGAATATTGCAATAGGTAAGACAAGTAAGTGACGTGTATCAGAACTGTCATTATCTCACAGGGATGAACATAAATATTCAAACAGTTCTAGATAAGGATAGAAAGTTTGATTGCCCTCTCATTGGCGTATTTTTTGGGGTTTTCATGACCCTGGAAGGGCATAGACGCAGATTCCTTAATTGATATAGAATGACATAAATCCATGTGATCTATTCATTCCATCACTAACAGTGTCAAAGGTCATGATGAGCTTATATTCTGAAACCTTTGTACGTTTCTCATATTTGAAGTTATATTTTAATAACAGTAATTCCATATCCATGATGCTATGACCGGCGGGCATACAAAAGTCTTTTGCCACAGCTAAATTCATTAATTTATCTGTGATTGTGTGGCGCTGATAATTCATCGTTGTTCTCCTTTTTGTTGCCGGTCTCCCCTCACTTGTCCTCCCTCACTTGTCTTAGCTATTCCTGTGTCTGTTGTGTGTGAAATATGTGATTCTTCATTTTTGGCTTTACTCTTAGCCTGATGAAGACACCTGAGTAGTCTCGAAAGCTTTGAATTTGTTACCATATTTTCAGTTAGCCATTAAACGTTATCAACCACAGAGGACTGTCAAGTATAAATATTTTTCTATTCTTGTAATTGAAATTTATCATTTTATTGTTGTAGTAAAACTTCATTTATTCTTGTTTGAAGTACATACATTTGCAATGGCCACGTAACAAGGCAATAACTCAATATTTTATGCCTACACCCTCCTTGACCCTGGGTTACAACACCGCCAGTTGTTTCTCGAAGTGCTGTTAGCACAGTCTACACTTGCTCCTGTGTTATGGGGTTCAGTAATGTCAGCTGTTCCCCTGCTGTGTGAACGGCAAAAGTCCTGCTGCCTCCACCATGTTCTGTTCTCATCCTGGGTTACAAACCGCCAGTTGTTTCTCGGAAGTGCTGTTAGCACAGTCTACACTTGCTCCTGTGTTACTGGGGTTCAGTAATGTCAGCTGTTCCCCTGCTGTGTGAACGGCAAAAAGTCCTGCTGCCTCCACCATGTTCTCTTCTCATCCCTGGGTTACAACAACCGCCAGTTGTTTCTCGGAAGTGCTGTTAGCACAGTTAACACTTGCTCCCGTGTTACTGGGGTTCAGTAATGTCAGCTGTTCCCCTGCTGTGTGAACGGCAAAAAGTCCTGCTGCCTCCACCCTGTTCTGTTCTCATCCCTGGGTTACAACACCGCCAGTTGTTTCTCGGAAGTGCTGTTAGCACAGTCTACACTTGCTCCTGTGTTACTGGGGTTCAGTAATGTCAGCTGTTCCCCTGCTGTGTGAACGGCAAAAAAGTCCTGCTGCCTCCACCATGTTCTGTTCTCATCCCTGGGTTACAACACCGCCAGTTGTTTCTCGGAAGTGCTGTTAGCACAGTCTACACTTGCTCCCGTGTTACTGGGTTCAGTAATGTCAGCTGTTCCCCTGCTGTGTGAACGGCAAAAAGTCCTGCTGCCTCCACCATGTTCTGTTCTCATCCCTGGGTTACAACACCGCCAGTTGTTTCTCGAAGTGCTGTTAGCACAGTCTACACTTGCTCCCGTGTTACTGGGGTTCAGTAATGTCAGCTGTTCCCTGCTGTGTGAACGGCAAAAGTCCTGCTGCCTCCACCATGTTCTCTTCTCATCCCTGGGTTACAACACCGCCAGTTGTTTCTCGGAAGTGCTGTTAGCACAGTTAACACTTGCTCCGTGTTACTGGGGTTCAGTAATGTCAGCTGTTCCCTGCTGTGTGAACGGCAAAAAGTCCTGCTGCCTCCACCCTGTTCTGTTCTCATCCTGGGTTACAACACCGCCAGTTGTTTCTCGGAAGTGCTGTTAGCACAGTTAACACTTGCTCCGTGTTATGGGGTTCAGTAATGTCAGCTGTTCCCTGCTGTGTGAACGGCAAAAAGTCCTGCTGCCCCACCCTGTTCTGTTCTCATCCCTGGGTTACAACACCGCCAGTTGTTTCTCGGAAGTGCTGTTAGCACAGTCTACACTTGCTCCTGTGTTACTGGGGTTCAGTAATGTCAGCTGTTCCCCTGCTGTGTGAACGGCAAAAAGTCCTGCTGCTCCACCCTGTTTCTGTTCTCATCCCTGGGTTACAACACCGCCAGTTGTTTCGGAAGTGCTGTTAGCTACAGTTAACACTTGCTCCAGTTGTTACTGGGGTTCAGTAATGTCAGCTGTTCCCCTGCTGTTGTGAACGGCAAAAAGTCCTGCTGCCTCCACCCTGTTCTGTTCTCATCCCTGGGTTTACAACACCGCCAGTTGTTTCTCGGAAGTGCTGTTAGCACAGTTAACACTTGCTCCCGTGATTACTGGGGTTCAGTAATGTCAGCTGTTCCCTGCTGTCGTGAACGCGCAAAAAAGTCCTTGCTGCCTCCACCATGTTCTGTTCTCATCCCTGGGTTACAACACCGCCAGTTGTTTCTCGGAAGTGCTGTTAGCACAGTCTACACTTGCTCCGTGTTACTGGGGGGGTTCAGTAATGTCAGCTGTTCCCCTGCTGTGTGAACGGCAAAAAGTCCTGCTGCCTCCACCATGTTCTGTTCTCATCCCTGGGTTACAACACCGCCAGTTGTTTCTCGGAAGTGCTGTTAGCACAGTCTACACTTGCTCCTGTGTTACTGGGGTTCAGTAATGTCAGCTGTTTCCCCTGCTGTGTGAACGGCAAAAAAGTCCTGCTGCCTCCACCCTGTTCTGTTTCATCCCTGGGTTACAACACCGCCAGTTGTTTCTCGGAAGTGCTGTTAGCACAGTTACACTTGCTCCTGTGTTTACTGGGGGGTTCAGTAATGTCAGCTGTTCCCCTGCTGTGTGAACGGCAAAAAAAATCCTGCTGCCTCCACCATGTTCTGTTCTCATCCCTGGGTTACAACACCGCCAGTTGTTTCTCGGAAGTGCTGTTAGCACAGTTAACACTTGCTCCCGTGTTACTGGGGTTCAGTAATGTTTAGCTGTTCCCCTGCTGTGTGAACGGCAAAAAGTCCTGCTGCCTCCACCTGTTCTGTTCTCATCCCTGGGTTACAAACCGCCAGTTGTTTCTCGGAAGTGCTGTTGCACAGTTAAACACTTGCTCCCGTGTTACTGGGGTTCAGTAATGTCAGTGTTCCCCCGCTGTGTGAACGGCAAAAAGTCCTGCTGCCTCCACCATGTTCTCTTCTCATCCCTGGGTTACAAACACCGCCAGTTGTTTCTCGGAAGTGTGTTAGCACAGTCTACACTTGCTCCTGTGTTACTGGGGTTCAGTAATGTCAGCTGTTCCCCTGCTGTGTGAACGGCAAAAAGTCCTGCTGCCTCCACCATGTTCTGTTCTCATCCCTGGGTTACAACACCGCCAGTTTTTTTCGGAAGTGCTGTTAGCACAGTTAACCTTTGCTCCGTGTTACTGGGGTTCAGTAATGTCAGCTTTCCCCTGCTGTTTTGAACGGCAAAAAGTCTGCTGCCTCCACCCTGTTCTGTTCTCATCCCTGGGTTACAACACCGCCAGTTGTTTCTGGGAAGTGCTGTTTTTGCACAGTTAACACTTGCTCCCGTGTTACTGGGGTTCAGTAATGTCAGCTGTTCCCCTGCTGTGTGAACGGCCAAAAAGTCCTGCTTGCCTCCCCCATGTTCTCTTCTCATCCCTGGGTTACAACACCGCCAGTTGTTTCTGGAAGTGCTGTTAGCACAGTTACACTTGCTCCTGTGTTATGGGGTTCAGTAATGTCAGCTGTTCCCTGCTGTGTGAACGGCAAAAGTCCTGCTGCCTCCCCATGTTCTGTTCTCATCCCTGGGTTACAACACCGCCAGTTGTTTCTCGGAAGTGCTGTTGCACAGTCTACACTTGCTCCTGTGTTACTGGGGTTCAGTAATGCAGCGTTCCCCCGCTGTGGTGAACGGCAAAAAGTCCTGCTGCCTCCACCATGTTCTCTTCTCATCCCTGGGTTACAACACCGCCAGTTGTTTTCGGAAAATGCTGTTAGCACAGTTAACACTTGCTCCCCTGTTACTGGGGTCAGTATGTCAGCTGTTCCCCTGCTGTGTGAACGGGAAAAAGTCCTGCTGCCCCCAAAATGTTCTGTTCTCATCCCTGGGTTACAACACCGCCAGTTGTTTCTCGGAAGTGTGTTTGCACAGTCTACACTTGCTCCCCTGTTACTGGGGTTCAGTAATGTCAGCTGTTCCCCTGCTGTGTGAACGGCCAAAAATTTCCCGCTGCCTCCACCCTGTTCTGTTCTCATCCTGGGTTACAACACCGCCAGTTGTTTCTGGAAGTGCTGTTGCACAGTCTACACTTGCTCCCGTGTTACTGGGGTTCAGTAATGTCAGCTGTTCCCCTGCTGTGTGAACGGCAAAAAGTCCTGCTGCCTCCACCATGTTCTCTTCTCATCCCTGGGTTACAACACCGCCAGTTGTTTCTCGGAAGTGCTGTTAGCACAGTCTACACTTGCTCCCGTGTTACTGGGGTTCAGTAATGTCAGCTGTTCCCCTGCTGTGTGAACGGCAAAAAGTCCTGCTGCCTCCACCATGTTCTGTTCTCATCCCTGGGTTACAACACCGCCAGTTGTTTCTCGGAAGTGCTGTTAGCACAGTCTACACTTGCTCCCGTGTTACTGGGGTTCAGTAATGTCAGCTGTTCCCCTGCTGTGTGAACGGCAAAAAGTCCTGCTGCCTCCACCATGTTCTCTTCTCATCCCTGGGTTACAACACCGCCAGTTGTTTCTCGGAAGTGCTGTTAGCACAGTTAACACTTGCTCCCGTGTTACTGGGGTTCAGTAATGTCAGCTGTTCCCCTGCTGTGTGAACGGCAAAAAGTCCTGCTGCCTCCACCCTGTTCTGTTCTCATCCCTGGGTTACAACACCGCCAGTTGTTTCTCGGAAGTGCTGTTAGCACAGTTAACACTTGCTCCCGTGTTACTGGGGTTCAGTAATGTCAGCTGTTCCCCTGCTGTGTGAACGGCAAAAAGTCCTGCTGCCTCCACCATGTTCTCTTCTCATCCCTGGGTTACAACACCGCCAGTTGTTTCTCGGAAGTGCTGTTAGCACAGTCTACACTTGCTCCCGTGTTACTGGGGTTCAGTAATGTCAGCTGTTCCCTGCTGTGTGAACGGCAAAAAGTCCTGCTGCCTCCACCATGTTCTCTTCTCATCCCTGGGTTACAACACCGCCAGTTGTTTCTCGGAAGTGCTGTTAGCACAGTTAACACTTGCTCCCGTGTTACTGGGGTTCAGTAATGTCAGCTGTTCCCCTGCTGTGTGAACAGCAAACAGTCCTGCTGCCTCAACTTTAATTTCCATGGGTACCTTCTGCTACCCATCCGGGTTCCAGTACCGTCAGCTGGTTCTCCGCAGTGCCTTTGGCCTAGGTGCCTCCATGTCGGTATCCGAGTTCCAGCAACGTCTGCTGGTCCTTGGTAGTGCTTTGGAGCACAGGTACCTCCTGCTTAGTAACCGTGTCCCAGTAACGTCAGCTGGTCCTCGGTTGTGCCATTGGCTCTTTTCCTTCTGCTGACCCTCCGGGTTCCAGCACAGTCAGCTGGTCCTCGTTACTTTCATTGGCTCTTGTACCTTCTGCTACTCATCCGGGTTCCAGTACCGTCAGCTGGTTCTCCGCAGTGCCTTTGGCCTAGGTGCCTCCATGTCGGTATCCGAGTTCCAGCAACGTCTGCTGGTCCTTGGTAGTGCTTTGGAGCACAGGTACCTCCTGCTTAGTAACCGTGTCCCAGTAACGTCAGCTGGTCCTCGGTTGTGCCATTGGCTCTTTTCCTTCTGCTGACCCTCCGGGTTCCAGCACAGTCAGCTGGTCCTCGTTACTTTCATTGGCTCTTGTACCTTCTGCTACTCATCCGGGTTCCAGTACCGTCAGCTGGTTCTCCGCAGTGCCTTTGGCCTAGGTGCCTCCATGTCGGTATCCGAGTTCCAGCAACGTCTGCTGGTCCTTGGTAGTGCTTTGGAGCACAGGTACCTCCTGCTTAGTAACCGTGTCCCAGTAACGTCAGCTGGTCCTCGGTTGTGCCATTGGCTCTTTTCCTTCTGCTGACCCTCCGGGTTCCAGCACAGTCAGCTGGTCCTCGTTACTTTCATTGGCTCTTGTACCATCACCAACAGGACAAAGAAGGTTAAGACAAACTACAAGATACAGAACAAGAGACAGAAAAACAATAAGCAGAAGATCAAAAAGCAGAAGAACATTAAGTATAAGACCAAAATGAAGAGCAAAATATATGCTCTAAATTCTAAGCAGAAGAAGACTAAGCAGTGTATGGGGGTGAGTCCGTTCCTCCTCGTGGTGCCCCTGGAAAATGCCTGATGCTGCTGCAGGCTAAACTGAACGCGGACAAATACTGTTGTAATTAAAATCTTTTGTGACAGCAAGAACGGAAGGATGAAAATTCAGAGTTTTACAGATTACAAGTACAGGAATGTCTGTCACAAATAAGAATATGATGAAAAGGATGAATAGGAAGAAGATGAAGAAGTAGAATATGAAGAATAATAACTGTTTAATAAGAACAATATAAGTAATGTTAACAAAAAGATGAATAGCAAGAAGTTTTAGAAGATTAAGAAGGTGAAGATGAAGAATAATTTGATGAGAAAGATGATGCTGCTGAAAATTATGAAGGAGAAAGTGTGTGAAAAGTTAAAAAGGTGAAGACCATGGAAGTTGTGAAACAGACATATTTGACAAAATAGAAAAAAGGTTAAGAACATTGTCAATTTGTTCGTCAATCCGAACGTATTTCCTAAAAAAAAATAAATAATGCTATTCCATTGGATTGGGTCAAACATCTATGCCTTTAATGTCTCCTCAACCTCCCCAATACATTCTACATTACTCTTTCTTGTTTTCCTTCATGTACAATTAACCAACAAGACAAGAATGGTTTTTTTTTTATTTCGATATTTTGTTCCCATAGACTTACATGGGACTTCCGGTATCGGTATCGGGTATCGCCGATATTTTAGTGATATCGGCGATACCATTACGATTCCGATACTTTAGGATATCGGAAAGTATCGCTCAACTCTAATTGTTAACGTTGTTACTTATGACTCGTGTTTTGAAACTGTTAAACTGTAAAGCACTGCGGAATATTATGGCGCTATATAAATAAATAATATTATTATTCTTATTATAGAGGCCCACTCAGTAGTGGTGAAGTGTGAACGCCGCAAATTGCGAGTTGACTGCGCCTGATGCAGCTGATACTCCATTACTGTTGGCTGCTGCTCACACAACCGCTCCAACATATGTAACGAGGAATTCCACCTGGTGGGTACGTCACATATAATGCGATGTTCATGAAGGTGAAATCTGCGTTGCAGAGCTGCAATCAGCGATCTGGCCATGCTGGAACGTCGCAAGTGAGCGCACTCTAGGCGGACCTTGTGCAGCAGTGCATCAAGATCCGGATAGTCCCTCAAAAAAACTCTGCACGACCAAGTTGAGCACATATGACAGACATGGTATGTGACTGAGGTTGCCAAGGCCCAGAGCTGACACCAGATTTCGGCCATTGTCACACACTACCAAGCCTGCCTGTAGATTCTCTTCCAAAAACCACACGTCGCTCTCCTGCTTTATGGCATTACAGAGCTCCTGCGCTGTGTGGCTAAGATTCCCCATGGAAATTAATTTCAGGATGGCCTGTTGACATTTGGACACGGCTGTGCTCATATCGGTCGCAACAGGTAAACGTTCACGGGTCCATGTGGAGGTAGACCGTGACGGCTCCTGCAGCGATGATTCTGAGGAACTGGAATAGGAGGAGGAATCAATGTGTACAGACTTGATTCCTGCAATCCTTGGAGTTGGCAGAACACGTACAGCGCCACTCGCAAGATCAGTACCCGGCTGCACAACATTGACCCAATGGGCAGTGAGGGAAAGGTATTGTCCCTGGCCATGGGTGTTAGAACCCTCTTGTTAGGTTTTGTTTCAGTTTGCTGGTCACATGACCTTTTTTCCCTATTTAGTCTGGCTCCGCCCTTCTGGCTTTGCTTGACTTCATTGTATTATCTACTGTTAAGCTAGCCGGGTGCTTAGGTGCCTTAATCTGTGAGTTTTGCTTGATGTTAGGATCACAAAGTATTTATTTTTCTGTTTAATTATCCATGCTACAATTTATGTTAGGAGGTGTCCACCTTTTCTCCCAGTCCCTAGATCTTGTAGGGATTACTCCCTCGCAACTATAGGTCTTCGTTCACACTAGATGAGGACTTTAGCGGGTCTGGTCGCAGGATCAGGTTCCCCGTTACATCGTAGGGATTCAGCTTAGTTGTATTGTAGGGACAGAATTCCCTTCTTTCCTTACTGGTTGTAGCAGATCATAACAATGGGTACTGGTCCACGCATCGGTGGTCAGGTGGACCTTGCTACTGAGGGCTTTTAGTAGCGCATGTTTAATTTTTCCCTCAACATGCTTTTGCAGACCAGGGACGGCTTGCCTGCTGAAATGAAATCGGCTTGGCACATTGTATTGTGGGATTGACAATGATATTCAGTTACGGAAACTGTCTGTCTCCACCAGCCTGAATCACAGCATTTCAAGGGACAGGAGTTTTGCAATGCCAGCATTCAGAGCCTGTGCTCGTGCATGGTTTGCGGAGTATGGCCGTCTTTTATCCCATGCCTGTGCTACCGCTGGCTGTTTTGTGGCCTGGGAGTGTGAGGATGACAGGGAACTTGCTGCTGTGTGTGGAATAACAGTTTGTCTCTGGACAACAGTGGCCGAGGTTCTTCCATGGCGATCCTGTGAGGAAGCATAACCAGCTGTGTGTGAGCTCGATGAAGAGGCTTCAACACAACCTGAAGATGTAGGTGCTGCTGTAGGTTGGCCTACATCTCCAGTGTGTCTTTGTAACTCAACTACGTGCTTTGTCCGCACATGTTTCCACATATTTGTGGTATTGAGGTGACTGACACTTTTAGCTATTTTTAATTTTTGATTACACAGCTTGCATTTCACATAGCAAATATCATGTGCAAGTGTGTGAAAAAAGGACCACGCAGTGCAAGTCCTGGGAGCGCACGTTTTGACTTTTGGAAGACAACTGCTCCGAACAGGTGCCAAACTGGAGGCTACAGGCAACCGAGTCTGCAGCCTAACTCTCCCTCCTGTTTGTACCGTTGGGGCAATGTCTTCCTCTATCTTCCTTCTATCACTAACCATTTCTCTAGGCCTCTCCCAGCTTTCAACCAAAGTACTGGTTCTCACCCACAAAGCTCTCCACAGTGCAGCACCCCTCCTACATCTCCTCCTCATTTCTATCTATCGGCCTAACCGACTGCTGCGCTCTGCAAACGACTTTCGACTAACCTCTGCACTAATACGTACCTCCCACTCCCGACTCCAAGACTTCTCCTGCTCTACGCCAATCCTCTGGAATGCTGTACCCCAAGAAATTAGGACTATCCACAATTTGCATGGTTTCAGGCGCTCCCTCAAAACACATTTGTTCAGAGCGGCCTATCACATTCACTAATCAAAGTCATTCTATGTATTCTGTGTAAGTGTGTGTGTGTCTCTAGCCCATTCACTATCTCCATCCCTCAGTCCCTTAAGATGGCTGGAACATCATTGTAAATGCACCATTGTATATAAACACCTATACTTTGTATCTCCCCCATCTCATTGTACATTGTAAGCTGTCACGAGCAGGGGCGACTTATTTAGCTTAAATTATTGTATTGTTAACGTTGTTACTTATGACTTGTGTTCTGAAACTGCTAAACTGTAAAGCGCTGCGGAATATGATGGCGCTATATAAATAAATATTATTATTATTCCTCTGAGCTGCTCCCACCACCTTCCTGTTCTTCATGCCATGTTGGGTATTGGACCTCATCATCTCCACTACCCTCTTCCAACACCTGCTGTTGGGTGGTCTGGCCAGCACCATGCTCAACAGAAACTGGCACCTGGGTCTCATCATCATCATCAGATGCGTTCTGCGGTGTGCTGACCATCGGCACTGTCTCACCCGCCTCTTCAGATTCAGAGAGACACAGCTGTTGCGCATCACTGCATACTCCCTCTTCTTCACATTACAGAATGCTGCTTGGCTGGGCCCCTGTTTGCAAGCCAATAGATTCTGAGAACAGAAGCAGACACTCAGCTGGCTCCTGTACAGAACTCTCTGACTGCCTGGGCAATTTGCCAGGCGGTGAAGAGACAGATGGTTGCCCAACAGTGCTGTGGTCCTGAGAGGAGGTGGAAGCAATTGAAGTCGATGCATTGGCTGAGATCCAAACAACAACGGCTTCAATTTGTTCTTCCCGCAGCAGGGGGTACTCCGAGCTCCTACAAAAGTGCGCATAAAGGAACGCTCACGGCCCGGGGAAAACTGGTGGATGCTGTGTCACTGGGGGCCGCAGCAGCCACAGAATCCCCACGTCCTCTCCCTGAAGAAACTCCACGACCACGTGCCTTACTCCCTGCCTTCTTCATCTTGGTAGATTGATAAAGAAAGTCTGAAAAGTTATAAGGCCTAAGTGTGGTTATTCCGCAGAGACTGCAGTGAACACTGCACACAACTGTTCAGTAGGTGTGAAAGGCCCCTTTGTGTACTTCTATAGTGTTTGCAACCAATGTATTGTATACGGATGGAAGCGCGTCACACTAATAGATTTTATTTATTTGTAATAGAATGGAGCAGCAACAATTAGAGAAAAATTTCAAGGATGTGCCAGTGACACACGCTCAGCAGACTACAACCAGCAGTGGTTGAAGAACTAACTGGAGCGTGATCTGCACTCCAAAAAGGAAAACCTCAGACTACAGTGAACACTGCACACAACTGTTCACTACCCAACGCGTCTCAGCAGGAAGGCAGTCTGTGCGTCAAAACAAAGGCGCAAGCATACATCCACGTACCCTGTTTATAAAGCTATATAAAAAAAAATTATGTAGTAGTGACGCACACTTTATTGAGGTACAGTATTACATCGCCATTCACCATCTGTGGCTATGCAGTCTCATCTATATATACCTTATCTATCCGTTGTCATGCTTGCAAGTCGACAGTCAGGCATAAATAGCAATTTTCACTATGCACTATGCACTTTTTAAAGGTTATGTTTGTTAATAAACATGATTATTGCCACATATTATGAGTATTACATGATGGAAATTGTATAATTTTGTATAAACTGTTTAGTGACATTATTCAGCAAATGTAACATTTTAGTAATGTCACAGATAACTTGTAATGCTGATGATGTTTTGAAGTCAGACATTCATTGTCTATACAATAAAAATGGTGTACATACTGTTACTTATCCATCATTAATGGATTCAGATATGTACTTGTATGCTTTTATGTACAACCGTATAGCAGATTCCTTAACTAATTTATTTTGTGGTTTGCATTGCTGTTCAACATGTTAATGTATGTGTTTATGTTTGTCAATTCTTTATTTATCTAGATATTAGTTTAAATGAAATCATCATCTTATGGTAGTAAAGGTTATCTTTCTCTTGTTTGAAGTATAGACATTTAAAATTGACAGGTAACAAGGAAATTACTTGATCTAGTATTTAAACATCCTCCTTGACCCTGGGCTCCAACACCGCCAGTTGTTGCTCGGAAGTGCTGTTAGCACAGTCAACACTTGCTCCTGTGTTACTGGGGTTCAGTAACGTCAGCTGGTCCTCGGTTGTGCCATTGGCTCTTTTCCTTCTGCTGCCCCTCCGGGTTCCAGCACAGTCAGCTGGTCCTCGTTACTTGCATTGGCTCTTGTACCTTCTGCTACCCGTCCAGGTTCCAGTACCGTCAACTGGTTCTCCGCAGTGCCTTTGGCCTAGGTGCCTCCATCTCGGTATCCGAGTTCCAGCAACGTCTGCTGGTCCTTGGTAGTGCTTTGGAGCACAGGTACCTCCTGCTTAGTAACCGTGTCCCAGTAACGTCAGCTGGTCCTCGGTTGTGCCATTGGCTCTTTTCCTTCTGCTGCCCCTCCGGGTTCCAGTACCGTCAACTGGTTCTCCGCAGTGCCTTTGGCCTAGGTGCCTCCATCTCGGTATCCGAGTTCCAGCAACGTCTGCTGGTCCTTGGTAGTGCTTTGGAGCACAGGTACCTCCTGCTTAGTAACCGTGTCCCAGTAACATCAGCTGGTACAAGATTGTGCTACAAATACAAGATACGGAACAAGAGACACAAGAACAATAAGCAGAAGATCTAAAAGCAGAAGAACATGAAGTATAAGACCAAAATGAAGAGCAAAATATATGCTCTAAATTCTAAGCAGAAGAAGACTAAGCAGTGTATGGGGGTGAGTCCGTTCCTCCTCGTGGTGCCCCTGGAAAATGCCTGCTGCTGCAGGCTAAACTGAACACGGACAAATACTGTTGTAATTTAAATCTTTTGTGACAGCAAGAACGGAAGGATGAAAAATTCATACTTTGACAGATTACAAGTACAGGATTCTCTGTCACAAATAAGAATATGATGAAGAAGATGAAGCAGAATATGAATAAGAATAATAGTTTAATAAGAAGAATATGAGTAATGTTAACAAAGATGAATAGCAAGAAGTTTAAGAAGAAGATAAAGAAGGTGAAGATGAAGAATAATTTGATGAAAAAGATGATGCTGCAGAAGATTATGAAGGAGAAAGTGTGTGAAAAGTTAAAAAGGTGAAGATGAAGAGCATGGAAGTTGTGTAATATACATATTTGCCAAAATATAAAAAACGTTAACATTGTCAATTTCTTCGTCAATCCGAACATCTTTAAAAAAAAAAATATTTATGCTATTCCATTTGATTGGGTTTAAACATCTATGCCTTTAATGTCTCCTCAACCTTCCCCAATACATTCTACATTACTCTTTCTTGTTTTCCTTCATGTACAATTAACCAACAAGGCAAGAATGGGTTTTTTTTAATTTCGATATTTTGTTCCCATAGACTTACATGGGACTTCCGGTATCGGTATCGGGTATCGCCGATATTTTAGTGATATCGGCGATACCATTCCGATTCCGATACTTTAGGATATCGGAAAGTATCGCTCAACTCTACTCACCGAAATTGAGACCACCTTGAAGATGGTTGGTGGGCTTTAAAATGTTTGGCCAAATGTTTATACTAAGCGTCTCAAATTTTTCCTTATATTTCAAAGCCATATTGCTATTCTAAATTTCATGAATTCCATGTTGTCATGCTTTAGTATGCTTGAGTGCAGCCTTTTTTTGTATGTTTTACATGGGGGTAGCTTCCCCTGGTTTGCACCAAGTTCACATTAGTCTGGATGTGCCAGTCAGGTTTTTTTGTCTATTGAATTTTAGCTTGCTGACCGAGCACTCCGCCCCCACCAGGTGGTGATTTTAATTACACCAGGTCCCTACTTTACCCATAAATGCAGGCATTACTGACAGAGGTGCATATTCACCCAGAAATTCAGATATCAGCCTAATAGAGGTATGTTCACATTAGGTCAGGGACTCACCAGAATTGAGACCACCTTGACGATGGTTGGTGGGCTTTAAAATGTTTGGCCAAATGTTTATACTAAGCGTCTCAAATTTTTCCTTATATTCCAAAGCCATATTGCTATTCTAAATTTCATGAATTCCATGTTGTCATGCTTTAGTATGCTTGAGTGCAGCCCTTTTTTGTATGTTTTACATGGGGGTAGCTTCCCCTGGTTTGCACCAAGTTCACATTAGTCTGGATGTGCCAGTCAGGTTTTTTGTCTATTGAATTTTAGCTTGCTGACCGAGCACTCCGCCCCCACCAGGTGGTGATTTTAATTACACCAGGTCCCTACTTTACCCATAAATGCAGGCATTACTGACAGAGGTGCATATTCACCCAGAAATTCAGATATCAGCCTAATAGAGGTATGTTCACATTAGGTCAGGGACTCACCAGAATTGAGACCACCTTGAAGATGGTTGGTGGGCTTTAAAATGTTTGGCCAAATGTTTATACTAAGCGTCTCAAATTTTTCCTTATATTCCAAAGCCATATTGCTATTCTAAATTTCATGAATTCCATGTTGTCATGCTTTAGTATGCTTGAGTGCAGCCTTTTTTTGTATGTTTTACATGGGGGTAGCTTCCCCTGGTTTGCACCAAGTTCACATTAGTCTGGATGTGCCAGTCAGGTTTTTTTGTCTATTGAATTTTAGCTTGCTGACCGAGCACTCCGCCCCCACCAGGTGGTGATTTTAATTACACCAGGTCCCTACTTTACCCATAAATGCAGGCATTACTGACAGAGATGCATATTCACCCAGAAATTCAGATATCAGCCTAATAGAGGTATGTTCACATAGGTCAGGGACTCACCAGAATTGAGACCACCTTGACGATGGTTGGTGGGCTTTAAAATGTTTGGCCAAATGTTTATACTAAGCGTCTCAAATTTTTCCTTATATTCCAAAGCCATATTGCTATTCTAAATTTCATGAATTCCATGTTGTCATGCTTTAGTATGCTTGAGTGCAGCCTTTTTTTGTATGTTTTACATGGGGGTAGCTTCCCCTGGTTTGCACCAAGTTCACATTAGTCTGGATGTGCCAGTCAGGTTTTTTTGTCTATTGAATTTTAGCTTGCTGACCGAGCACTCCGCCCCCACCAGGTGGTGATTTTAATTACACCAGGTCCCTACTTTACCCATAAATGCAGGCATTACTGACAGAGGTGCATATTCACCCAGAAATTCAGATATCAGCCTAATAGAGGTATGTTCACATTAGGTCAGGGACTCACCAAAATTGAGACCACCTTGACGATGGTTGGTGGGCTTTAAAATGTTTGGCCAAATGTTTATACTAAGCGTCTCAAATTTTTCCTTATATTCCAAAGCCATATTGCTATTCTAAATTTCATGAATTCCATGTTGTCATGCTTTAGTATGCTTGAGTACAGCCTTTTTTTGTATGTTTTACATGGGGGTAGCTTCCCCTGGTTTGCACCAAGTTCACATTAGTCTGGATGTGCCAGTCAGGTTTTTTTGTCTATTGTACCCTGACTAACCACCACAACTAAAGGCAGCCGTGGAGCGTACCTACGTTGGTCCTAGACGCCTCGTCACAGCCTGAGAAGCTAACTACACCTAAAGACAGAAAGAGGAAAACTATCTGCCCTGGAGCAGATCCCCAAAGAACATAGAAAGCCCCCAAACATGTAATGGCGGTTAGACAAGAGGAAATACAGACACAGACAGAAAATAGTATGAGCAAACGTTGGGGCCCAAACTTCCTAAATAGAAAAGGATAGGAAGGACACTTACTGCAATCCCAAAAAACCCTGAAAAGTACCAACTCTACTAATTACAAAAACACCTGAGATCACACGACCTCTACCACCTAAATTAGTTCTCTGGTGTAACAAAAACTAAACAGCAGCCACTGAAAAAACTGGAAAAGGCAAATGAACAAACAACAGTGGCCGAACTAAACTGAGAGGAGCACAAGCCCCCGGAGGGGACCCGGCAGACCCCCACAGAAGTGCAGGACAAAAAGCAAAAAGCAAGCACAAAAAAATAAAAGAAGAAAATGTCTTATCTGTTAGCAGAAGATGCAGGCACGAAACAGCAAGCTACAAAGTGAACAGGAATCAAAGATGAGACCAGAACAATTGATCACCGGCAACCCTGATGGGAGGGAACCTCCCTTATATAAGACCAGTCAGTAACACCTGATCGCCAATCTTCACAATCTTCATTGGATAGTTCAGTACTGTTTGTAACCACCAGAGGGAGCTTCAGCTCAGAATTCATTTCTAGACATTCACAACAGCCAATGCTGATGCACTGTCCAGAATGCCCAACTTACCAGAAGAGGGAGAAGATCTGGAAGAGCTGGAAGAGATTGAGTTACCAGCCTTCCACCGCCCTGGAGCGGCCCAGTACTCCCACTGCGTCAGGGACAGGCGCTATGTCAGGCGGGAAGCCACGTTCAATCCATTGCCCCACCATGGATGGGCAAAGATGCAGGATAGTGATCCAGCAGTCTGCCTGGTAAAGAAACTGCTTACGCAAGCTGACTCAAGTCCTGGCCCAGATGCCCCACAAGAGACCCAACAGTTGTGGAAAGAGAAGGGCAAGCTATTCAGCTACGAGGGGAAACTGTGTCGGAGATGTATCACTTCCCAAACCCATGAACTGGTCTGACAGGTAATAGTCCCGAGGCGGGATGCACCAATGGTCCTGGAAGCATACCACGATGGAGCAGGACACTTCGGATGGAAGAAGTTGGAGGTCCTGCTTCGTGAGAGGTTCTACTGGATTGGCATGAGGAAGGCCATTGAGGACTGGTGCCGAGAGTGTGGGCCATGCAACCTGAACAGGAAGACCATAACAGCCAGCGAGCCCCATTACAGCCAATAATCACAGAGCAGCCACTTAAACTGGTAGTTTTGGACCACGTGAGGCTGACCCCAAACCGGTCAGGCTATGTCTACGTCCTCACCATAGTGGACCACTACTGCAGGTTCCTGGTAGTCGTGCCTGTCAAGGACCAAACAGCAAAGACAGCAGCCAAGGTGTTCCAAGAACACTTTTGTAGACTGCATGGTTACCCTGAACGAGTGCTTACTAACCAAGGCCCAGCTTTCGAAGTAGAGGTGTTCCAGGAGTTCTGCAACCTGTATGGTAGTAAGAAGATCAGGATGATGCCCTACCTTCCACAGACAAATGGCATGTGTGAGAAAATGAACCAGGTGGTAATTGACATTGCCCCTGGAAGAGAAGCCTGTGGCCAGAAAAGTTTCCAGATCTGGTGGATCTCTACAACCACATTCCGGTGAATTCCACCAACTGCACACAGGCCTACCTAATGTGAGCAAGACCTGGCAAGTTGCCCATTGACTTGGACATGGGAGTCCTGACACCTGAGGTGACATCACCAGATGCAGACTGGGATACAGAGGGGCAGCAACAGAAACGCAAAGTGCAAGATTGTGTAGAAAGAAGTTTGTCTCAAGCAAGACAGAAGCAAGAAAGAAACTACAATCAGCACGCGCCTGTAGTTCCCTTGTCGCCTGGAGAACAGGTGCTCAAAAGAAAAAGACGACTACACAAACTTGATGATCAATGGGAAGCTGAACCATATACCATCATGCCTTCAAACTTTTCCAATACCAAGGTGTGCCTTATCAGCAAGGATGGAGGAGAAACCTCAGTGGCAGTGTCAAGGGATCACCTGAAACCATGCCCTGACAAACTAAAGGAAAGGATTGAAGACAAAGACATTCCTCAGTCAGTAGAAAAAGTAGAAGAAAAGATCTGCACCGTACTTGGCGAGTTCCCTTCAAATTGGACAAGCGTGAACCAAGCCATAGTCGTGCCGTCTTAACCTTTCCCCAGCTGGAAGTGCCAGAAAGAGAAGCGATTCAAGACCAGCCTGAAGATCCGCAAGCTCAAGTGACAGAAGCCACTTCTGCAGTAGAACGCGAATATCTGCCCCCTGCTAGCGGTAAATCTGTCAGACCCACGGTGAGTTTAAGAAGTCGCAACGGCTACTGCCCAGCTTACCAATACACACACTAGACCAGGCTAGATCACTACAGACACCTGTACTGCGTAGATCAACCCGTAGTACAAGAGGTCAGGTCCCTACCAGGTATAAGGACTAAAATGCTACTGTACTAGTACTGTAAATAGGTTAAAAATGTTTATAACTACAACTATTAAGCATGTGTGCCTACAGAGACTACTGTAAGAACTTTTGAGCATACTATGGACGATTGGGTCACTGGACTCGTAGTGCTCAGGGCAATATTTGTAAATGGTTAGCACTATTGACCACAGAACAAAAACCGTCTGGTGTGGCCGAAGGTGTGGTCCAAAAGGGAGACCAGCCATGCCTTGTACCCCGCCCAAGGCCTACATGGGGGTTTGAGATGGGTCCCTCATATTATACTGTGAATGTTGAAAAAGGACACCTCATTTCAGAACTTCACTGAATTGATGTTAAGATCTTGTAAATAGTTTTGATTGTTTGCTTGTTAAAATGTTTATTTTGTGTTTCCCCAGTCCAGGAGTACTGAATTTAACTAGGGGGGAGTGTAGCACCCCAGGAGCCTGGTTGCCACAGTGGCATTGTTTCCTTCACAGGGGGTGGCGCCATGCCTGGAAATAAAGAGGAAACCCCTTGCCAGGTAACACACAGCATGCAAAACTTTTCCTACTGTAGACCAGAAGGGGGAGCTCTAACACCTGATTTTAGGGGAGCTTCCTTGGAACATTCTGGCTTGGGGAGGAGTTAGAGAGTCTGTCTGTAGACAGGGAAGAGAAAGGACATGTGGGGAGAAGCTCGTGGGAAAGGAGCTGAATGTTACCGCTCACCCAGACCAAAGCTCTGATAAAAGTGGATGCCAGAGTCCTGGACCAGTTGGGGACTCCAAGCCCGACAGTTGCATCTGGAGAACAGAGAATTGCAAGTCCTCTGTTCACACTGATACCTGCCAGCACAGCAGTAACACAAGAGTCAGGGTTGGCAGTGAGAAGAGACGGGACCCTTGATAGGCTCACTCTGCTTGCTATACAGGTTGGAAAAACAACACAGAGAAGAGGGCCACAGCTTAGCTATAAGCAGCAGAGGCCCGGAACAGAGAGCGCAGCAGGAAGGCCTGTAAATCCTCCTGGCAAGGTGGAATTCAAAGTGTTTCCAGGCAATCAGAACTCCAGCACCATCTGAAGCCCAGCCCTGGACACTTTACCTGCAGAACCGTGAGTAAAGCTTTGGAAACTGCATCTGACTGTGTCCTTTCAAGTTCTTCCTGCAACACCCACTCAGCACTGCTACATCCCTTGCCAAACACTACATCATTACTATCTTGAACATACTACACCTGCCCTGGGACATAGCCCTGCCTGTGGAGTGCTGAACCAACTCTGCTGCATCAACAACTGTCCCAGAGGACTGAATCTGCAGCGTCGGCTAACATCTTTATTGCCGAGTACCAGAGGTGGCTTCAAAAACACTTTACTATAAACTTTATTCCCTTGTAAATACCCCTTTTATTGGATGCCCAGGGCCACTGCTGCCGTGACACTGCCCCTTTAAGAAGCGGCCCGGTACCAAGTATCCCCACTGCCCTGGTGGGCGCTCCATAATTATATGCTGATTATGATTTTGGCTTCATATTCATGTACTGATGATGATTCTGGTAATGAATATATCACCAGAATCATCATCACTACATGACAGCACCAGAACAACCATCACTGCATGAATATGTCATCAGAACTGGAATACATCACCAGAACCAGCATCAGTTTTGTGCAACCTGTATTTGTCACATGACAAACCCAAAAACCATCAGACATATCTCTTTGTTTAGAGAGACAAAGAACAAATGCGACCAAAGAGTCCAAGATATAATAAAAATAAAATAGTTTTATTAATTACCAATAAGAACATGTAGACAAAGTGATACACGCTAAAGTGCAAATGTGCGATCCAAGAAACATGGGACGATGAGATGCTGCTCAATATACAAATCAAGGAATATCAATAAATAGTATACTTAAATTGATAGAGTATGGAGTATGATGGGTATTGTTGTGGATTTTCCTGTTATTTTCTACAACTATGTTATTATAATAATACAATGATACCCACATTTATGTTGAAGCTCTTTCTCATTATTGTTGCTGTGTTCCACACAGGTCTATATATCTTCAACATTATGGACTATAAAGCCAAGGAAAGGTCCTGGCTTAACCAAATCGAACAAGTATTCGGAGGGAACGCTGGTGACTCACAACCATCTGGTAGCCCTAATTGGAACAGTCAGTTCTCTAACATTAAAAACCTCTTGGTAAAGAGGAGTAAAATCTGGTGGAATCGAGCATTTTTGGAAAAATATAAAGGTCGTAAGCTGATCCCTAGGGGACTCCGTATTAAAATTATTCCAGCTTTCCTGTGGAGGATGAGTCATTTGTCTCGTTGTGGGAGGAGACGTGCAGCAGCTGTTCCCTAAATTTGATGCAGCTGCTTATTTAATTCTAAATCTATTTAATTAATTCTAAATCTATTGTGACGCTCAATGCGTCAATTGATTCCTTATTGGCTGAATTAAAAACCAATTGTCCATCTGATTTGTATAAAAATTTTGAAACACAACTTGAAAAAACCTTGGACACGGTAGTCAAAAAAATTAATGAAACACAAACGTCTAAATTTAATCGTGATACCAGAGATTACCAGATAAACAATGTCTTTTTTTGGAAAAAGCAAACTCTTCATTTAATCGTCCCAGACGCACTCCTTCAATTACTTCAGCTTCATCTCTGAGGGAACTATCTGATACAGCCTCTAACTCTATGACAACTAGATCGGGCACTTATTCTAGAAGGGCACGTGAACGGGACTACCATCCATATAGGAGAAATGATCGCAGATCACCGATATCCACTAAAAATGCTAATAAGGTAATCAATCTCAGTGATCGCAGCTTTTCAGAGGCTGACTTGACTCTCTTGTGTAAAGGTCTTTCTTTCTCTCCATCTTCCAGATTCGACACGTTTTTGGCTATCAAAGATCTACACATTTTTGCACGATCTTTACTTTTTAAAAAATATTTTCATGATGGTAATGCTCATGTTTTATTTCCGACAGAAGAGGAACAATCTGCCTTAAGAATCTTGGAGGAATTATCTATTGAACATCGCACATCCATTGACGGTAAGATACCTCCATCGATTAGACCACGCTCCAAGAAATTCCCCGCTCTCTCTACCTGTGCAAATGTGGATCTTTTTGTTAAAATCGTTACAAATGATTTTCTTAAAATACCCAAATTCATCAGTAATGATAATCTGACTATGGTAGAACGTGATCGTCTGAAAGTGCTACAAGCACTCCCTGATGTGGTGTTTAAACCAGCCGATAAGGGGGGTAACATCGTCATTTGGCCTAAAGACATGTACGAAAGGGAAGCCTTTCTTCAACTACACGATGGAACATGTTATAAGAAACTGTCTTTTAACCTCTTATCGGCCTACACATCTCAATTGCAAACCATGATTAATAAAGCCGTTGATGATGGTGTGATCAAAAAAGAACTTGCCAATGCACTTATCATTACTGAACCTACTATACCGACTTTGTACTTACTTCCAAAAATCCATAAAAATAGTAGTTGTCCTCCTGGACGACCTATCGTTTCTGGAGCGGGGAATTTCTTGGAGCATGTCAATCGATGGATTGATTCCATACTACAACCCATGGTGGAGTGTCTTCCATCCTTTTTGAAAGACACTGGTGCACTATTGAAATTAATAGATGACTTACATGTTGAACAACAGGCCCTAATGGTGGTGGCTGACATCAATTCACTATATACTAGTATAAGACACTAGGATGGCCTAGCAGCAATTAAATTCTATTTAATGATGTCCGATCTTCCCAAGGATTTTCAAAATTTTGTACTTGAAATGCTTGAGTTTACTTTAACTCATAACTTCTTCTCCTTTAAGGGGTCCTTCTACCTACAGCTCCAGGGGACAGCTATGGGGGCGGCCTTCGCGCCAGCCTACGCCAACCTGTTCCTGGGGCTGTGGGAGAGGGACCTCCCCCTGTCAGACCAGGGTGGATTGTCTGGCGCGCATGCGTCATACCAGTGACCACTACAATCCTTTCCCATATTCTGCCGTCCCTCCGTTAATTGTCTCCCATGTCCTCGGTGAGCGCACTGTGCGGTTCTTCCCGGTGCGCCCCGAGATGATATGGTGAGCATTACGGCGTCGTTACCATGGCAATACACTTCACTTCCGGCTAATGCTGTTTTGTATGTGCAATGAGCGTCTATGTTGCCCTGACAACTCAGGCTATTCCCGGACACTGCTGATTGGCTCAGGCTCCTTTTTATACTCACCTCACTTTCTCACACTACACCCCCTGACGAAGGCATTCGCCGAATCGCGCATCGGGGTGACGCGTGAAGTGCTGCTCTTTCTTTCCCTCCACACCTGCTGGCCTCCCGGGTGGCTTAGTTTCATCATCAGTGGTATGTTTCCTTATTCTGATTATGACGTCGGGCATATATATTATATATAAGATATTATACCTTCTGTCATGATCCCAGTGCAGGGTTGACCTGCACGCTAGGGGTTAAGGTTTTGATCCCAGTGCAAGCTCTTACCTGCACACCTGGGGCATATTATTGTGGCCTCTCCTTGGTTCGGGGAGAGCTTCTTATAGCCCTAGGAAGCTCCAATCCCTGTCAGTTATACTTTCGTCCTTGGCAGAGTGTGTTGACCCCTGAGTGTGTTTGTGCTGTGTTCTGGTTTGCCTGATACTTTGGTTTTGACTCGGTCTGTTCTCTGGATACTGCTTGTTGGATTCTGTTTCTGTACCTTCGCTGTCTGTTTGGTTTTGACCTCTGCCTGTCCCCGACTATCCGTTCTGTCTCATCCTTGGTACTATACTGTCTTCTCGTGCTTTGACCTTGGCTTGTTCAGATTTACGTCTCTGTCTGTGCCCCTGGGTAACTTTGTCCCGTAGTTACCTTTCTAGGAGTTTTCCCTCAGCTTCTAGCTCCCTGGAGCTGAAGCCACGCCCCTCAACTGTCAGGTGTTTCAGGCCCTGAAACCATCTCTCTCCTGCCCTGCTCACCCTGCGTTCCTAGGAGCCTGAAGCTTTCTTCTCCACTTGTCTTCCGGGAGATTGCACTGGTGAGTTCTCTTGCAATCCTCACCGTGATATTATAACTGACCACTAAGTTTTTTTTTTTTTTTGCTTCACGGCTGTGTTTAGGGCGCAGGTTGTGCAGAGAGTTATGGATCCCATACAGTCGCTGTCCGAACAGATGAAAAATCTGAGTCAGATGTTTCAGGATTTATCTCTGGAACAGCAAGCGCTGTCGTGTTCACAGCGGCAGGTTTCTGAGACTGTGCAGGGGGTTTTATCTGCTGGTTCTCTGAGGGCTATGGCGAGTGATGTTGCGCTCGTGTCCTCAGAACCACCTGTTAAACTGCCTGACTTCTTTTCTGGGAACAAAAAGGAGTTTAGGATCTTCATGGAGGGTTGCAAACTTTTCTTTAGTTTGAGACCACGGTCCTCTGGGGATGAAAGTCAGAGGGTAGGGGTCATCATGTCTTTATTAAGAGGGTCCCCACAAGCATGGGCATTTTCCTTTCCTCCCACTGCCCCTGAGAGAGTGTCGGTGAATGCATTCTTTGAGGCCCTCGGGCACATATATGATGAGCCTGACCGAGTGCGATTGGCAGAGGACATGGTGTTGAGCGTCTGTCAGGGGAAGCACTCGGCCGAGTGGTTTTGTACTGAGTTCCGCCGCTGGGCCGCAGAGATTTCTTGGGAGGACGCCGCCCTCCGAGGACTATTTCGCAGAGACTTGTCTGAGCGGTTGCAGGATGCTTTGGCGTTACACCCCCCACCTAACTCTCTCGAGGACACCATGACCCAGGCCGTCCGGATGGACCGCAGGTTGCGGGCCAGACGGGTGATGCAGGTGGAGACTACATTGTTCCCCAGTGGAAAAGAGACTGTCTCTGAGCCCATGGATGTGGGCGCTATCACTCTGAAGGAAAAGGAGAGAAAACGCCGTCGGGAAGAACAGTTGTGCTTCTACTGCGGTAAAGCTGGACATTGGAAAAAGGAGTGTCCTGTCTGCCCGTCCTCAACCCGGTCGGCGGGAAACGACTAGGTCTGGGTAGTCAGCGAGGAGACTACTCAGACCCTCAGGTACACTTTTCCTCGTTCTCTAAGGTGTTGCTTCATGTGGAACTGTTAGTGGATGGTTGTTCTTTTTCCTCTACAGCCTTTGTGGACTGCGGGTCATCCATCAATCTGATTGACTCTCAATTGGTCACACGCTGCAAGATAGGGACAGCTAGGCTTAAGACTCCGATCAAGGTGGTGGCCATTGACTCCTCCCCCCTCACAAAAGAGGGAATTCTCTTTATGTCTGACTTGTTTTCGCTCAGAGTGGGCGCTGCTCACGAGGAAAAATTAAGTTGTTTTGTTCTGGACAATCTACCAGCAGGGTTGGTGTTGGGCATGCCCTGGTTACAACGCCATAACCCAGTTATTAACTGGAAAACGGGAGAGATTGTTCAATGGGGGTTTAATGATTCTAAGTTATGTTATGAATCTGCACTGCTGGTTAAACCTGTTAAATCTGTGTCTGTGTCATCTGTCGAGCTGGAAGGTATTCCGGAGTACCTGAAAGACTTCAAAGATGTGTTCTCAGAAAGCGAGGCCGAGACGTTGCCGCCACATAGACCCTTTGACTGCGCCATCGAGCTAGTCCCGGGGGCTAAACTACCTAAAGCCCGCCTGTTTAATTTGTCTGGACCTGAGCGCTTAGCTATGAAGGATTATATTGCTGAAAGTCTTCGCAAGGGACACATACGTCCCTCAGTTTCACCTGTGGCGGCGGGGTTCTTTTTTGTGAATAAAAAAGATGGCGGTCAACGTCCCTGTCTCTACTTTCGTGAATTAAATAAGATTACTGTACGAAATACGTATCCCCTTCCGTTGATTCCTGATTTATGTAACCAACTATCAGGGGCAAAATGGTTCTCTAAACTGGATCTTCGGGGAGCATATAATTTGATAAGGGTCAGGAAGGGGGATGAATGGAAAACTGTGTTCCTCACGTCCGAGGGACTTTTTGAAAATTTAGTCATGCTGTTTGGTCTTACCAATGCTCCCGCCATATTTCAGAATTTCATCAACGTGGTGTTTTCTGATCTCATTGGTCGTTTTGTTGTTATCTACTTAGATGATATTCTGATATATTCCCCCGACAGTCATTCTCATATGAATCATGTACAAACTGTTCTCCAAAGACTTAGGGAATATCATCTGTTTGCTAAATTGGAGAAGTGTGTGTTTTTTGTTCAAGAATTATCTTTTTTGGGATTGATTGTGTCCTGTGAGGGTTTTCGTATGGACCCCAAGAAGGTGCAGGCCATTGCGGATTGGGTACAACCCCGAGATCTTAAAGGGCTCCAGCGCTTCTTGGGGTTCGCCAATTACTACCGAAAATTTATTCGGGGGTTTTCGCAGGTGGTCAAACCACTCACTGATTTAACATGCAAAGGTTCGGATGTGAAAAATTGTTCCTCGCTCGCAAAAGAGGCCTTTGCTAGTCTGAAAAAATGCTTTATGACTGCTCCGGTGTTGGTACAGCCAGATCCGTCCAAACCATTTATTGTGGAAGTGGATGCCTCTGAGGTGGGGGTGGGTGCTGTGTTGTCCCAAGGTCCTGCCACTCTGACCAACCTCAGGCCATGTGCTTTTTTTTCCAGGAAATTCTCTGCTGCTGAGAGGAATTACGATGTTGGCAATAGAGAGCTTCTTGCGGTCAAGTTAGCGTTTGAAGAATGGAGGCACTTTTTGGAGGGGGCCAGTCACTCGGTTACTGTGAATACCGACCACAAAAATTTATCATATATTGAGTCTGCTAAGAGACTAACACCCAGACAGGCCCGTTGGTCACTTTTTTTTCCCCGTTTTCAGTTTACTATTATGTTTCGTCCGGGGTCAAAGAATATCAAGGCTGATGCCTTATCTCGCAGTTTTCATCCGGTGTCTCCCCCTGAGCCACCTTCCTCCATTCTTTACCCTGGGGTTGTGTTGGCAGTGGTCTCGTCTGAGTTGGAACAGGAGATTGAGAGGGCCCAGTCTCTGGCCCCTGCTGCCAAGCCAGGGGGTAAGTTGTTTGTCCCAGAGCAGCTTCGGCTTAAACTCCTGCAGGAGTTCCATGAATCCAAGCTCAGTGCTCACCCTGGTATATCTGCCACACGTCGGGCGGTGGCTAGGATCTTTTGGTGGCCTACTCTTAGCTCTGACATAAAAAAATTTGTTTCTGGTTGTGGGGTCTGCGCTCGTTCTAAAAACTCACATAGCCGGCCGGCTGGGGAACTGATGCCCTTGGCAGTTCCCGAAAGGCCATGGACTCACTTGTCCATGGATTTTATTACTAATCTTCCTCCATCCAAGGGCAATACGGTGGTATGGGTAGTGGTGGACAGGTTTTCGAAGCAGGCTCATTTTGTACCCTTATCCGCACTACCCTCAGCTGAGACTTTGTCCAGATTGTTTGTACAGCATGTTATCCGGTTGCATGGGGTACCCCTGAATGTGGTGTCTGATCGTGGAGTGCAGTTTGTGGCAAAGTTTTGGCGTGCTTTTTGCAAGAAATTGGGGATGTCTCTGTCTTTTTCATCTGCATACCATCCTGAGAGCAATGGTCAGACGGAACGCACTAATCAGTCTCTGGAACAGATCCTCAGATGTCTGTCTTCTGCAAGACAGAATGACTGGTGTGATGTACTGCCTTTGGCGGTATTCGCCTTCAATAGTCGGGTGAGCCAATCTACTGGTATGTCTCCTTTCCTGATCAATTATGGTTTTACTCCTCATTTTGGTGAGTTTTCTCGTTTGGATTCTGGGTGTCCAGGGGCAGAGGGGTCTGTTCAGCGATTAAAGAATACATGGGCGGAGGTCCAGCGGAATATATCCAGGTCTCAAGGCAGGTACAAGTTTTTCGCTGACAGGAAAAGAACACCAGGTCCTATGTTTCGGGTTGGAGAGAAAGTTTGGCTCTCCACGCGAAACATTAAGTTGAAGGTTCCATCAGCCAAGTTGGGCCCCAAGTTCATTGGCCCATACAAGATTGTGGAAAAGATCAATCCAGTGGCTTACAGGTTGTGTCTTCCAGTCTCATTCAAGATCCCTAACATCTTCCATAAATCCCTACTGAAACCTTTTGAGGCAGTCCGGGGGGAATCCGAGTCCGCTGCTCCTCCTGTTTTGGTTGAGGGACACATGGAATATGAGATTGAGCATATCGTTGACTCCAGGTTGGTGCAGCGGTCGGTACAGTACCTGGTTCATTGGAAGGGGTATGGACCGGAGGACAGATCCTGGGTGCCGGCCCGTTTGATGCATGCGGATCGCCTGGTTCGGGCTTTCCATGCCAGGTTCCCGAGCAAGCCTGGGGGTCCAGAGGCCCCCGTTGAGAGGGGGGTACTGTCATGATCCCAGTGCAGGGTTGACCTGCACGCTAGGGGTTAAGGTTTTGATCCCAGTGCAAGCTCTTACCTGCACACCTGGGGCTTATTATTGTGGCCTCTCCTTGGTTCGGGGAGAGCTTCTTATAGCCCTAGGAAGCTCCAATCCCTGTCAGTTATACTTTCATCCTTGGCAGAGTGTGTTGACCCCTGAGTGTGTTTGTGCTATGTTCTGGTTTGCCTGATACTTTGGTTTTGACTCGGTCTGTTCTCTGGATACTGCTTGTTGGATTCTGTTTCTGTACCTTCGCTGTCTGTTTAGTTTTGACCTCTGCCTGTCCCCGACTATCCGTTCTGTCTCATCCTTGGTACTATACTGTCTTCTCGTGCTTTGACCTTGGCTTGTTCAGATTTACGTCTCTGTCTGTGCCCCTGGGTAACTTTGTCCCGTAGTTACCTTTCTAGGAGTTTTCCCTCAGCTTCTAGCTCCCTGGAGCTGAAGCCACGTCCCTCAACTGTCAGGTGATTCAGGCCCTGAAACCATCTCTCTCCTGCCTTGCTCACCCTGCGTTCCTAGGAGCCTGAAGCTTTCTTCTGCACTCGTCTTCCGGGAGATTGCACTGGTGAGTTCTCTTGCAATCCTCACCGTGATACCTTCTATATCTTTGTTCCATACCATTGTGATGGATCTTGCCAGGCCTTCTATTCTTATATATATCTGAGGGAACTATATGTCGGTCTTATACTCTATCAATTTAAGTATACTATTTATTGATATTCCTTGATTTGTATATTGAGCAGCACCTCATCGTCCCATGTTTCTTGGATTGCACATTTGCACTTTAGCGTGTATCACTTTGTCTACATGTTCTTATTGGTAATTAATAAAACTATTTTATTTTTATTATATCATGGACTCTTTGGTCACATTTGTTATTTGTCTGTCTTGCCACGTGTTTTTGGCGACTAGTCCTTTACTCTTTGTCCTTATTGATGGGTATTGTTATGGATGTTCCTGTTATTTTCTACAACTATGTTAATATAATAATACAATGATACCCACATTTATGTTGAAGCTCTTTCTCATATCTCTTTTTTTTTGTGACCATCTGTTTATTTTCCATTAGGGTATTTGCCAAATGCTGGACACCTTAACTGAAACCAAACGGCCCCGTTTAAAGTTGCGCTTTATTATTTTCCATAACTATCCTTGGGTTTTACATTTAAAATACATGACATCAGGGATGAATATTGCAAATTTTTCCCCTGTATTGTGTAAATGGTCTGCAAAATGATTGATTCAGGATCTAACTTTGAAATTGCACTCCTTGTTAAGTCACATAACTAAAGTGCACCACATTTTTTACTTTTGATAATATTTAATGTGTAAAAGATAACAATTCTAGTGGAAGTGATCATCAGAGTTGGCTACCTAACCCATCAGCATTGAAGGAGGGATTTGCATTAGACTCTTAGCCACTCCTTTGCTTTGGGGTAGCGATGGGGGGCGCCATTGACTTCATCTGCCCAGGGCACCAAAATACTTTATCCCAGCCCTGCGCTCTGGCATTTGTTGGATTTTGGTCTTTGTCCCTCTGACAGTGAGCCAACCAGAGTGTCCCACCCTGCACTTCTTACACTAGCTGTGCAGCATGAGCACTGACCTGCTGAGCTCACACTACGCAGCGCTGAGTGTCCCCTGAAAAGACTGAGAGCTGTTTACCACCACTTTCTGTCTTCTTTCTTTCAGGCATAAAGTGCTTAGTGTACTTGCAAGCAGGTTCGAGGATGCAGAAACGCAGGGATTGCAGAACAATGCTTTAACAACAATGCAATTTAATTTATAACAAAGGTGGTGAAAATGATCTCCTCGCAGGGAGTTAATAAACAGTAACAGTTGAATTTAAGGTTTAACACAACAGTCGGATATCAAAATTTCACTTATTGTAGTCTTTTCTGGTCCTCATCCGCTTACAGTCTGATGGGGGTTGCAATACCGGGAATGGTTGGCACATTGTCCTCAAACGTAACTCAACAAATCACGGTCCAGCTTCTGGCGCCAACAGGTGGTCACCGGTTCTGCCCCTGAACCTCTAGCCCATTGAACAGTGCAGCAGAAGTGGGCAACACTGTAGTCTCTGGCCAAAGCGTGCTCTGCTGCACGCCTGTCAAAGATGGGGGTCGCACTTCAGGATCCTGCACCGGCACCCGCTCCTCAGCGTGAGCACCACAGACTGATTACCTGCGCGCCCAACGCTATGCACGCTTATTGGCTCTGAGAGCACTCACGTAAGTTCTGCTGGGGCAGGGCTCCTGACTCTCTCACTCTCTGCGGAGCGCGGCACACTGCACCTTTCTCTCTTGCTGTCGGCGGGAACCCTCTCCCTTTTTCCCACGCTTCCTGCTTCCTGCCCGGCCTAGCCACACCCCCTCTCCCCGGGTCATGGGACCTTTCTGGTTCATCATTCTTTCCCCAGCAACACTGGACTCAGCCTCGACAGTTCCGGTCCCGGCATGCCTCAGCTACAGGAAGATATGTACAACAAAAAAAAAAGCATACAGTCATTGCCGAAAGTGCTGGCACACTTGAAATTGATCCAGAAAATACAGTATTTCTTCCAGAAAATTATTTCAATTACACATGTTTTGTTATAAACATGTTTATTTCCTTTCTGTGTATTGGAACAGAACAAAAAACCTGAGGAAAAAAAAGCAAATTTGACATAATTTCCCACAAAACCCCAAAATGGGCAGGACAAAATTGTTGGCATCTATCTATCTATCCTGTATTTTAAAACAAAAAAAATGAAGACTCATCCTAAAAAAATAATATAACATAATAATACAATATGCTTTTATTACATAAAGTACAGACCAAAAGTTTGGACACACCTCATTTAAAGATTATTCTGTATTTTTATGACTATGAAAATTGTACAGTCACACTGAAGGCATCAAAACTATGAATTAACACATGTGGAATTATATACTTAACAAAAAAGTGTGAAACAACTGAAAATATGTCTTATATTCTAGGTTCTTCAAAGTAGCCACCTTTTGCTTTGATGACTGCTTTGCACACTCTTGGCATTCTCTTGATGAGCTTCAAGAGGTAGTCACCGGAAATGGTCTTCCAACAATCTTGAAGGAGTTCCCAAAGATGCTTAGCACTTGTTGGCCCTTTTGCCTTCACTCTGCGGTCCAGATCACCCCAAACCATCTCGATTGGGTTCAGGTCTGGTGACTGTGGAGACCAAGTCATCTGGAGTAGCACCCCATCACTCTCTTTCTTGGTCAAATAGCCCTTACACAGCCTGGAGGTGTGTTTGGGGTCATTGTCCTGTTGAAAAATAAATGATGGTCCAACTAAACGCAAACCGGATGGAATAGCATGCCGCTGCAAGATGCTGTGGTAGCCATGCTGGTTCAGTATGCCTTCAATTTTGAATAAATCCACAACAGTATCACCAGCAAAGCACCCCCACACCATTACACCTCCTCCTCCATGCTTCACGGTGGGAACCAGGCATGTAGAGTCCATCCGTTCACCTTTTCTGCGTCACACAAAGACACGGTGGTTGGAACCAAAGATCTCAAATTTGGACTCATCAGACTAAAGCACAGATTTCCACTGGTCTAATGTCCATTCCTTGTGTTCTTTTGCCCAAACAAGTCTCTTCTGCTTGTTGCCTGTCCTTAGCAGTGGTTTCCTAGCAGCTATTTTACCATGAAGGCCTGCTGCACAAAGTCTCCTCTTAACAGTTGCTGTAGAGATGTGTCTGCTGCTAGAACTCTGTGTGGCATTGACCTGGTCTCTAATCTGAGCTGCTGTAAACCTGTGATTTCTGAGGCTGGTGACTCAGATAAACTTATCCTCAGAAGCAGAGGTGACTCTTGGTCTTCCTTTCCTGGGGCGGTCCTCATGAGAGCCAGTTTCTTTGTAGCGCTTGATGGTTTTTGCAACTGCACTTGGGGACACTTTCAAAGTTTTCCCAATTTTTCGGACTGACTGACCTTGATTTCTTTAAGTAATGATGGCCACTCGTTTTTCTTTACTTAGCTGCTTTTTTCTTGCCATAATACAAATTCTAACAGTCTATTCAGTAGGACTATCAGCTGTGTATCCACGAGACTTCTGCACAACACAACTGATGGTCCCAACCCCATTTATAAGGCCAGAAATCCCACTTATTAAACCTGACAGGGCACACCTGTGGAGTAAAAACCATTCCCGGTGACTGCCTCTTGAAGCTCATCAAGAGAATGCCAAGAGTGTGCAAAGCAGTCATCAAAGCAAAAGGTGGCTACTTTGAAGAACCTAGAATATAAGACATAATTTCAGTTATTACACACTTTTTTGTTAAATATATAATTCCACATGTGTTAATTCATAGTTTTGATGCCTTCAGAGTGTATGTACAATTTTCATAGTCATGAAAATACAGAAAAATCTTTAAATGAGAAGGTGTGTCCAAACTTTTAATCTGTACTGTATGTTAAAGGAAACCTGAAAGATCAGAAAACGCTATTAACCTGCAGATGTAGGGTTTATCTTAAGATTAATATCATTATGAAGGTGTCCGGCCAATGTACTGAAGTGCAGCACCCAAAAAAATATGAACTTTATTCCTTCCAGTAGCCGCCTGCTTCCAGTCATGCAGGCATGCCCACATGGCTGCTGTAAGTGTAAGGATGTAGAATGTCTTACCCTGGTCCTGCCCCTTACGTATACCCCTGCTGGATTTAGGAACTGTGAACCACTTAAGGGTCTCAACTCTCAACCTCATCTGCCTCTATGGACTGTGCAAATGCTCCATGGACTCTGTCCCCTCTCTCCATGAACTCTTTCTCTTATTTTCCATGAACTTTGCTCCCAGGGACTGTGAGCCTGACACCAGGGCAGCATTGTGCAATGTAAAGGGACTGTTGTTCGCAAAAGTGGAAAGGGAGGAAACGGACTACTGAATGTTCGAGCCTGTTAAGGACTGTGCGAATTGTACCATTGTTTTAAAGGACTGAGGGACTGTATGGACTGTGCTCCTGGACTGTTGCAGGTGTTGATCGCTGGTCAATGGAGCCAAATGGACAACCAGATTTCCCTACCGGGTTGAAGAAACTGGATTACACCCATGGACAGTCGAGCAGCTGTTCTTATGTGGGCCTAAGGGCCATTGTTTTATAGGAGACATTGAGTTGGGTGGACATTGGTTCTGCAGTTCTAACAGAGCAGACCACCTAATAAAAGTATTTTGCATGAGGAGAACTTGGTAAGCGCCTAAGGACTCCTGGCCGGTTGTTATGTTGGCCTACAGGCCCAAAAATTTGAGTTCTTTTATTCTGGGGTAAGTGCACTCACTGGCAATGGACACTTTATACCCTAAGAAAAGGAGACTACTGGTTTTATGTGTTTTGTGTAAATTTTATAGGCTGCGTGTTGTCATCCAGGTTCCAGAATGATGAAGCCATGACCATGTTCAAAGAGGGGAGGAATGTAGGGATGTGGACTGTCTTATCCTGTTCCTGCCTCTGAAGACAACAATTATGCTGTGTTTATAGTGTCATGCAGTTTTACATGTAATAGTGATGTTCTTCTTAAATAATGTGTTATGGTAATGAACAACATATTAGTCATGTAGTGGGCTAATGTACAATGTGAGTATATAGTGAAAGGTAAGGATAGAAAATAGGAAATAGGAAATGATAGAAGTCCAGTGGGTGAGTATTAGTGTTAATAAAAGAGGGGCACTTTCTGCTAGTGAGTGGTTAAAGAAGTGCAGTGTCAAGGTCAAGTTCAGGTGCAGTGGGATGCTAGGGGCAGAATGGGCAAATCGTTCGAGGCACTGAGAAGCCGTACAGAGATCCCTGATGTACAGTCCTGTAACATCTGGAGACTAGGGCTCGGGCTAGTTACCAAGGAGTGGGACTGGTCTTCTGACATCTCGAGGCCGATGGACATAGAATTACGTGGGGGACAGGTGACAGGTCCCAAGTGCAATGCTGGAGTGGACAGAAGTTCCCTGAGGTTGATGGAGTAACAGGCTTAGGGGTAGTTGAGGACAAAGCTGAAGAAGTAATACTGTACTAAGGGAGGAAGAAACATAAACTGCTGTGCCCTATCACACATGTCAATGCCTGATGAAAAGGAACTGACTAGTAAACGTTTGCCTGTCGTAAAGAACTTGGTGTCTCCTGAATTGTGTACGGTGGCTCCTGAGGACGAAAGGCTGGAGGCAGCGGCTTACAAGTGAGTGTGATGCACCCCTCATTTGACAGCACACTGGGACACTGTTTGTCTGTAAAGTGCCAGATCGTAACCAAACAGTGACTCGGCCGTGACTACTGATATTGCGCACTTTATATAAGCATGCACTTTAACTGACAGACTACCCATCAGTGTATCAGTACAGAGCTGACTGAGTCATGGACTACGCTGTGAGCAGTGACTGCTGCTGTGCTGCCACACCTTTCTGACTGAAATCCAGCAGCTCCTGGGAGGAAGCAAAGTTAATTTCCTTCTGGTAGCCACACTTTCAGCACAGCAGCCAGGTAAGTAGCACTAACCAATGTGACAGGTTTAATTTAAAATAAAAAAAAATCATACATGTTAATATGTATCCACACAACCATAATAAACTTAAGCTATCTCTATTAAGACTCTCCTTTCTGCCCTTAGTCCAGAGCACATTGTGACAAAATACCAATGTGCCTTGGTCTGAGGAGAGCAGGAAGGAATACTGAGGAGACATCCTGAAGGCAGAGTGAAATGATAAGAAGACAGAAGAGACAACCTGAGGGCAGACAGGAATGCTGAGAGATGGCCTGAGGGCAGAGATGAGTGCCAAAGAGACAGCCTGAGGCTACAGAAGAGTGCTGAGCAGAAATCCAGAGGACAGAGAAGAGTATTGAGGAGACAACCCAACGGCAGAGGGGAGCCCTAAGGAGATGGCTTGAGGGCATAGAGGAGCGCTGAGTAGATGGCCAGACTAAAGGAAGGAGCCTTGAGGAGATGTCCAGAGTGCAGAGAGAGGCCCTGAGGAGATAATCTGAGGAAGGGAAGAGCCCTGAGGAGATGACTGAAAGAAGAGCGCTGAGTGGATGGACTGATAGGAGCAAGAACTTGGATGACAAATCTTTCCACAACTGCTTTCCTTTGTTGTGCTCCTATAATGGACAGGGCAACAAAAATGTTTAGTAGTAGTAATGTGAACACAGCCTTCAAGGAGTTGTCCGTCACTTTCTAAACTTTTCTTAATGTGGCCAGGTAAGAATGAAATGGTAAATGGGTGTGGCTGTGGGTGTGGTTAAGGGTGTGGCATAAATTTTGCCTCATGTTCTTTCCCTCTTTCTCTTCTTCAAAAGTTGTGATATATGACTTCTGGTACCACCAGTGATGCTACGATTAGGGTTCTGAAGCCCATCCCAAATTAAGTGAAAGTACACATACTCAGCCTCCACTCCATTTATTGTCTATCTGACTGCCAGAGAAAGCATTTATGGGGCACAAAGCAGCACATTGCATAGGGGTCATGACCTGCGTGTGATCACAAAGGCAGCACTATTACTGTGTGGAGGCATAGAGAGGGCACTAAAATAGCATTGAGGTAGAAAGTGTATGGTGTTGGTTTCGGGGGGCACAAAACTGTATATAAGTAAATAATAATAATTTTATTAGCAGAAATATATTCCTCAGCACTTTACAGTTAAGCAGGGACACGTACAGCCAATAAAGACATTACCAAGTGTGAGACAGTGAGAGTATGTGTGTTGAATGGGGTGTACATTTCACCTAGATACTTTGCTGACTGGTATAAGGGAAATTGTTGGCTTTGTAAACCTAGTGGTAGAGAAAGGTCACTACACCTTACATTCAGTACACACTTGCAGCTCAGGCCTGAAACCACTCAGCTGTTAATTAGGAGACCAGAAGTAGGTGTCTGCGAACACAGACAGAGAGCTCGCTTAGTCTGGACAAGGAGTCCAGGCACAAGAAGGAGTCTCCAGGAGTATGAGCTGTCTCAGTCTGGGTGCTCGATGTACCCCGGACACAGGAGTAGTCTCTGTGAGAATCCATGCGGATAGCTGCTGAATAGGAGGGGAGCTCTCTCAAGTCTGGACGTTGAAGGTGCCTTCAGACACAAGGAGGAGACTCTGTGAAACTCCATGCTGGTAAATGCTGAACATATGTGTTGTTTTGGCCCAGGCTGTTAGAGTCTGGTCCCAGGTAGATAGGGAAATCTATCTAAGTGTAGTAAGTGGCTGGACAAGCCCAGGTCTTATGTTTATGATTTGGTTTTGATTATGTTCTGTTTGCTGTGGACTTTAATAAAACTGGTTGCGGCCAGTTTTTACCAGAACTGCTGTCTGTGAATGAACTGTTTCCGTGCCACTCCGTCTACCCGGACGGCGATCCCAGAGCTATATCCCCTGAAAAGCTTACAATTGGTGCTGGAATGTGCGTGCAACACAGTGGCGAGAGACAGCAATAAAAGGTGAAGTCTGTTGAAGCAGCAGCAGAGAGAGAAAAAAAAAAAAAAAGTGTGTCAGAGAAAAAAAAAGAGAAACGTCTGTTGGAGCAGTCTTAAAGAGACAGTGGCCCTAATAGAGTTTGCAGAGAAAAAAAAAAAGTGTGTCAGCAAAGAGAAACGTCTATTGGAGCAGTCTTAAAGAGACAGTGGCCCTAATAGAGTTTGCAGAGAAAAAAAAAAAAAGTGTCTGCACAGCAAAGCTGAATTTTCTGTGGAAAAGACTGTGGAGTGTGTATGTCTTGAGTGAAGACTGCCGTTGAGACAGAGAAGTCTGACAGCATGGATGACAGCATGGAGGCGCTGTTTGAACAAATGGCGCAAGTTAATGGGCAACATAAGACTGCCGTGGTTGAGACAGATAAGTCCGGCAGTATGGAGGAGCTCGTTGAGTACCTGGTACAGGCCCAGCGGAGCATGCAGCAGAGCATGGAGCGGCAGCGCCTGCAGCACCAGCAGCGCATGCAGCAGGCCCAGCAGCAATTCCTGCAGCAGCAGCAGGAGAATAACCGGTTGTTTTTTGAGCAGGTTGCAGCACTACAAAAGACTTGCAGCGCATCGTCCCAAAGTAATGTTGCAAAGTCACCTGCATTGTCCGCTGTAAAGAAGGCGGTAAGACGGTCCTGAAAAAGATGACACCTCGTGATGATGTGGAGGTATATCTCACTAGGTTTGAGGGACTGGCAGAGAAGGAGAATCTGCCCCTATCTGAATGGGCCATGATGGTCGCACCCTATCTGATTGGAGAACCCCAAAGGGCCTATGCTGACCTGAGCGAGCAGGACAGCCAAGACTATGCCAAGCTGAAAGCGGAGATTCTTACCCGGCTGGGTGTTACGGTGACAGCCCGTGCCAGGGGAGTTCATGACTGGAGATGCAGTTGGGAGTCTGCAGTCAGCAAACCTGATTATGGAGTTGAAAAGGTGATAGTGGACCGCTACACCCAAGCACGTCCTCCTGAGGTACAGCCAGAGGTCGGACAAGGAGACCACCAGGACGCCAATCGTCTGGTCAGCCTGATGGAGAGGGCCTTCGCCACCAAAGACTGCCTCCGTGACCAGCCGTCTGAGAGGTCGTCACTTCAGAGTTCCTGGACGCCGAACTATCCCGGTAAGAGCGTTCCAGCTGTTGGGGTCGTGTGGGTGGGAGAGTGTGATGGACAGTGTTGGAGATGTCGTGAAATTGCAGCCAACTGTCCAATAGAGGGGGAGCCTATGTGTTGTGATGTTGGCGGATCCCTCTCTCCCTGCGCAGAGCCTGTGTGTGTGTCCACCTCAGCCGAAGAGACTGGACCACATGGGTCCCCGGTGGTTGTAAATGACTGCCCAGCACAGGCCCTCTTGGACTCAGAGAGTCCAGTGACTTCCGTATGGGACAGCCTGATTGATAGGGACTTTATCCCTGATAAACACCTGAGTGTGGTGTGCGTCCATGGAGACACCAAAGTCTACCCAGAGACTGTCGTGGACTTGATCCCCAAACGCGGGGAGGTTTCATGTGAAGTGGGGGTAGTGAAGAACCTGGTGCCCCCCGTCATTATTGGGTAATGACTTTCCCCGGTCTAAGGATCTCTGGGGGAAAAATGTTTCTGATGGACAGTGTGATGAAGCTCCTATTGAGGGTGCGCAGTCCCGAGGGGCGGAACACAATGCTAGTGGGCCGTTAAACTTATGTGATAATGATGATGATGATGATGATGATGATGATGAGATCATGATAATGATGATGACCATGATAATGATGCTGATGCTGATAATGATGATGATCATGATAGTGATGATGATACTGATCATAATCATGATAATGATATTGATAATAATGATGACTGTGATAGTGATGAAATTCCTTTGCAGGTGATGTTGGGAGACGAGGATGGTGGTTCTCGGGAACCGAGTGTCCCTGACTTACCTGTGTCCTGTGACAATTTTGAGAGTGAGCAGTGGCGAGACCCCTCTCTTAAAACGGCCCAGGAAAATATAAATGTTCTAAATGAGGTTTCCCAAGAGCCTGGCTCTGAGGAGAGGTTTCCTCATGTTGCCATAAACACTCACCTGTTGTATAGGGACACTGAAGTCCAGGGAGAGGTCGTGAGCCAGCTCCTAGTACCTGAGCTATATGGAAGTATAGTGCTGGGGTTGTCACATAGTCACATACTTGAGGGACCACCTGAGGGAAACCAGGGACCAGATGGTGAAGTTAATGTTGTGGATGACATGTTAACTAAGGTTCCAGATCAAGATGTGAATGAGAATGAATTGTATAACCCTGACAGTGAGCAGGATGTGAATGAAAATGAAGTGTATAACCCTGAAAGTGAGCAGGATGTGAATGAGAATGAATTGTATAACCCTGACAGTGAGCAGGATGTGAATGAAAATGAAGTGTATAACCCTGAAAGTGAGCCAGATGTGGCTGAGAAAAAGGGGTCAGACAGGGATAGTGGTAGTGATAGTGAATCATCTGATGACAATCAAGCAACCAGTGCAAATGAGGAAGGCATGGTAGCAGAGGAGGTTGAGAGTCCTGAGAGGAAGGCTGATGCTGACCTTGCAGTCGGACAGAAGATGGCATCTGAAGATGTTTTACAGTTGGCCGGTTCCCTGGCGAAGACTAAGGTGAAAGGAGGAGAGCTGAGCTTTAAAGGCAGGACTCTGAAACTGAACACAGCCCAAGTAGATACTGTTGGAAATGTGAAGTTACCAAGGTATGGTGTGGATCTGTATCGTGCCAAGGACTCTGAGGGAGATGCTGCAGAGGTGGAAAAAGCCATAGAAGTGGTAGTCACCAAGCCAGATGCCTCATCAGAAGCTGAGGTCTCAAGTGAAGCTGTGAGGAACAAGACTGAAGATATGGGGACTGACTCTGTCCAGGAATCTGTTTCTGCCGAAGACAGCGGCGTGGACGGGTTGCGGTTCGGATCAGTAGCTGCAACTCGTGAAGCTCAGGCTGGAAGTTCGGCGCCCGGAGCCCCAGCGGTGTTCCCGAGTGACACAAGGATCTGGATAAGTCACAAGATGAGATTTTGAGACATCAGGCTGGCGTTGGTGAGCTCAAGCGCACTTTCATGGAGTCTACATCGGAGCCACGTCCCAACAAATGGGAAAAGCGATGTGTCACTCCGTTGCCGCTGCAGACACACGGGAGCTCAGATGGGATGCAGAACGTGGTGGAAGAGAAGAATCCGGCGGGTTCTGAGTATACAGATGCAGCTATCAAGGAGAACTTGAAAGCCGGAATAAATGGAAATATTGGAGACCATAATGATGTGACTGAAGAGGTAGAATGTAAGACTGACGGTAGGGCTTCTGAGCATGTTCTACCAAAAGAGCCTGAAGAAGGGGCCGAAGACATAAAAGACATCCAACAGGTACCAGATGAATTGATGACTTCTCAGAAAAAACTCCAAACTGTGATGAAGGAGTGTGATGAAAGCCGTGAGCATCTTCGTGAGAAGGTCAATGAAGTAAAAGGAAGGATACAGGGAATCTCTTCATTGCAAGAGCAAATGCTGCTCAATAAGTCTAAGGCTCTATATAAGAATGCTGTTGTTACGGTAGAACATTACAATTCAGCTGGAGACTTAGCGGATGAATTATGTGTACTGCAAAAGAAAAACGATCAGCTCCTTCTACAGTCCCAATCATTTGAACAGTGTAGCTTAAAATGGTCAGAGACCATGGCAGAGGAGCTTAAGGTCTGTGAAATAGACTTTATGAGTCAACCGATATTCAAGAAAATAGATGTGCTAAAGAGGGTTCAAGGGGAACTAGAGAAAAGTGAAAAACCCCCTATACCTTCTGTGATAGTTGGTGACACATGGTCAGTGCACCAGGGACAGGAGGTACGTGAGTTTCTGAGGAAGAGTCAGCAGAAGTGTTCTGATGTGCCGGGTCGTACTTCTCTGGCCAGGCACTATATCGAAACTGAGCCCGGCCCTAAGGTCAAGATGAAACCGTGCAGGATACCCGAGGCCCGCAGAGAGCATAGACCTGGGAGGGTACAGGGTAGTGCGGATGCTTCAGATGAAGAGAAAGCTGATGTTGGCTATGGCTCAGGTGAAGATACAGATGACAGTAGTGAAGATGAAGCTGATGAGGGCCATGACTGGTCCAGAGTTCACTGTCTCTTTTGGATTGTTGACCAGCCCTCCGGTCTGGATGACCAGCCCTCCGGTCTGGAGAAGAGGGGGGGATATGTGAGACAGTGAGAGTATGTGTGTTGAATGGGGTGTACATTTCACCTAGATACTTTGCTGACTGGTATAAGGGAAATGTGTGGCTTTGTAAACCTAGTGGTAGAGAAAGGTCACTACACCTTACATTCAGTACTCACTTGCAGCTCAGGCCTGAAACCACTCAGCTGTTAATTAGGAGACCAGAAGTAGGTGTCTGCGAACACAGACAGAGAGCTCGCTTAGTCTGGACAAGGAGTCCAGGCACAAGAAGGAGTCTCCAGGAGTATGAGCTGTCTCAGTCTGGGTGCTCGATGTACCCCGGACACAGGAGTAGTCTCTGTGAGAATCCATGCGGATAGCTGCTGAATAGGAGGGGAGCTCTCTCAAGTCTGGACGTTGAAGGTGCCTTCAGACACAAGGAGGAGACTCTGTGAAACTCCATGCTGGTAAATGCTGAACATATGTGTTGTTTTGGCCCAGGCTGTTAGAGTCTGGTCCCAGGTAGATAGGGAAATCTATCTAAGTGTAGTAAGTGGCTGGACAAGCCCAGGTCTTATGTTTATGATTTGGTTTTGATTATGTTCTGTTTGCTGTGGACTTTAATAAAACTGGTTGCGGCCAGTTTTTACCAGAACTGCTGTCTGTGAATGAACTGTTTCCGTGCCACTCCGTCTACCCGGACGGCGATCCCAGAGCTATATCCCCTGAAAAGCTTACACAAGTAACACATAGTTCAACAGTTACAAGATGATTGAGGACCATGCTCTCAGTCTCAAGCTTATAATTTACAAGGAAATGATGGGAGGGACACAATAGGTAACAGGTGCTTGTCATGTATGGTCCAGCCATCATTATAATAAATAGGAGTTTTCCAATAAAGCCGCATGAACCATTAATCAAACAGTATCTGTATAGTTATCAAGTGTTATTGGGTGCATGGAGGATGTGGAGACAAATAAATAGAAGGGACCAGATACTGAGTAAAACTTAGATAGGGGGAACAGGGAAGAGTTATATTAGTGAAGTGAGGTGAAAGGCCTGTCTAAAGAGAAGTATTTTTAAATCATGCCTAAAAATTTTGGGGCTGGGTATTAATGGGATCGTCGGGGTAGTGGTTTCCAGAAAACTGGTGTAGCATGGGAGAAGTCTTGGAGACAGATGAGGGAGGTTCAGATTATGGAGAATGTTAGCCTTAGATCAGCTGCAGAATGGAAAGCACAAGTAGGGTGATAGACAGAGATAAGGGAGATGTATGATGGTGCAGAACTGTGGAAAGCTTTGTGGGTGAGAGTGATAAGTTTATATTATACTCTGTAGTGGTTGGGTGATCAGGGCAATGGCCGACACAAAATATAGGTATCAGTGCAGCGGCTGGACAGAAAAAGCCTGGCTGTCACATTTAGGATGGTTTGGAGAGGAGAAAGTTTAATAAGAGGAAGACCAATTAGTGAGTTTCAGAGGTCCAAAAGAGAATGAATAAGAAGAACAGTAAGAGTTTTTGCAGTTTCAAAAGTGAGAAAAGGACGGATTCTGAAGATGTTTTTAAGGTGCAGGTGACATGAGCATGTGAGTGATTGGATATAGTGTGCAGTGACCTTTGAAGCGGAGTTTCAGCCAGAAGTCCCGGTCTAGAACGAACTGGGTGTTTCTACAGGGTACAGAAAAGGTAGCTCTGAGGATCAGATGATTAACAGTGAGCGAAGTGTTCAGTAGGGTTTCTTCTTTGCTTCTAAACATTTAGTCGCTGTCTACATTTCAGCAAAATGGAGGCCAGCCGACTGATGTTTTGCTGGATTTAAATAAAGTAAATTTACAAAAAAAAATTCTGTATACTCAAGTGGAATTATTCCACTTGATTAAGTTCGCTCATCTCTAATGAAGAACATTCATAGAGATAATTGTAAAAAGTTCTTGTAGTCATGTTTCTTGATCTGGGTATCTCTGTCCAAAAAGCAGCTTTCAAATTGTAAATTGAGAGGCTAAAGTGAGACATAACCTTGCAGCTCTGCCTGACCTACCCAACTATGTCCACAGCTTGCGTCTCGATGGGTATTGACTATAAACAAAGTCTGTGTGGCATGCCCTCTCCCTCCCATCTGTCATCTATTTCTTAACAAACACACATTTGACAAATTAGCAAGGGGGACAGATAGACGTCATTATGCCATTATTACTACAGGATGAGACTACTTTTAGTTTTCTTTGTAGTCTGTTGCCTTGAAGATCAACAGATATGAATAGCTATTGTAAATGCAAACCACTTTCATTGGATATGTTATTAGGACTGTAAGCAAAGTTGTGTTGATTCATTTTAAATGCACAATAAAATGAAACACATTTTGTTTGTCAACCCAAATCAATAACATAAACTAGGCACACAGGCTTGTATGGACTATAGCCCTTTTAAAAATTGCAATATCCTGCAAACAAAACTATGCTCTACTCTATCAGTCTCAAGGATACTGCTCTCTCTTTGTTTTCCTTCTAGCTCTTTGACTGCACCCTCACTGTATTAGTTGCTTATGGCTTCAATGGAATGGGCGTAAGGTGAGTATAACTTTGTTATTTTTAAATAAATTTGTAAAATTGTGTGGATTTTTATTTCAAATACAGGACTTTATTCTAGGTGTTTTTTTAATTACTATGACTGTGGGGATAGTAATGGATTCTCCATTACTAACTTGTGGGCTTGATGTCACCTGACAATACAAAGGTGACATCAACCCTACAAAAATTAACCCCACTTGCCACTGTTGCAGGGCAAATGGGAAAAGCCTTTTCTGGAGCGGCTGCGGGCTGCTATTTTTAGGCTGGGGGCCCCTTACCAGCCTGAGAATACCAGCCCCCAGCTGTCTGCTTTAGCTTAGCTGGTTGTCAAAATGTGGGGAACCCCATGCTTTTTTTTAAATAATCTATTTAAATAATTTTAAAAAACGCCGTAAGGACCCCTCTATTCTTGATAATCAGCCATCATAAAGCTAACAGCTGAGAGTTACAACCCGCAGCTGTCAGTTTTGCCATGCTGGTTATCAAAAATAGAACAGACACCACATCTTTTTTATTAATTTATTTACAGTGCAGGTGCCAGCTGATGAATACTCCCATCAGTGGTGCCTGCTCTCTCAGTTATCAGCGACAGCAGGAATAGGCTGATGGAAGTAGTACTCACATCAGCTGACGCCTCGGTGACTGGTGGTAAACTTTTCACAGCTGCTGGATTACGCAGCTCTCTGATCGGTGGTAGTAATCTTACCACTGATCAGAGCCACTGGAGAAGTTTGTGTTCGAGGTCCGTGCAAGAATAGTAGGTGTTCGGACACGGACCTTCACAGCATAGACAATTGCCTTCAGATACGAGAGGTGCAGCATCTGAAACAATGGATACTGGAAGCCTGTGCTAGCATTTCTTCTATGGTGTTGCTATCAGTATGTCAAGAGTGGGAGAAGAGGGTTACATTGACAATCCAACACAATGGGCCGCACTTTGAACACATTTTATAAGTGGTCATAAACTTGTAAATAACTCATGAAAGAATAGAGTTACATTAGAACCAAGCAAACCATTGTTTTTCTTGTGAAATTCTCAATAAGTTTGATGTGTCACATAACAATTTTCCTATTGGAAAAAATAAAGTTGGATCCAAAATGGCCGTCTTCAAAATGGCCGCCATGGTCACCACCTGTTAGGTTCTGCGGAACGCACCTAATAGATGTAGTAGAGAGGTGCGTTCGCAGCCCGGGGTCCACCGTGCAGGCGAAGCCCGCTGCTAGTAAGATGGCAAAAGTAGAGAACTCTGTTATCCCGCAGAGTCGCTAAAATAAATGCCGTAGAGCGCTGTGGCAGTTAGTGCGAACTCTGTTAATCCCCAGAGCCGCTAACGGGAATGCAACAGCGCTATATGGCGATAAGTGCGAACTCACTTAGCTTCAGTGAGCCGCAAAGTAAAACGCTAGGGCGCTGAACCAGCGTTATAAAGCGAACCCTGTTGCGTCACAGAGCCGATGAGAAAAAGACTGTGTCCTGTTAGACTCACAGGGAACACAGATGACTGCTAAGCGGATTGCACTCTGAGGTCATGCAGTCAGAACACAAGCAACAATCTCCTTACCGGAGAAGCCGGTATTCTAATGGCGTTTTCAGCCGAGCCCTGAACACGTGCATACAATCTCCTCACCGGAGGTGCCGGTATTCTAGGGGCTTATTTCAGCCAGACCTAACCACATGCATACATGACCTCACTGGCGCAAGCACTAGTAACAGCTACAGGACCTGCCAGAAAAAGGACCAATGAGAAACTGTTCAAAAACACATGTAGTTTCAGGACCTTCCTGGCCGACCAATAGGAGCTGCTGCAGTACCTGAACATGTGACCCCTGATCTCCAATGAGAGATCTTACCCTGGGCATGCTCAGAAGGGGAAACGCAGGACTTCATCCCAAAGACGTCTGCTCCAGCACTAGCTATAATAGAAGATCCAGGAGAGGCAGCAGCAAGTCTCAGCACAGTATTGGAATGGGCAAGACGCTGGGACCGACATCTCTGCTGAGCAGGCTCCACTGCGGCCGGAGATGGATGGGGGACCGCAGCGGGACTGGTTCGAGACTCCCCTTGTGGAGCAGCGGGAACTCGAACCCTAACATTACACCCCCTCATAGGGCCCCCGCTTCTTTGGGCCTCACTGCGTGAACATGCTCGGCAGGCTTCCAGGACCTATCCTCAGGCCCATAACCGCTCCAATCCACCAAATAAAATTTTTTGCCTCGTACCACCTTGCACCCAACAATGGCGTTCACCTCATGATCGTCGGTAGATGAACCCGACGTCCCGGAAGATGACTCGGAAAACTGGGAAATGGCCACGGGTTTCAGGAGGGACACGAGAAAGGTGTTAGTGATACCAAGGCGAGGCGGAAGGGCTAGGCGGTAAACCACCGGGTTCACCTGCTTAAGAACTTTAAAGGGACCCAAAAAGCGAGGTGCCAACTTGGTGAACTCTACACGTAGCCTGATGTTTCGGGCAGAAAGCCACACTAGGTCACCCGGAGCAAATGTAGGAGCGGGGCACCGATGGGCATCGGCCGAAGACCTCATCCTCTCTTTGGAGGCCTGAATGGCATCCTGGGTGCGGTCCCAAATGTCCTGGGCCTCCACAGCCCAGTCTGCCACCCTGGAATCGGCGGAAGACACGGGCATGGGCACTGGTACCCGCGGATGCTGACCATAGTTCAGGAGGAATGGGGTCTGTCCGGTGGAGTCAGCCACAGCATTATTTAGAGCGAACTCAGCCAACGGTAGCAAGGATGCCCAGTCATCCTGCCTGGCAGAGACAAAATGTTGCAAGTATGTGACCAAGGTCAGGTTGGCCCTCTCTACCAACCCATTCGTCTTGGGATGGTATGCAGAGGAGAGATTCAACTCACTGCTGAGTAAACGACACAGCTCTCTCCAGAACCGAGACGCAAACTGGGGACCTCGATCACTGACAATTTTGTCTGGCATACCGTGTAGGCGGAAAATATGCCTAATGAATAATGCTGCCAAGGCCCGTGCAGACGGTAACCGTGGTAACGGCACCAAGTGCACCATTTTAGAGAAGTGGTCGGTTATCACCCAGATGATGGTGCAGCCCCGAGACTTGGGTAAGCCCACCACAAAATCCATCCCAACCATCTCCCAGGGCCTGTCTGCCACCGGCAAAGGGAAAAGTAGCCCAGCCGGCCGTTGTCGAGGGGATTTATTCTTGGCGCAGGAGACGCACGCCTGAACATACTCCCTGACGTCACGGGCCATCTGCGGCCACCAGTATGTCCTTGCCAGCAACTCAGAAGTCCTTTTTGTCCCAAAATGTCCACCCCACCTGGACAAATTTGCCCAAGAGAGTACTTCCGGTCGCAAATTGGTGGGCACAAAAGTCTTGCCCGGGGGCACAGACTCAAGTGAAACCGAAGCCACTGTTTTTAGGCTCTCTGTGGGGACAATAAGCCGAGGCTCCTCCTCCACCTCCTCAGAGGACACCACGGAGCAAGATAGAGCGTCGGCGCAAATGTTTTTCTCACCGGAGAGGAAATGGAGGGTGAAATGGAACCGGGAGAAGAACAGGGACCATCTGGCCTGACGAGAATTTAGCCGCTGGGCGGTCTGTAAATAGACCAAATTTTTGTGGTCAATGAAAACTTGAAAGGGAAAGCAAGCCCCCTCCAGGAGATGTCTCCACTCGGAAAAGGCCAACTTCATGGCTAGCAACTCCCTATCCCCAATGGAATAATTCCTCTCCGCTGGTGTGAAGGTCTTGGAAAAGAAGAAACAAGGATGTTTCCGACCTTGAGCATCCTTTTGAAAAAGGACTGCTCCAGCACCAATGGACGAGGCATCAACCTCCAATATAAAAGGCTTATCAACCTCGGGGCGATGTAAGATGGGAGCGCTAGCAAAATGGGACTTAATTGAAGTAAAGGCCTTGGAGACCTCCTCTGACCACAATTTGGGATTGGCTCCCTTCTTGGTGAGGGCTACCAAGGGAGCTACCAAAGTGGAGAAGTGGGGAATGAATTGGCGATAGTAATTAATGAACCCCATAAAGCGCTGCACCGCTTTAAGAGAATGGGGTTCTTGCCAATCCATCACAGCCTGTAGTTTTGCAGTATCCATAGCCAATCCCTGGGCGGAGATGATATAGCCCAGGAAAGGTAAAGACTCCTGCTCAAACATGCATTTCTCCAACTTTGCATAGAGGGAGTTCGCCCGTAACAGGTCGAAGACTTTGTAGACATCCCTCCGGTGAGAGTCAATATCTGGAGAAAAGATGAGAATATCATCCAGATAGACTACTACAGAGGTAGAAAGCATATCCCGGAAGATGTCATTGACAATGTCTTGGAAAACGGCTGGGGCATTACAGAGCCCGAAGGGCATCACCAGGTATTCATAATGCCCATCCCTGGTATTAAAAGCCGTCTTCCATTCGTCCCCTTCACGGATGCGAATCAGGTTATAAGCACCACGCAGATCTAATTTAGTAAATACCCTTGCTGCCCAGAGCCTATCAAAGAGCTCAGAAATCAGGGGCAACGGGTACTTATTCTTAACGGTGATGGCGTTAAGACCTCTGTAATCTATACACAGACGTAATTCTCCACTCTTCTTCTGCACGAAGAAGAACCCCGCTCCAGCTGGTGACACCGACTTCCTAATGAACCCTCTTGCCAGATTCTCCTGGATATATTGAGACATAGCCTCAGTCTCAGGAAGAGAGAGGGGATAGACACTTCCCAGAGGAGGTTCTGCTCCAGACAAGAGGTCAATAGGACAGTCGTAGGGACGATGGGGCGGCAGAGTCTCCGCAGCCTTTTTAGAGAACACGTCTGCATATGACCGATAGCACTTGGGAAGAGGAGAAAGATCTGCGGGTATCTCTGTAGTGGTAACTAGGGTTGAGCATTCCGATACTGCAAATATCGGGTATCGGCCGATATTGGCTGTATCGGAATTCCGATTCCGAGTTCCGATATTTTCGTCATATCGGATACCGGAATCGGGATGTCACTGTCACTGTCAGTGTCCGTCTGTCGGGTCTGTCAGGAGTCAGCGGCACTTACCTGGCAGAAGATCTCCGGCGGTCACGGGCTGGACTGCTTCATGGCCGCCATCCTCTTCTCCCCGGCGGTCAAATGCAGTTTCTCGCGATAACTGCAGTGACTGCTGGGTAATCCCGGCCGTAAAGCAGTCAGTCCGATGACGTCACCGCCGGGGAAGCAGGTAATCAGCTGTGCTGCGTTGCAATGACAGGCTCTGCTGTCATTGCGATGTAGCAGAGCTGGATCGTCGTGGGACTGTCGTTATGGACTGCGTCGGACAGGTGGTATACTGTTGGTTTGTTTTTTTTCTTTTTTTACAGGAGATCGATGGCGTCGCAGGAATGAGAGAGTAATAAAAAAAATGAAAACTGTGTTGTCTCTTTTATTTCATTAAAAGACTTTTTTCTTGCTGTGTCTTTTTTTTACACATTTAAAAACTTTGGGATTAATAATGGATCGGTGTCTTATTGACGCCTATCCATCATTAACCGGGCTTATTGTCACCGTGCAATCAACGGTGACATTAACCCCTTATTACCCCACTTGCCACCGCTACAGGGCAGTGGGAAGAGCCGGGTAAAGTGCCACAATTGGCACATCTTTTGATGCGCCAAATGTGGGGCTGCTGTAGCCTGGTATTATCAGGCTGTTGAGGGCCAAAATCCATGGGCCTTGACAGTCTTTTAATACCAGGCCGCAGCAGTCTGAATTTTACTTGGCTGGTTAACAAAAATAGGGGGACCCCTACGCCGTTTTTTTTTCGAGGGGATCCCCTATTTTTGTTAACCAGCCAAGCTAAGCAGACTGCTGTGGCCTGGTATTATCAGGCTTGCAAGGTCCATGGATATTGGATCCTTACCAGCCTGAAAAACCAGGCCTCAGCGGTCTGCTTCATCTGGCTGGTTAACAAAAATAGGGGGGACCCCACGCCAATTTTTTTCGAGGGGATCCCCTATTTTTGTTAATCAGCCAAGATATGCAGACTGCTGTGGCCTAGTATTATCAGGCTGGCAAGGTCCATGGATCTTGGCTCCTTAACAGCCTGAAAATCCAGGCCTCAGCGGTCTGCTTCATCTGGCTGGTTAACAAAAATAGGGGGGACCCCACGCCATTTTTTTTTCGAAGGGAACCCCTATTTTTGTTAATCAGTTCCCTCTGACGTCACTGATGGTGTCCCTGGCTGACCTGAAGTGAAAGTGGAAAGCAATCAATTAAGCTTTCCACTTCCTCTCCTGTCAGCCAGGAGAGGAGCTCATTCATTTGGGGGTTTACTGTGAGGCTGCAGCATTAGCTGCGGTCCCTGCAGTAAACATTAACCCTTTCTGAAGGATTACACCGTGGGACCTGACTGTGCATCGGATTGGTAAGAATAGTTTTGCTTTATTATTTTATTTTTATTACAGGAAATGGTTTTAGCAGGTAAATAAAATATGGTCAAAAACTGTGTGATTATTTCATTAAACTTCTTTTTTATTAAAGTGTGTGTGTTTGATTTTTCTTTCATACAATAGGATTAATAATTGATAGTTGTCTAATTGACAGCTCTCAATTATTAACCTGGCTTAAAGTGACCTTTCAATTGCAAGGTCATTTTAACCCCTTATTAACCCATTCGCCACCGCTACAGGGCAATGGGAATAGACGGGCAAAGTGCCAGAAAGGGCAAATCTAATTAGAGATTTGCCCTTTCTGGGGTGTCTGGGGGCAGATGTTAAGTAGCCGGGGGGGGGCCAAAAAAAATGGTCCCTCTCTGGGCTATTATTATCTGCCCCCACTCACTGGCTTTGTCTGTCTGGTTGCGAAAATTGGGCGGGAGCCCACGCATTTTTTTTCAGCAATTTTACACCTCATATATATATATATATAACATGTCATTGAATTTGTGACACATATATATATATATTTATATTTATAGTTCATACACTTCTACATAGTATAATAGCCGCTAATTCAATTGCCGGCTTTTGTGAAAATGCAGAACCCGACATGAAATGACACTTGGTGTACATAGGGTTAACCATGTCTTTTCATGTAGTTTGATATCTGATTTGCACAAACAATTACATGAGTGTAAGTGTGCAAAATTTCACACCTGTAGGGGTTAATTAAAGGTGTAAATTCGTAGCAAAAAAGTCCGTTTTTTTTACAACGAATTTACACCTTTAATTAACCCCTACAGGTGTGAAATTTTGCACACATAGACTGATTTAATTGTTTGTGCAAATCAGATAGCAAACGACATGAAAAGACATGGTTAACCCTATGTACACCAAGTGTCATTTGAAATGACACTTGGTGTACATAGGGTTAACCATGTCTTTTCATGTTGTTTGCTATCTGATTTGCACAAACAATTAAATCAGTCTATGTGTGCAAAATTTCACACCTGTAGGGGTTAAGGGTATGCCACACTAAACAATATCGCTAACGGGATCACTTAAAAACGTCACTATTTAGCGATCTCGTTAGCGATGTTGTTGTGTGCGGCATCTAGAGACGACGTGGCCCCTGCTGAGATCCTGCTGTGATCTCGCTCGTCGCTGACATCGTTCCGGACCCTATTTTATCGTCGGCGCTCCCGCTGGGTAAGTATTATCGCTGAATGTGGCACCTTTTGTGAACAATGTGCGACCTCATTAACGATGCATTAGTCAGCGGCGGAGGCGGGACTTTGTTTTCGTTCATAACGCCCTTCAGCTCCGATTGGTGACCACAACATCACCTCAGCTATAATAACTGCGCCTCCATCCATTGTTTCCAGAGCACTTTGTGGATGATTCCAACTGTGCTTTGTGCGTTTTTGTGAGGATAGTATCGCGTGTCGGTGTTTTGCGATCATATTTGTGGCGCAGTGGTGGGTTTTGCGATCCTGTCTGAGTCGTTAGAGCACCATCCATCCCTATTTGGATTTGGATCTTCGGGATATTTGGATTTGGATTCAAGGTACATATTGTTTGTGATGTTGTGATGTTGTTTTGATAATGTTTTTTGACCTTATTTTTTTTTTTCGTCCTCTGCTTTATTGCTTTTACACCCCTGACCTTATTTATTTATTTTTTTTGTCTGCTTTATTTATTTTACACCCGACTTTATTTATTTTTTCTTTTTTTTTTTATTTATTTATTTTACACCCCTGACTTTATTTATTATTTTTTTTTTTTGCTTTATTTATTTTACACCCCTCACCATTTTAGACATTTGTAAACTGTATAAACTGAAAAGTTTATTTTTTTTTTTGTTATATAATTTTTATTTTATTCTGTTTAAACACTTTAGTAATAGTAATTAATTAGTCATTAACTTTTCTATTTTTTACCGTACAGGTTGCACATAATGAACCTCTCCACCGCGGAGCGTATGATTGTGGCAGTTGCGCTATCTATGGAGGCAGATCGTCAGGAAGAGGCGCGGGTGGAAGAGAGGCGCTCCAAGCGAAAGCGTCGCATGTGGACCAGAGAATGGCTGGAGCAGAGGTCCAGATTCACCCACATGCATCTAGTGAGGGAGTTGCAGGAGAAGAATCCGCAGGATTTCCGGAATTATCTACGGATGTCGGAGGATTCATTCAAGCTCCTTCTGGAAGCTGTGAGGCCACTCATTGAACGGCAGGATACCCGGATGCGTGCAGCTGTTTCAGCAGAGGAACGTTTGGCAGTAACGCTGCGATTTCTGGCAACCGGACGTTCAATGAAGGATTTGCAATATTCTGCTGCAATTTCTCGGTCGCTGCTTGGAGAACTAATTCCGGAGACATGCAACGCCATCGTCCGCAGTTTACGGAGCTACATGCCATTTCCAAAATCAGTGGCGGAATGGCAAATTATTGCCTCTGATTTTGAAAGGATTTGGCAGTTCCCAAACTGTGGTGGTGCCTTGGATGGCAAACATGTGCGGATCACGCAACCAGCCAAAAGCGGATCCTTTTTTCATAATTACAAGGGCTACTTCAGCGTGATCCTCATGGCCCTTGTTAATGCCAATTATGAATTTATTGACGTTAATGTTGGCATTAATGGAAGGGTTTCTGACGGTGGCGTTTTGGAGCACACAAGTTTTGGTGATCGGTTGTTTAATAATAAACTTAACTTGCCAACCAACATGGACACCACTGCCAACCTAAACTTTGTGTTTGTGGGTGATGAAGCCTTCCCCCTTCATGAGCATCTTGTTAAACCATACCCACAAAAGACTTTGACAGGGGAAAGGCGGATTTTTAACTACAGACTGTCTAGGGCACGTCGCGTTGTGGAGAATGCCTTCGGCATAATGGCCAATCCGCTTCAGGGTTTTCCACACACCAATCAACATGAAGCTGGAATCGATAGACTCTGTGGTGTTGGCCTGTTGTGTGCTGCACAATTTTCTACGCCAACGCGATGCTGGTACTTACAGTCCGCCAGGCTTCATGGACTCTGACAGCAATGGTGACGTGGTGCTCGGAGAATGGCGTGACAATGATCCCTCTATTGCAGGCCTTCAACCTGTCAATCAAGGCAGGAGCAAGGACAATGCGAAGGCCGGCGAGACAAGTACTGCCAATACTTTAATGGGCCTGGTGCAGTGAGTTGGCAGCATCAGGTCTAGTTTGATTTTGAGAATGTTTTACTTTACCCTTTTTTTAACAATGTTTTGGTAATAAAATATTTTTATTTTAAAAATGCATTCGTGTTTTTTTCAATTATTTTACCAATATGGGAGAAGGGCTAATGATGGGTGAGATGTGGGGAGGGAGTAATGGGGATGGCAAAGAGACATGTTACCAGCAGCTGTAGTTTTTAAAATCTTTTCAAAGGCTTTTTTTTTCCCTATTTTTTGTTATACATTGTATCTACTTGTCACACACGTGCTCATGGGAGTACCATCAGTCATAGGAGTTAATTATTACAAAAAATAAAGAAAAAAGTTTCAAATATTTTCAATTATTTTAAGGGCCTATGGTCTCACTAGCGTTCAAACATTATAATTATATATAACAGATAATACACCACAGCTGCATATTTAAAGTTTAAATATATAATATATATATATTTTAGTCATAATATGAAAGATTAAAAAATTGTTATACATATATTTGAAAATCCTTGGGAGGTAAAGGTCAACATTCACCAGGGAATCAGCTATTCACAGATATGCGACGTCATTGTGATCGCAATGTGACTACTCACACAAGTAAACAGATATGCATACAGATCTGCAAAAAGCCATTGTGATTTGCAAGGGGATTAGCGAGCCCCAGTCATCAAAATATACGAGGCTATTGTGATCGCAATGTGACTACCCACGCTATTCAAAAAGCCATTGTGACTTGCAAAGGGATTAGCGAGCCCCAGCCATCAAGATATGCGACGTTATTATGATCGCAATATGACTACCCACGCTATGCAAAAAGCCATTGTGACTTGTAAAGGGGATTAGCGAGCCCCAGCCATCAAGATATGCGACGTTATTGTGATCGAAATGTGACTACTCACACACTGCTGCTACACAGGTATGCAAACAGATATGCAAAACAACATTTGTGATTTGCAAGGTGAATATTGACACGAGCCCCAGCCATAAAGACATGACACGCCATTGTGATCACCTATCTTGGAATAGTGGTATTGCGAGTGCAACAACATCTCATATCTGTGCTTGGCTGCCGCATGGCTGCTGCGGTCACTTTTTAATAGCAAAACCGTTTTGCGTCGCGGTGCGGCCGCACGTAACGTACGCAAGCTGTGACGTCATGGCGCTGGCGTCACCCAATACGCTGTTGTTTGTAAAATGGCGGCGGCGAGACAGAGACAGCGCGGGCCAAAATGGGCTGATGAAGAGGTCCGTTATTTGATTAAAAAAACGGACCTGTGGGACTACCACTGCAGGCTACCTGTGGCGCATCCAATGCGCCACAAAAGGGTATGCCTGCAGAGGATCCAGCGGGGCCTGCAGAGGAGGTACAATGTGCTGCGCACAAAAGCGCAAATAAGGAAGAAGCTGGCGGACCTGCGATACCGCTCACGCGATAGGGTCGCCAGCATCCGTGCCCAGCTCCGCAGGCCTCTGAGTGAGTATTCATGAGGGTATCTGGAGAGCGCAGCGCACGACAAACGCACATGAACGCGTGCAAGCGCGCCCGCCGTGGGAGTACCGCCAGTGATGTTGCAGGCAGCGATGGGAGTACCGCCAGTGATGTTGTATGTTGCAGGCAGCGATGGGAGTACCGCCAGTGATGTTGTATGTTGCAGGCAGCGATGGGAGTACCGCCAGTGATGTTGTATGTTGCAGGCAGCGATGGGAGTACCGCCAGTGATGTTGTATGTTGCAGGCAGCGATGGAGTACCGCCAGTGATGTTGTATGTTGCAGGCAGCGATGGGAGTACCGCCAGTGATGTTGTATGTTGCAGGCAGCGATGGGAGTACCGCCAGTGATGTTGTATGTTGCAGGCAGCGATGGGAGTACCGCCAGGGATCACACGGGGATCTGATCATTGTATATTTCATTTACAGCACCACCTTCACCAGCACCAGCTGCTCCACCGTCCCCAGCTACCCCTCCACCTCCATCTTCTCCTTCCCCGGCTACCCCTCCACCACCAGCATCACCTCATCTTTCCACCCCTTCACCGCCAGCAACCCCCCCTCATGACTCTGTGGGTTCCAGCCCTTCCCCCGACATTGCCTTCTCTCCAGCATCATCCCGTCACACGGATGCAGGCTCCCCATCAGGTAATTAACGCACATTATATAAGCTTCAGACATGTTTGAGAACTTTGTAAGGTCTTATATGTAATGGCTGTTGTGATATTATTTTTTTTTCTGTGTTTACCTAGCCGGCGGAGCATCAGGTTCTGGGTGGGCGGTCAGCGGGTTCGTCTGACGACAACCGTAAGTGTTAATTAACATAACATGTACATGTTGATGTTGCAACAGAATTCACTATTAACTGTTACCTTTTCCTCCACAGAAATCCCGACTGCCCAGGACCTGTTGGTGTCCCACCGCCGGCTGATGGCGAAAATGAGCAGCGCTGTGGCAGCGATGAATGCAACGGTGGCAGCCATGAGTACAGCGGTGGCAGAGCTGCAAAGTGCAATGGGAGCTCTGCATCAACACGGGATGATGCTGGAGAGGGCAGCGGCTGGACACCGGGGCCCTCAGTAATTTATTTTCTTTGTTATTTATTTTCTTTGTTAATTATTTTGTAGTTAGTTATAATTTTTTTATATTTTGTTATTTTGTTATGTTACTGTTTTTTGTTTTTATTTAAATTTTATATTTTTATTTAAAACAAAAAAAAAATATATATATGACATAAATATATATTTTATATTTTACGTTAATCTACGCAGGTGTGGTGTATTATTTTTAGTATAAGGTTTTAGCGCTAGTGTGACCAGGGGCCTTAAAAAAAATGTTAATTTTAGATATTTTTTTCATTTCATTTTTTCCCTATGATGGAACACCTATGATAGCTAGTACTCCCATGACCTCATGTGTGACAAGTAGATGTAATAAAAATACAACATTTTAATAGTTGACATCACATAAGAAAAGACCACAATTCATTAGATAAATAAGTTTTTTTTATTAAAAAAGGTATCAATGTAAAAATATAAAAACAACCAAAAAAAACTTTAGTAAAACATTTTAAAAACTACAACTGCTGGTAAGATGGATCATTGCCATTACCACGCTGCCTCTGGGGTGAATAAAAATAATGGGGAGCACCGCGTTTGGGTTTATCCCAACTGGGTTTGGCACAGGATTGTGCGGCCATGGTAGTCCGGGTACTGCGGTCTTGGCATGACGACATATCTGTTGTCCAGGTTTCCAAAAGACGCTTGATTCAGTACATCTAACATCAGTCTCTCTGCATGAAGCCGCTGAACAGGATCCAGAGTAGGCAGCCTCTCATTCGCAAAATATGCAAAGCCAGTTATTTTTGTTTCTTTTTCTGCCATAAGAAGTTTTTTTGCAATTTCCACCAATTCAGGAGTAGCCGAGGTGGGAGCCGAGGTGGGAGCCTTCCTTTTCGTTCCTGAAAGTGAAAGCCGCCTCCGCACAGATGATGGTGGCTCGACTACTTCGTCTATGTGATCCGGCATGCTGTCTTGTTCAGTTGCAGGTGTGGAGACGCCTCTTCTGTGTCCTGCATGAACAAAAAACAAATGGTAAATCACAAAGAAAAAGAAATTAATCTTCACACTATAACACCCATATACAGCAAACATGTGAAAACGACACTTGTATAGACAAAGAAATGTATCTTCACACTATACCCAAAAACTGCAAAATTGTGAAAAAGACACTTGTAAATGGAAAGGCCTCAACCGTTGAGATAATAAATTATCAGTACATGAAGGGATATATTCTGCCATTTTATCTACATTTCACAATAATATTTTTTAAATTTAAGTCCACTTTGGCATGTACATTAAAATGTGTTGTAATACAAAGGTACTTACATGTATGACAGGGGAGTCCGGCTGGATCACTGGGTCTAGATCCGGAATGGATGACCCTTGTCTGGGTACTTCTTGGTCCCTTGTAAAAGCGAAGAGATCAAAGTACCACAGTTGGGGGATATAAACTTCTTCGGCCCCAGCTCCAGATTTGGTTGAATTGATAACTTTATTTAGCTCTTTTTTATAAACCGTGCGGAGGCCCTGAATCCGTTTTTTAACCGTTGACTCATCCGCCGGTTCATCAGGGTAACGGCTCCTGCAGAGCTCCACCAGTTTTTGGTAGGCGTCCTTCTTTTTCAACCGGTTACTGTAATCTGCAGACTTAATTTTCCAGAGGCACGGCATTGTGCGGTACAGCTCATAAAATCACGCAAAAACTCCTGCTTATCAGCCATCTGTAATAAAAAAATGATTATGTGAGAACAGCAGAATGGTTAAATAAAATGCTTACATAGTCTACAACATAGAACACAGCAGGATCACAAAATGGTGGTTGTGGGCGACGCAGGAGTATAAACATGAGATAGAGACTGGGATCACAAAATGGTGGCCGTGCCTGAACAAACAATGAAAAAACATGATGGACGACAATGGTTAACAACAGCAGAGATCTAAAATGGATCGGGACATTAAGACAAAAGAAAATTAAATGTGACAAAAAATTACCTACCTTACAAAACTTGTGTGATCTGAAAAAAAAAAAAATAAGGAAAACTAGCGTCACAAACTGGATCGCAGAGGATACTCCACAGACGATCGCAAAAACTCCAACGTAGAACGTAGCAACCGAAATAGTGGCGTAAACCGGATCGCAGTAGCTACCAAGACTAGCAGGACACACTGGGTGATTTGAAAGAATCGCTTCTGCTCGAGAGCAATGGAGAGGAGTGCTGATACGTCGTCTTTTATGAAGCGGTCATCCAATCACAAAGCGGGAGAGCTGATAAATATCTATGACATACATAGTGACCACCAATCTGTGACGAGGGGCGTGCAAAAGGTCGCGCTCAGTCACGCCTATCGAGGTCGTGATCTTTCACAGTACATGCAGTGTGGCACATCCCAACGACCGCCAAAGCAGAAATGCGACGAGATTGTGATCGCAATCTGAGCATTCTCGAACAGCTATACAGACATTGCATACAGATCTGCAAAGCCATTGTGATTGCATGGTGATTATAGCCCCAGCATACAGATATGCGACGAGATTGTGATCTCAATCTGAGCATTCTCAAACATCTCTGCAAAGCCATTGTGATTTGCATGGTGATTATAGCCCCAGCATACAGAAATGCGACGACATTGTGATCGCCTAGTTTATAACCGTTGTCTTGCGATCGCAATATCATCTCATATCTGCTTGCTGGTTACATGGCTGCTGCGGTCATTTTTTCGTTAGCAATACCGTTTTGCGACGTGAATTTAGCCGCACGTAAAGTGCGCACGCTGTGACGTCATGACGCTGGCGTCGCCCAATGCGGTATTATCATGGCGGCGAGACAACGCTCAGTAAATGGGAGGATGGAGAGGTCCGCTATTTGATCAAAAAAACGGACCAGTGGGATTATTTCTGCAGGGTACCTGTGGCGCATCCAAGGCGTCACAAAAGGGTATGCCTGCAGAGAATCCGGCGGGGCCTGGAGAGGCGCTTCAATGTGCGGCGGACCCTGAGACAAATCCGCAAGAAGCTGGCGGACCTGCGATACCGCTCACGCGATAGGGTCGCCAGCATCCGGGCCCAGCTACGCAGGCCTCTGAGTGAGTATTGATGAGGGTATCTGGAGAGGTTATGTTTTATGGGTTAGGCTACTTTCACACTTGCGTTTTTTTGCGCTGAATTTCGATCGCACATGAAGCGCATTAAAATACGCATTTCAAAAATAAAAAATAAAACGCATGCAAACCATTGTAATAGCTGGATTTTTTTCGTCAGCATACGCATTTCAAATAAAATAAAAGTGTTTGTCTTCGATTTCTTGTTTTTTGTAGCCGTTTGATTTTTTGGCGCATGCGATGTCTATGTGTCACATTTCTATCTCAATCATCTCTGTCTCCATCATCTCTGGCTCTATCTCTCTGTCTCCATCATCTCTGTCTCCATCATCTCTGTCTCATCATCTCTGTCTCACACGCATCATCTCTGTCTATTTTGACCGTGAAACAAAAAAAGGCAACATGTAGCGTCTGAGCGCACACCGGGAAAATGGCAGCGCACTACAAACGCACATGAACGCAGCAGTATATGGGGCCATTATTCAGTATGCAGCAGTATATGGGGCCATTATTCAGTATGGAGCATTATGTGGAGCTATTATACAGTATGCAGCAGTATATGGGGCCATTATTCAGTAGTTTTTTTCTTTCCCATCTTTCTCTCTCTGTTCTTTCTTCTTGGGAGTACCGCAGTGATAATAGGGATTCTGAATTGTATATTTCATTTACAGCACCACCTTCACCATCACCAGCACCACCTGCTCTACCGTCCCCAGCTACCCCTCCACCACCATCCTCACCTTCCCCGGCTACGCCTCCACCACCAGCCTCACCTTCCCCGGCTACGCCTCCACCACCATCCTCACCTTACCTCTCAACCCCTTCCCCAGACGTTGCCTTCTCTCCAGCATCATCCCGTGACACGGATGCAGGCTCCCCATCAGGTAATTAACGCCCATTATATAAGCTTCAGACAAGTTTGAGAACTTAGTAAAGGTCTTATGTGTAATGACTGTTGTGATATAATTTTTTTTTCTTTTTTTCCCTAGCCGGCAGAGCAACAGGATCAGGGTGGGCGGTCAGCGGTTCCTCTGAGGAAAACCGTAAGTGTTAACAAACATAACATGTACATGTAGATGTTGCTACAGAATTCACTATTAACTGTTACCTTTACCTCCACAGAAATCCCGACTGCCCAGGACCTGTTCCTGTCCCACCGCCGGCTGATGGCGGCCATGAGCAGCGCTGTGTCTGCCATGAATTCAGCTGCCACAGCCATGAATTCAGCGGTGGCTGGCATGGATTCAGCTGTGGCAGGCATGAATTCAGCAGTCATAGCGCTGCAAACTGCCATAGGAGCTGTGCATCACCACGGGATGATGCTGGAGAGACAATTTTCTGGACTCCGGGGCCCTCATTAATTTATTTTTTGTAAATAATTTGTTATGTTAATATTTTGTTAATAATTTTTTATTTTATTATGTTAATGTTTTATTTTTATTAAATTTTAATTATTTAAAAAACAAAAAAAAATATATATGAAAAGAATATATATTTAATAATTCACGTTAATCTACGCAGGTGTGGTGTATTATTTTTAGTATAAGGTTTTAGCGTAGTGTGACCAGGGGCCTTTAAAAGAAATGTTAATTTTAGAATTTTTTTCCCTATGATGGAACACCTATGATAGCTGGTAGTACCATGACCCCGTGTGTGACAAGTAGATGTAATAAAAATACAACATTTTAATAGTTGACATCACATAAGAATAAAAGACCACAATTCATTAGATAAATAAGATTTTTATTAAGAAAGGTAACTGTAAAAAAATATAGACAACAAAAAAAATTTTGAAAAACATTTTAAAAACTACAACTGCTGGTAAGAGGGATCGTTGCCATTACCACGCTGCCTCTGCGGTGTATAAAAATAAGGGGGAGCACCAACGTTTGGGTTTGGCACAGGATGCTGCCTCTGCGGTGTATTACAATAAGGGGGAGCACCAACGTTTGGGTTTGGCACAGGATTGTGCGGCCATGAGTAGTCCGGGTACTGCGGTCTTGGCATCACGACATATCTGTTATCCAGGTTTCCAAAAGACGCTTGAGTCAGTACCTCAAACATGAGTCTCTCTGCATGTAGCCGCTGAACAGGATCCAGAGTAGGGAGCCTCTCATTCGCAAAATATGCAAACCCTGTTATTTTAGGTTCTTTTTCAGCTGTTAGCACTTTTTTTGCAATTTCCACCAATTCAGGAGTAGCCGAGGTGGTGGGAGCCTTCCTTTTCCTTCCTGAAGGTGAAAGCCGGCGCCGCACAGATGAGGATGGTGTCTCTTCTTCATCTTCGATCAACGGCATGCTGTCTTGTTCATGTTGGAGGTGTGGAGACGGACTCTTCTGTTTCCTGCATGAACAAAAAACAAATGGTAAATCACAAATACAAAGAAATTAATCTTCACACAGCAAAAATGTGAAAACGACACTTGTAAAGACAAATCGATGTGAATACTTTTCTGTCCAATTATGACAAGAGCATTCTTAAGGTGATACCTTTATAATGTAATTATTCCAAATGTAATCTTGCCTGAACAAGGAGCCTGTGCGCTCTGAAAGCTTGCGAACATATAATTTTCTGGTTAGCCAATAAAGGTATCACTTTAAGAATGCTCTTGTCATAATTGGATGGAAAAGTATTCACATCGATTTTTCTGGCTAACACGGTACCACAATATAATTTATTATTATACACCTTGTAAAGACAAAGCAATTTACTACACCCATATACAGCAAAAATGTGAAAATGACACTTGTAAATGGATAGGCCTCAACCGTTGAGCTAGATAAATTATCAGTACATGAAGGGATATATTCTGCCATTTTATCTACATTTCACAATTATATATTTTAAATTTAAGCCCACTTTGGCATGTACATTAAAATGTGTTGTAATACAAAGGTACTTACATGTATGACAGGGGAGTCCGGCTGGATCACTGGGTCTAGATCCGACATGGATGTCCCTTCTCTGGGTACTTCTTGGTCCCTTGTGAACTCGAACAGATCAAAGTACCACAGTTGGGGGACATAAACATCATCGGCCCCCGCTCCAGATTTGGTGGAATTTATAACTTTATTGAGCTCTTTTTTATACACTGTGCGGAGGGCCTGTATGCGTTTTTTGACCGATGACACATCCGCAGGTTCATCGGGGTAACGGCTCTTGCACATCTCCACCAGTTTTTGGTATGCGTCATTCTTTTTAAGCCTGTTACAGTAATCTGGTGATTTTATTCTCCATAGGCACGCATTGGGGCGGAAGAGCTCAATAAATTCCCGCAAAAAATCTTGTTTATCAGCCATCTGTAATAAAAAATATTATTATGTGAGAACGCCAGAATGGTTAAATAAAATAAAATGTTTATAGCCTACAACATGGAACACAGCAGGGATCACAAAATGGTGGTTGGTGTGTTTGGTGGCCAGAACAAAACAAACAATGGCAAAAAAAAAAAAAATTTGATGAACGACAATGGTTTACAAAAGCAGAGATCTAAACATGGATCTGTAAAATTAAAGTTAAAATAAAAATGAAATGTGACAAAAATAATACCTACCTTACACAAGTTGTGATTCTGGAGAAAAAAGAAAACAGGGAAAATAGCGTCACAAACTGGATCACAAACTGGATCACGCCAGAGACTGGATCGCAGAGGATATAACGTCAGAGACTGGATCGCAGAAAAAACCGTCGTAGACCGGAACACAGCAACAGCAATAGTGGCACAAATGGATCGCAGTAACTACAAAGGCTAGCAGGACACACTGGAACGATGCTGGAGATTTGAAAGAACCGCTTCTGCTCGAGAGCAATGGAGAGGAGTGCAGATACGTGGTCTTTTATGACGCGGTCATCCAATCACAAAGCGGGAGAGCTGTGATAAGTATTTATGAGGTAAATAGTGACCACCAATCTGTGATGAGGGGCGTGCAAAAGGTTGCGCTCAGTCACACCTATCGAGGTCGTGATCTTTCACAGTATATGCAAGTGTGGCACGTCCCAACGACCGCCAAAGTCGTTAAAAAGATCGCTACTGCTGATGCGTCGTTAATTAAATCGTCCAGTTTGGCAGCTACTAGCGACATTAAAACGATCACAACCAACGATCTCATTAGTATGCGTCGTTATCGTGATCGTTAGCGATCTTGTTTAGTGTGGCAGTACCTTTAATTAAAGGTGTAAATTCGTAGCAAAAAAGTCCAATTTTTTTACAACGAATTTACACCTTTAATTAACCCCTACAGGTGTGAAATTTTGCACACATAGACTGATTTAATTGTTTGTGCAAATCAGATAGCAAAGGACATGAAAAGACATGGTTAACCCTATGTACACCAAGTGTCATTTCATGTCGGGTGCTTCTGTCTTTTCACAGAAGCCGGCTTTACCCGGCAATTGAATCAGAGGATATTTTACTATGTAGAAGTGTATAAACTATACATATATGTAATATATATATATGTCACAATGACATGTATATATATATATATATATATGTATTCTATGTGTGTATATTTAGTGTTTACAAGGAAAGAAAGAGGTTTTTTTAGTTGCGATATTTTGTTCCCATAGACTTACATGGGACTTCCGGTATCGGTATCGGGTATCGCCGATATTTTAATGGTATCGGCGATACCATTCCGATTCCGATACTTTAGGATATCGGAAAGTATCGCTCAACTCTAGTGGTAACCTGAATGCACTCCCTGACACATCTGTCCTTACATGACTCACTCCAACCCAGTATCCTACCGGAGGTCCACTCAATATGAGGGGAGTGGGAACGGAGCCAGGGTACTCCCAGTAGGATTTTGTCTATTCCCTCGGGAAGGACGAGAAGGGAAATGATTTCCTGATGGGAAGGGGGTACACACAAAGTAAGAGGGACAGTCTGATGTGTAATTGGCGAGGGCAATGTCAACCCATTCACTACCCAGACAGTCACTGGTTTGTCGAGCGCTACCAGATGTATTGCGTGGCGACGAGCAAAGGTAGATGACATGAAATTCCCCTCTGCTCCTGAGTCAACACAAAGCTCGACTGTAAGTGTGGAAGAGTCTACAGTGGCTGTCCCTTTAAATGTCATCTTGGAGGAAAATGCCGCTGTCTCTAGTGAACCTCCTCCCAGGGCCACTAGACGGGATCGCTTCCCCGATCGCTGTGGACATTTGTTGGCATAGTGTCCTGTCTGCTGACAAAGGTTGCAGACCACGGATACTCAGATGGCCCGAGACTTAGGTCCTGCACGAGGAACCTCTGTGGCCTTTTGGGGTTCGGACGCCAGATCAGGGGATTCGAGAGGTTTGGCAAAGGTGGGAGCCAACCGAATTCTCTGCCTTCACTGGGCCCGCTCCAACCTCCACTCATGAAAACGGAGGTCGATGCGGGTAGATATGGAGATAAGCTTCTCCAGTGTGGTGGTTAATCTCCCTGGTAGCCAAAGCGTCTTTAACATGGTCAGCCAGTCCTCGCCAGTAGACTGGAATGAGAACTTTATCCGACCAGTCTAGCTCTGAGGCCAAAGTCCGAAACTGGACGGAAAACTGACTGACCAAAGACGAACCCTGTGCCAATGCCAGCAGTTGTAGTGCCGTATCGTGGGTGACCTGAGGTCCTAAAAAGACCTTTTTAAGAGCCTCCAAGAAACGAGGAGCACTCCGCACCACACGATCGTCGCGCTCCCACAGCGGCGTTGCCCATTCCAACGCTCTGCCCGAGAGTAGAGACAGTACAAAACCCACTTGTGCCCGATCCGTGGGGAAACGTGCAGCCAGAAGCTCGAGCTGTATAGAGCACTGACTCACGAATCCCCGACATTGCTTGCTGTCACCGGCAAACTTGTCAGGAAGCCGGAGGTGGGATAATGTAGGGGCAGAGGTGGCAGAGGACAAACTGGCTGCAGCCACGCTAGCAGCCTGAACAGCGACTGCCGTAACATCCACAGCTGAGGTTGTGCGATCAAGAGCCGCCAAGCTACTCTCCAGCTGCTGGATGTACTGCGGTAGACGCTGGTCATCCGCCATTTTACTAGCCAGACCCTGGCGCTAGTATTATGTTAGGGTCTGTGGAACGCACCTAATTAGTGTTGAGCGATACGATACCGCAAGTATCGGGTATCGGCCGATATTAGCTCTATCGGACTTTCGATACTTAGTTCCGATATTTTCGTCTTATCGGATACCGGAATCGGATTTGTCACTGTCACTGTCAGTGTCCGTCGGTCGGGTCTGTCAGGAGTCAGCGGCACTTACCTGGCAGAAGATCTCCGGCAGTCAAGGGCTGGACTGCTTGATGGCCGCCATCATCTTTCCCCGGCGGTCACATGCAGTTTCTCGCGATAACTGCAGTGACTGCTGGGTAATCCCGGCCGTAAAGCAGTCAGTCCGATGACGTCACCGCCGGGGAAGCAGGTAATCAGCTGTGCTGCGTCGAGATGACAGGCTTGCCTGTCATTGCGATGTAGCAGAGCTGGATCGTCGTAGGACCCTCGTTACTATGGACTGCGTCGGACAGGTGGTATACTGTTGGTTTGTTTTTTTTCTTTTTTTACAGGAGATCGATGGCGTCGCAGGAATGAGAGTATAATAAAAGAAATGAAAACTGTGTTGTCTCTTTTATTTCATTAAAATACTTTTTTCTTGCTGTGTCTTTTTTTTTATACATTTAAAAACTTTGGGATTAATAATGGATCGGTGTCTTATTGACACCTCTCCATTATTAACCGGGCTTATTCTCACCGTGCAATCAACGGTGACATTAACCCCTTATTACCCCGCTTGCCACCACTACAGGGCAGTGGAAGAGCCGGGTAAAGTGCCACAATTGGCACATCTTTTGATGCGCCAAATGTGGGGCTGCTGTAGCCTGGTATTATCAGGCTGTTGAGGGCCAAAATCCATGGGCCTTGACAGTCTTTTAATACCAGGCCGCAGCAGTCTGCATTTTACTTGGCTGGTTAACAAAAATAGGGGGACCCCTACGCCGTTTTTTTTTTCGAGGGGATCCCCTATTTTTGTTAACCAGCCAAGCTAAGCAGACTGCTGTGGCCTGGTATTATCAGGCTGGCAAGGTCCATGGATATTGGATCCTTACCAGCCTGAAAAACCAGGCCTCAGCAGTCTGCTTCATCTGGCTGGTTAACAAAAATAGGGGGGACCCCACGCCAAATTTTTTTCGAGGGGATCCCCTATTTTTGTTAACCAGCCAAGATATGCAGACTGCTGTGGCCTGGTATTATCAGGCTGGCAAGCAGGGTCGGACTGAGGCACCGGGACACCGGAGAAACCTACGGTGGGCCCCAGCTCCTGCGTGGTGGGCCCTGATTTGAAACGATAGGTCGCGGGGCAGAGGGGGTGGTGGCCCCGGGGCACGCGCTCTGAGGGGGCCCACCCGGAGCTACGATACAGTTACATTCTGCGGCAGAGCAGGGAGAATCGCTCTCCCTGCTCTGCCGCCCGGAAGCTATGGGGCCTGAACAGCCGTTGGGGGGGCCCGGTGCCAGCAGTGGGCCCCCCACCCGTCATCGGAGGGTCAGCTGTATCGGCATCCAGCCGATAAAGCTGACCGCATGGAGAGAGAAGGAGCGAGCGCTCCTACTCTCCCATAATCCCCCTCTCAGCGTATGACAGCGGGCGCAATAACATCACCTGCCGGCGCCCGCTGTCAGACGCTGAGAGGGAGAACAGTGAGCAGCACAGGAGCCGGGAGGTGAGTTTTTTTTTAATTTTTTTTTTAATGGGGGTGCAGTCGAGTCCTGGCTGGAGAAGTCGTCATGTCGGTGTGGGCCAGATGGAAAAGACATGAAAAGTGAACAATTCCATTAGAAAGAACATCAGCGGTAAGTCATTATCTGTACCTGTGCTGTAATCTATTATATGTTCTGTAGGACTGGTATTATTTAACACAGACCATATGGCGGTAATATCAATATTGGTCTTTTTATATATAGATTATTTTGGCCAACAGCGCGGTCATTTGCTGAGGTTCTCTGATGATGGGCCCACTCAGAAGTTTTGCCCCCACTAAACCAAAACCCTAGCTACGCCTATGGCTCTCTCTCTAGTCTTTCTTTCTCGCTCTCTGTTCTTTCCTTCTCGCTCTCTGTTCTTTTTTCTCTCTGTTCTTTCTTTCTCTCTTTTCTTTCTTTCCTCTCTTTCTTTCTCTGTTTGTTCTTTCTCTCTCGCTGCTCTTTCTTTCTTTTCCTCAGTACCAGCCACTGTGCCCTCATTACCAGTCAGTGTGATCAGCAGTGCTAAATGGTTACGCTTGGGGCGAGGATATGGGTGTGATTAGCTGTGAAATGGGTGTTGTCGGGGCGTGGGCTAAAATTTTCAGCGGCGCGCAACACGCGCCGCAGCCTTTAATCCTCTTTCCTGTCTTCCAAATTTGGGAGGTATGCTGTATGACCTCCCTACAACTTCTGGCCATGCTCCTGATGAGCGCGACGGATGGTCTCGTGAGGGATCTCCTCCCACACCTGGACTAAAGCATTCACCAACTCCTGGACAGTCTGTGGTGCAACGTGGCATGGCCTAAAATTTTCTGCAGCATGCACAGCGTGCCACAGCCTTTGTCCCTCTTTCCCTTATTCAAAGGTTGGGAAGTATGATGTTGGGCCGCAAGAATATATTTTCTCTGGTGGGCCCAAGGTACTCCAGTCCGACGCTGCTGGCAAGGTCCATGTATGTTGGCTCCTTAACAGCCTTAAATACCATGCCTCAGCAGCAGGGGCGTACATATAAATCATGGGGCCCCATAGCAAAAGTCTGAATGTTCCCCACCCCCCCAAAAAAAAATCCCAGAGGCATTGTAAATGTAAAGTGCCAGCACAGTGAGAGAAGTTGAGTCGCACAGAGACAGGGGTTTTGGGGGTACTCGGCACCGATCACGTCGACTTCTATGGGGGATGTCACGAGTAGCACAGCTCGGTCCGTGACCTGGGCGATCACTGGAATGTGGGATATTTCCAGGGGATGATAGAATGTTCGTGTAGTTTGTCGTGACGCCACCTGTAGTACCTGGTCAGGGTGTCCAGCGCTGCTGTGCAGGTCCTCTGGAAGGGATGGTGTAGTGCAGGTAGGTGAAAAGTCTTCTACAGGTAACACGCTATCCTTCCAGGGCAGATAGATGTGAGATAGAGCAATGGTGCAAAGTGATGTAGCAGAGTGGACTATGCGACGTAGTAAGAAAGCAGGAAACACTTCAAGTTAAACGTTGCATAATAAAATTTTTAATAATAACATTACAAAAGTGCAAATGGCTTATATTATGTGACATGTTTTGTTACTGTTCATACCCTTGATATGTGTTATACATGTGTGTTAATAAATACATATTCAACAAAAGTGCAAATAGCATTAGTGCCGAAGTTCGTGGAGACTTCTTAGGACTACCCCCACCGGGGTAACTTCACAGTGTCCTTTACTTGTGCTTGTGGAGGACCCGCTCCAAACCTCCAACTGTGGTCTTGGGTGGGCTGCAAGACTTTCCTTGAGCAGACCTCACTTTCGGCCACACCAAACGGGTTTTTAGTTTCTGAGGTAGTTGAAAATAGTGCACAGTAAAGTTTTTTGTAAAACCAAGATGGAGCACCGAAGTGCCAACTATTTACAGAAAAGTTTGTGAGCCAGTACAGTTCATGGCTCCAAAGTTCAACATTTTCATTACAGTGAAACACCATTACCCAACCTGGGTATATTAAGGCAACAATAAACTTGTTCTTCTGAACATTCACCCGTCCGGGTACATCAAACCATTACCCAACCTGGGTATATTAAGGCAATAAACTTCTTTTTATGAACATTCACCCGTCCGGGTACATCAATAATTTAACTATTTACATACAGAGACCCTGTCCGGGTTATTTAGACTTCTTTGGCTGGCCTCTTCCAGGTACCACCTGGTACTCTTCTGGAGCTTGCCAAACATCCGTGACAGGAGGGTCCACCCAGACCTGATGACGTCGTGTGGCCAGTACAGTGACGTCGTGACCCGCTATATGGGTCTGTGTGGCCACCTCTTTCATCTCCCTCCGGGTCTGGACCCCTATGTCCCGGACTGAACGAACCCCAGGGGGCCTAACAGGCGCCGGGTACGGGCCAGCTATCATTATCATGTCCATAGTTGGGGCTGCTGAGGAGACCACTGAGGGAGGCTGGGGAGATTTATGGCGTGGGGTGGGCACTTGTGCAGAGGCCTGGTTGGGGAGACTGAAGGCTCGTAGGGTCTGTCAGTTTCCTGACACTCTGGGGAGTAGGGGTCGCACCTGGTAACATTTAGGGCGTACCATCCATTGTAACCCCAGTGTCGGGTGTAAGTCACCAAGTCTCCTGGCAACAGGTCCCTCCCTGGGTGTCCTTCTGGGAGGTGAGCCTCCACGTCCCGCCGGGTTACAAAAACTTCTAAATAAAGTCCAGGCTCCTGGATGAAGCCCCAACCACCTTTTAACTTAAAGTTCCGTACTGCACCCTTACGCCGCGGCTCCCTCACCGTACTTTTATCCTTTCTCATACGTGCCTTCTCTGCCAGGTCCTTCTCCAGGTGACATTGCCGAAGCTTTTGGGATTCTCGCTGCTCCCTTTGTCGCTCTGCTTCCCACTCCCGACGTCTCCACTCTTCCTCCTGACGCCGGTTGTAATTCTCCTCCACAGGCATCTCCATGTCTCCACCATCAAACGACAGCTTACGATGTACGGTTTGCGGCAGCTCTCCTGGCGCCCGCCAGTCCTGGCGGCGCTCACCTGCGGCGGAAGCAGCCGGCTCTGGAACAGATGACGGTCGGGGCTCCGGTACAGGCAGGTAGAGCTCTGGTGCCTGCGCGGCCTCCTCCATGAGGACGGGTGTCGCTTCTTCTGCCTCAGCGACGGGGGCAGACAGTGGGATCTGGGGTGCTGGTGCGGCGTTTTCTGCAGGAACGGGTGCCTCCACTGTGATACTGGCAACCGGTTCAGATTGCAAGGGCTGGGATGCCCGCACGGCCTCCTGTACTGGAACGGGTGCCTCCACTGAGATACTGGCAACCGGTTCAGATTGCAAGGGCTGGGATGCCCGCACGGCCTCCTGTACTGGAACGGGTGCCTCCACTGAGATACTGGCAACCGGTTCAGATTGCAAGGGCTGGGATGCCCGCACGGCCTCCTCTACTGGAACGGGTGCCTCACCTTCCGGTATAGACACTTCAGGGGGTAAGAGGGATTAGCACCGCTCCAATTGTAGTTTTAGGGCCCGCCAGCTCGCTTCCATCCTGGCGACCTCCTCCCGGTGCCGGGCCAGGTCTCTCAGGGTATCCTCCGCTTCTTCCAGCGTAGGAGGGTTTCCAGGCCGGGTGCCAAACGGTGGCTCCGTGGCGATCGGGTCGCTTCCGTGGGGGAGAGCTCTGACTCCTCCATCCCTTCCCACTTCTGCTCACGTCCATTCGCCATCTCAGCAAAGTCACATGTGTCATTAGCATCAGGAGAGGCGACATCTTTTGTAGGGAGGCGGGACCTTCACGTTCGTTTACGCCCACTGAGGAGGATGAGGAGGCTGAACTCCAGAGCTGTGGGGCACGATCTTACATTGCAGTAACATTTAGAGTGTGCAGACATCGTTTTCGCGCCACGGAGTGAGTGTACGCCCACGAGAGCACGCCCTTATTCTTCACCTGTGCCTCGTGGCGCAGATATGACGGAAAAATGGCAAATACAGTCTATGATGATTTTTGCAATTCTCAAGCAAAAAAACAGTTCAATTAAGGCACACAGGACTCGCTTATAGCGAGCTTCTGAATCCTGTTCGCTGGGTGCGATGCAACATCTCTGTGGCGACTGGACCCTCGGGTGCTTCTGTCTTTTCACAAATGCCGGCTTTACCCGGCAATTGAATCAGAGGCTATTTTACTATGTAGAAGTGAATAAACTATAAATATATGTATATATATATGTCACAATGACATGTATATATATATATATATATATATGTATTCTAAGTGTATATATTTTGGTTTACAAGGAAAGAAAGTGTTTTTTTAGTTGCGATATTTTGTTCCCATAGACTTACATGGGACTTCCGGTATCGGAATCGGATATCGCCGATAGTTAGTGATATCGGCGATACCATTCCGATCCGATATTTTTAGATATCGAGCAGTATCGCTCAACACTACACCTAATAGATAGTAGAGAGGTGCGTTCGCAGCCCAGGGTCCACCGTGCAGGCGAAGCCCGCTGCTAGTAAGATGGCAAAAGTAGCGAACTCTGTTATCCCGCAGAGTTGCTAAAATAAACGCCGTAGTGCGCTGTGGCAGTTAGAGCGAACTCTGTTAATCCCCAGAGCCGCTAACGGGAATGCCACAGTGCTATATGGCGATAAGTGCGAACTCACTTAGCTTCAGTGAGCCGCAAAATAAAACGCTAGGGCGCTGAACCAGCATTATAAAGCAAACCCTGTTGCGTCACAGAGCCGCTGAGAAAAAGACTGTGTCCTGTTAGACTCACAGGGAACACAGATGACTGCTAAGCGGATTGCAATTAGAGGTCATGCAGTCAGAACACAAGCAACAATCTCCTCACCGGAGTAGCCGGTATTCTAATGGCGTTTTCAGCCGAGCCCTGAGCACATGCATACAATTCCTCACCGGAGGTGCCGGTATTCTAGGGGCTTATTTCAGCCAGACCTAACCACATGCATACATGACCTCACTGGCGCAAGCACGTAACAGATTTGATACTAGCGCATGGCGGCCCAGCCATGCCACCCTTTTATAGTAACAGCTACAGGACCTGCCAGAAAAAGGACCAATGAGAAACTGTTCCAAAACACATGTAGTTTCAGGACCTAACTGGTGGACTAATAGGAGCTGCTGCAGTACCTGAACATGTGACCCCTGATCTCCAATGAGAGATCTTACCCTGGGCATGCTCAGAAGGGGAAACGCAGGACTTCATCCCAAAGACGTCTGCTCCAGCACTGGCTATAATAGAAGATCCAGGAGAGGCAGCAGCAAGTCTCAGCACAGTATTGGAATGGGCAAGACGCTGGGACCGACATCTCTGCTGAGCAGGCTCCACTGCGGCCGGAAATGGGTGGGAGACCACAGCGGGACTGGTTCGAGACTCCCTTTGTGCAGCAGCGGAAACTCAAACCCTAACACATGGTACCCTCACCCACCAATCCTGATATGCATGGTCCCCTCACCTCCCAATCTTGGAATGCTTGGTCCCCTCACACCCCAATCCTGATATGCATGGTCCACTCACCCTCCAATCCTGATATGCATGGTCCCCTCACCCCCCAATCCTGATATTCATGGTCCCCTCATCCCCAATCCTGATATGCATGGTCCCCTCAACCCCCAATCCTGATATGCATGGTCCCTTCTCCCCCCAATCCTGGTATGCATGGTCCCCTCACCCCCCAATCCTGATATGCATGGTCCTCTCACCCCCCAATCCTGATTTGCATGGTCCCCTCACCCCCCTATCCTGATTTGTATGGTCCCCCTCACCCCTATTAAACTGCACACATACCCAAAAAAAAAACATTTATACTCACCTTTTTTCCCTGTGCTCCAGTGCGGTCCTGTTCTGCCGGAGGCCGGTGGAGGAGAGTGGCGCCGGAGAACGCGCATGCCCATACCACGCTGTCCGGCGCCATATTGCTGAAGACACACTGTAAATGTGTCTTCAGCAAAATGGCGCCGAATAGCGCTATGCGCATCCGCGATTCCAACGCGCACTCCTGGTCTCCTGCCCTGGTGAGAAGAGAAACGCCACGGCAACGCTCCTCCCAGTAAGGTAAGTATGGCGCCGGAAATCGCGGTATGCATTCAGTGTCTACGCGTACTGCGATCTCTGGCGCCATACACAATCCGCACCGCTGGATGCCGTCTTCTGTCTGGAGCCAGACTGCGCTGGCGTGTCGCACTTG
>JARQOD010000001.1:329650174-329694639 GCA_033576555.1 Oophaga sylvatica | reverse complement strand
AATCATTTTGTGAGGTAAAATATTATTTTAAAACAGTCAGTAAAATATTTTACCTCACAAAATGAATCCTCTGTGATCCCCTGCTGTAATATCAGTATTGTCTTTTGCTTCCTCCCCTGTCCAGGAGATGTAGTATGCTCCGTACACGGTCAGACACAGACAATTTTTAAAATGAAGATGGCGGCAGTCAGTGAATCATTTGGCTGATCCCGGCGCTGGCGTGTTCGCAACGGTGTTCCGCTGGTGGTACTGTGCAAGAGGCATCATACGGCGTATACAGTGTGTGTGTGTGTTTGTGTGGTGCGTGCGGCAGTATACAGTGTGTGTGGTGCGTATGGCATATACAGTGTGTGTGTGGTGAGTACGGCGTGTACAGTGTGTGTGGTGCGTACGGTGTATACAGTGTGTGTGTGGTGCATATGGTGTATACAGTGTGTGTGGTGCGTACGGCATATACAGTGTGTGTGTAGTGCGTACGGCGTATACAGTGTGTGTGGTGCATACGGCATATACATTGCGAGTATGTGTGCATACAGCGTATGCAGTGTGTGTGTGCGGTGAGTACGGCGTATACAGTGTGTGTGGTGCGTAAGACGTATACAGTGTGTGTGTGTGTTGTGGTGTCTACAGCCTATACAGTGTGTGTGTGTATCTGGTGCATACGGTGTAAACTGTGTGTGTGTCGTGCATATGGCATATACAGTGTGTGTTTGTATGGTGTATACAGTGTGTGTGTGGTGCATACAGCGTATACAGTGTGTGTGTGGTATGTATGGTGTATACAGTGTGTGTGTATGGTGCGTATGGCGTATACAGTGGTTGGGGTGTGTGGTGCGTATGGTGTATACAATGTGTATGGTGCATACGGCGTATACAGTGTGTTGTTGTAAATTCTCTGGAGGCGACTTCTGAGCTGGGGCTCCCTCCAGTGGTTGCTGAGGGTATGAACTAATTGCTGAATGGCCTTCAGCTGTCTCTGAATGGTCTGATATAAGTGACCTGAGTTCCCATCAGCCTTGCCGGTAATCAATTGTTCTTCCTGGAGCTCAGCTTGCATTCCTGCTCTCTTTCAGATAAGTGATTTGCTGTTTTTTTTCCCCTGGTTGGATTTTCCTTGCCTGTTTTGCTGCTTGCAGGGGACTTTAGACTTGTCCCCTTTTGGGGTCTGGCGCTGCTATTGTGCTCATTTTGTATTTGCACTTTTGCTCTGTTCCTTTGTCACTTTTTTGCTGAATTGCTGTGTGTTAAGGGTATGCCACACTAAACAACATCGCTAACGGGATCGCTAAAAAACATCACTATTTAGCGATCCCGTTAGCGATGTTGTAGTGTGCGGCATCTACCAGCGACGTGGCCCCTGCTGAGATCCTGCTGTGATCTCGCTCGTCGCTGACATCGTTCCGGACCCTATTTTATCGTCGGCGCCCCCGCTGGTAAGTATATATCGCTGAGTGTGGCACCTTTTCTTAGCGATTTAGCGGTACTTTTGTACCGCTAAAGTCGTTAAGGAGATCGCTAACCGCGATAGCGTCCTTAACGACATCGCTAAGTTAAGCCGCTATCAGCGATATAGAAACAATCCCGCTAGCGATCGCATTAGTATGCGTCGTTATCGTGATCGCTAGCGGGATTGTTTAGTGTGGCAGTACCTTTACACCAGAGATCTGATTTAGGTGGTAGAGATTGTGTGATCTCAGGTTTTTTGTTTATCAGAAGTGTTGGTATTTTTGTCAGGGTTTTTTTTGGGTTGCAGTCAGAATTCTTTCCTATACTTTTCTATCTAGACAGATTGGGCCCCAGCGTTTGCTCATTCTGTTTTCTGTCTGTGTACGTATTTTCTTCTTGTCTAACCGCCATTACATGTTTGGGGGCTTCCTATTTCTTTGGGGGATCTGCTCCGGGGCAGATAGCTTTCATCTTTCTGCCTTTAGGTGTAGTTATCTCTCTGGCTGTGACGAGGCGTCTAGGATCACCGTAGGTACGCTCCACGGCTACTTCTTGTGTGGCAATTAGTTTAGGGTACTGCAATTCAATAGTTTCCAGCCTCTCTGGTGTATTACTACTTTTGCTATTGTTGCAATTTCTGCTCAGCTACCAAAACATAACAGTGTGTGTGTGGTGCGTACGGCGTATACAGTGTGTGTGTGGTGCCTACGGCATATACAGTGTGTGTTTGTGTGGTGCGTACGGCGTATATGTGGCACACCCAGAAGTCCGGTTGCCACAGTGGCATTGCCTCCCTCACAGGGGGTGGTGTCATGCCTGGAAGCAATGAGGGGTTAACTGACCAGGTAACAACCAAGATCCAACACTTTTCTTACTTCAGACCAGAAGGGGGAGCTCTAAACTCAGTTTCTGACAAGCTTTCCTATAAGTTCTGGGCTGGAGGTGGAGTTAGTCAGTCAGTGTGAGTCTGTACAAGCGACTAGAGCTGTGAGGAGCTCGTCCCAAGAGCAGAGTGAAGAGAGAGAGGAAAAGAGAGAAGTTTAGGAAAACCTGGGGAGTGAAGCTGTGACTAAGCTCACCCCAGGCAGAGCGCTTGAAACCGTACGCCGAGTCCGTGGCTGTACGGGTACAACAGTCCCAGTAGCCAAATCCGGAGGGCAGGAGACTGCAGGCCTCCTGGCCCCATCATACACCTGAAGGCACAGCAGCAAACAAGAGCCCGGAGCCGCCACGAAGGAGCGACACCTGCAATAGGCTCAAGCTGCCTGCCATACGGGCAAGTACTAAGGACAATAAGGAACAGAGGACCGAGCATAGCTTTAGGCAGCAAGGACTTCAGAGGGCAGTGCAGTAAGGAGGCCTTCAACCCCATCTGGCTCAGGGGATCCTGAATTGTTTTCAGGCTGCCCGGATCTCCATTTCCACTTGTACCAGTGCTCCAGTCTGCACTTCAACCCATCAAATAAAGGTAAAGGAAACTACAGTTCTTGTGTCTGCAGTTTTTAATCACTCCCTCAGTCCTGCACTATAATCATCACCACCATCTTTCACATCATAATTGCCCTGTGGGCCTAGCTCTACCTGTGGAGAGCTGTAACAACTCTGCTGCATCACCATCAGCCCCAGCGGTCTATTTAAGCAGCATCAGCCATCCTTTGCAGAATACCACAGGTGGCATCACGAACTATCTTTTATAAACTTTATTTCCCCTTTTATCATCATTTTCATTAGACACCCAGGGTCACGGACTGGGTCACGGACTGGGTCACTGCTGCCGCGACACATTCCCTTAAGAATCGGTACCGAGTTCCCCGGCCATAGGGGGCGCTCCATATACATTGTGTGTGTGTGTGGTGCAACGGTGTTCCGCTGGTGGTACCGCGCAAGAGGCTGGTACCACCAGCAGTTTCCATATTGAGACACCCATCACTTGGGTGTTCCTATATGGTGGTCGGTGAACTCCTGCCGTTTGGAATTCTGGGATCCGGACATATCTGGACGGAACAGGATGTGAAGACATTACAAGGTAAGTATATATTAGATTAGGTGTGCACATCCTTATTGCATTGATTCTTTCTTCTTCTATTAATAAAGCGTTCAAATGTACGCTGTCATTCAGCCAAAAATGTTCATCCCCGGATTCCAATTCGTGATTCCTCATACTAATACCCCCATTCCTAGCCACAAAAGCTGAAATTGCCCTGTTAAGTTTCACCCTTGCCCTAATAATCCCTTTTTCGGATGGTGCCAACCTCCATTTCTTCCTTGGCATGATATCCAACCACACTGTTAAAATACCCGGAGAAGATGTCCACAATCTCAGCAGATTAAAATGCATATCGCGCATTAATTCCATCACCGGCTTTGCTCCCAAATCATTCCCACACACATGCAACACCAAAATATCTGGCATCCTATCCCAGCGAGCCGCCTTCTGCAATTCTGGTAACACCCTGCTCCATACCATCCCCCTAAATCCCAACCATCAAATTATCACTCGTTGTCTTCCAAAACCTAGTTGCATACCATCCGACCTGATGTCAGCACACAGTGCACCCCCAAAGCATGAATGAGTGTCCAAAAATCCATGTTAACAAGGGAATGCCACCAGCAAAAATAACTATAAAGCATATTAAGCAGTTATCATATTCATACAAGAACATATTCAGTTAGCACATCCCCAATTAGCGCCTTATACAGTACAGACCAAAAGTTTGGACACACCTTCTCATTTAAAGATGTTTCTGTATTATCATGACTATAAAAATTGTAAATTCACACTAAAGGCATCAAAACTATGAATTAACACATGTGGAATTAGAGTATATACTTAACAAAAAAGTGTGAAACAACTGAAAATATTTCTTATATTCTAGGTTCTTCAAAGTAGACACCTTTTGCTTTGATGACTGCTTTGCACACTCTTGGCATTCTCTTGATGAGCACCGAAAATGGTTTTCACTTCTGGTGACTACCTCTTGAAGCTCATCGCTTGGAAAACTGATTGACAGGTTGGTCACACATCGTGTCAAACATCGTGTTTGACAAGTGTGGCTCAGTGGATAGCACTACAGCCTTGCAGCGCTGGAGTCCTGGGTTCAAATCCCACCTAGGACAACATCTGCAAGGAGTTTGTATGTTCTCCCCGTGTTTGCGTGGGTTTCCTCCGGGTACTCCGGTTTCCTCCCACACTCCAAAAACATACTGATAGGGAATCTAGATTGTGAGCCCCATCGGGGACAGCGACGATAATGTGTGCAAACTGTAAAGCGCTGCGGAATCTGTTAGCGCTATATAAAGATTATTATTATTATTATTAAGTGTGAGCAACTTTTTACTATTGTGCTGCTTATGCCACATCAATAGTAAAAAGATCTAATGTTAAAAATAATTAAAAAAAAAAAATTATGCTATTCTCACCGTAGCCTTCCCGCCAATCCCGTTCCCAGGCGTCCTTAGCGACAATGACTCTAGATGATGTAGCATCACGCGAGACCCCTACATCATCTGGGGTCATTGTGGCTAAGGACACCTGGGAACGGGATTGGCCGGGAGCGTCGCTGAGGAGCGGGAAAGCTGCGGGGGCCGCCGGAAGGTGAGAATATCTCTATTTTTTATTTTAATTATTATTTTAACAGGGATATGGTACCCAGGGCCTGGAGGAGAGTCTCCTCTCCTCCAGACCCTGAGTACCATCCGCACATGAACCGCTTACTTTGCGCATAGTGGGCATAGCCACATGCGGAAAGTAAGCGGTTCAATGCATTCCTATGGCTGCGGAATCACCGCGATTCTGCAAAAAGAATGAGAATGCTGCGTATTTTTCCGCGATGCAGTTCCGCAGTGGAAAAACACGCAGCATGTGCACAGCATTGCGGAATCCCATATAATATCATGAGTTGCGCTGGGTAAGCATTTTTGCAAAAGCGCTAACAATCCGCAACGTGTGCACATAGCCTTATACAGCATGAGGAAAGGAGTAAAAAATAAATAAAACCAATTCTTCACCTGCTTTTGATTTAACAGAAGATTCCTTATAATAAGGCAGATGGAGGTACTATGAACGCCAACTGACCTGTGATCCTGCAGTGTCCGTCTTTTTAGAGTTGCATAAAAGTGCTGTCGGCCACAATAGGGTGCACTTCTGAAAAGAAAGACACCGTTGAACAGAGGCCAGGCGGAGTACAGAGTAACTCTGCTGCCATTATAGTGAATGGATCCCTCGGGGGTTTCATCTGAATCACGTCACTCAGATATTTAGATGGAAACCTGTTATGTTTCGGTAGCTGAGGAGAAACTGCAAAAATTAGCCAAAGTAGCAATACACCAGAGAGGCTGGAAACTATTGGATTGCAGTAACCTGAACTAACCGCAACACTAGAAGTAGCCGTGGAGTGTACCTACGGCGATCCTAGACGCCTCGGGACAGCCGGAGAGATAGCTACACCTAAAGCCAAAGAAATAGGAAGCCCCCGAAAATGTAATGGCTGTTAGACAAGAAGAAAACACCGGACACAGACAGAAAATAGAATGAGCAAACGCTGGGGCCCAATCTGTCTAGATAGAAAAGTATAGGAAAGAATTCTGACTGCAACCCAAAAAAACCCTGACAAAAATACCAGCACTTCTGATTAACAAAAAACCTGAGATCACACGACCTCTACCACCTAAATCAGATCTCTGGTGTAACACACAGCAACACAGCAAGTAAAAAGTGACAAAGGAACAAAGCAAAAATGCAAACACAAAATGAGCACAATTGCAGCGCAAGATCCCAAAAGGGGACCAGGATGCAGTCCACTGCAAGCAGCAAACCAGCAGTAAAAATCCAACAGAGGAAAAAAAAGCAAAACACTTATCTGAATGAGAGCAGGAAAGCAAGATGTGCTCCAAGCAAGAGCAGGAGGAACAATTGATTACCGGCAAGGCTGCTGGGAACTCAGGTCACTTATATCATACCATTCAGAGCCAGCTGAAGGCCATTCCGTAATTAGTTCATTACCCTCAGCAACCACCGGAGGGAGCCCCAGCTCAGTAGTCGCCTCCATGGTATTCACAACAGAAACCCTAAAGTAAGTGGTCAGCATAGAGTGCCGGATAACTGTGATCCCTAACGTTTTGTAAAATGTTCCCAATAAAAGTTTCAGCTCAATCCACAAAAAAGCAAGGTCACTCAGGTCTGTCATCTGTTAATGGAAATATAGGGGGTTTCCATGTTACTGATAGCACAAAGGCTCCGGAAAAGCGAAATGGCTCCATAACCCTCCAAAAGAAATTCAGAAAATTCTGCGCTCCCAAATCCAAATGCCTCCACAGTGTACCTAAACCACATATATCGTCCATGCTTGGCATTTGTGAAGCGATGAGAGCCTGCCTAACTTACGGGTGCATGTCTCCAGAACCATGGGCTAAGCATAACGTACTGGTGACTGCAACACACTGGTCTCTACAGCGTACTGATCACTACAACAGCAGTTTGCAATTTTCACTCGGCAACATTCATTGCTGCTTGTTTCTGGAAAATACCCATGGAGTCAAAATCGTCACTACACCTGTAGATAAATTCCCCAAGGGGTATAATTTCCAAAATGGGGTCACTTGAGGGGGGTTTCTGCTCTTCTTGCAATTAGGGTATGTTTCCAATTGGCCTATTACATCTAGATTAGTTGCAGATTGAACGCTGCGTTGAGCCGCAGCATTTAATCCGCAATGTCCAGATGTTACAGCATAGTGGAGGGGATTTGAAGAAATCACGTCTCCACTATGCATAGTAAAACGCGGGTGACACACCCATGAAACCGGACATGCGGCGCATCTTTTTAGAATGCAGCATGTCTGTTTATCTTGCGGAGACGATTAGTCTCCGCAAGGTAAATAACCCGGTCTATGTATGCGATGCGGTGATACCACATGTGTTCAATGAACACATCCGGAATCACCGAGCGTACAGAAGGGGGCGGGGCTTTGGAAGGAGCAGGGTTTCCGCTCCGTCCAGAGCGCAATGAATGCGCTCCGTGGAAACATACCCTTAGGGGCTCTGTATACGGAGTCCTCAAACTGTTTTAGAAAAATCTGCGCTCCAAGAAGCAAATAGCGCTCCGTTCCTCCCGAGTACTGTAAGTAGTACTGTACAGCCACATATGGGGAATTGCCACGTTCAGTACAAACTGTGGGACAAATTATGGTGACATTTTTTACCCACTTCTTTAGTGAAAGCGTAAAATCTGGGGCTAAAACAAAATTTTGGTGGTAAAAATGTAGTTATTTTTTTCTTCACTGCTCAATGGTATAAAATTCTGTGAAACACCCTTGGAGTCAATATGATCACTGCACCCCAAGATGAATTCATTGAGAGGTGTAGTTTGTAAAATGGGGTCACTTATGGTGGGTTCTACTGTTCTCACACCTCATGGGCTCTCCCAGTGGGTCATGGCACCTGCAAACCATAACAGTAAAATCTGGCACTCCTTGCCTTCTGAGCTTTACACTGTGCCTGAAAAATATTTCCTGATTAGGGTATTGGCGCACTCAGAAAAAAATGGACCTCAATTTTTGTTGTAAAAAAAATCCTATTTGCCCTTAGAAAAATTAAAAACTTGGGGCTAAAACAACATTTTAGTGGTAAAAATGTAATTTATTCTTTTTTCACCGCTCAATGGTATAAAATTCTGTGAGGCACATGTGGTGTCAATATGATTACTGCACCCCTAGATGAATTCATTGGGGACTGTAGTTTGTAAAGTTCACATATAGGGGGTTTCTGTTGTTCTGACACCTCAGGGGCTCTGCCAATATGACATGGCACCCTCAAACCATTCCAGCAAATTATGAACTCCAATATGGCGAATCTTCCCTTCTGAGCTTTGCATTGTGCCTCAAAAGTAGTATTTCCCCACATATGGGGTATCTTCGTACTCAGGAGAAACTGCACAACAAATTGTATGGTGCAATTTCTCCTGTTACTTTTATGAAAATGCAAAATTTGGAGCTAAAATAAGATTTTTGTGCGGAAAGTGTAATTTTATTATTTTCACGGCTCAACGTTATAAACTTCTGTGGAACACCTGGAGGTTTAAGGTGCTCACCACACATCTAAAAACATTCCTTAAGGGGTCTAGTTTCCAAAATGAGGTCACTTGTTGGGTGGGTTCCTCTGTTTAGGCACATCAGGCGCTCTCCAAATGGGACATGCCGTCCGCTAATGATTCCAGGAAATTTTACATTCAAAAATTCAAATGATGCTCTTTCCTTCCGAGCCCTTCCGTGCACCCAACCAGTGGTTTTCTCCCTCATATGGGGCATCAACATGCTCGGGTGAAATTACACATCAAATTTTGGGGTCAATGTTTTTCTGTTACCCTTATCAAAATAAAAAAAATTGTATCTGAAGTAATTTTTTTTGTGAAAAAGTTAAATGTTCATTTTTTTTCCACATTCCCAAAAATTCCTGTGACGCACCTGAACGGGTAATAAACTTCTTGAATGTGGTTTTGAGCACCTTGAGGGGTGCAGTTTTTAGAATAGTGTCAATTTTGAGTATATTCTATCATATAGACCCCTCATCAAGTGACTTCAAATATGATGTGGTCCCTAAAAAAATGGTTTTGTAAGTTTTGTTGAAAAAATGAAAAATCGCTGGTCAACTTTTAACACTTGTAACTTTTTAACAAAAAAAATGTTGGTTGCAAAACTGTGCTGATGTAAAGTAGACATGTGGGAAAAAATTACTTGTTAACTATTTTGTGTGACATATCTCTGTGATTTAAGGGCATAAAAATTCAAAGTTGGATAATTGCAAAATTTTACAAATAAACGCCAAAGTCATGCTGAAGAAATTTTATCACTATCATGAAGTACAATATGTTGTGAAAAACAAACTCAGAATCACCGTTCCAGAGTTATTACCTCATACTGTAAAGAATTGTAAGAATTGGCCAGTCAATAACGTGCAAACCACCTTCAGAGGTAAAGGGGTTAAATTGTGGAATGATGTGTTACTCGGTAATATTCCACATATTCTGTGGAATATGTTTGTGCTATAGAAATATTTAGGGGATGCTGACTGGCTTTCCTGATTAGCGGGTCCAACTAATGCTGTGGTTAGCCAGACGCATTGTGTGTAATCATGGCTCTGGCCAGGTTAATTTCATATGCGTTTGCCAGCATTTCTGTCTGTACCTCTGCAAAGAACAAAGTGTTGGGAGTCGGACCTGATAGCGAGGCTGGTACTAGAACTCGAATAGAGAAATTTAAGATACATGCTCTCTATATCACCCTACCCTTTTGGGAGTCAAATAGAGTGTTAAATATACACATTTAAACGGTTATGAAAAGCTTATAACAAAACTTACATACAAATTTACAAAAGCACAGGTAGATGTTGATTATAAAAAGAAGCTCAGCCTTTATGATTTATTACTAAACCTTGAACTAAAAGTAAAATAATAGTCATCAGTAACAAAAAGTGTTGAGAGGTTCTAGGCACCTTGTCAGTATGTCAATCATGGCAGGTCCATGAAGAATACATACAGTTTACATACAAGGTGTTCCTTGCAGGCATAGCTGCTCCCCTCTCAGGAATGTCTGATGGTAAAATAACCTTTATTGTTTATTCATAATGTCAAATAGAAGCTTGATCTGTACGTCTTTTAGCTCACATATTAATATATAAGTATGTTGCCCATCCACTTCTTTTTTTAGACTCAGAGTTTACAGGTGCACAGTATAAGCCAAAATACAAGTCATCAGTTGATTGTTTTTTTAAATCTGCTCACAGCCTACTGATTTTCATTAAACCACGTAGCCAGATAATTTTACATCTATAAACATGTCCTGATTTCTGTTTTTCACTGAAATATTCGGGAGACAGAGTCAATTGAAAGGCAGACAACTAGGTTATTATAAGGGATGGAAGGTCTCTCCTGTGATGAGAGGTTGGAAAAGTTGGGCTTGTTAAGCTGAGAGTAAAAGACTTCTCAGAAGAGATCTCAATTATATGTATAAATACATGTGTGTTAAATACAAAGGACTAGCACATGGCTTATTTTCTCAAAAACCTTACAAAAAGTACCAGGGACATTCATTACGTGTGGAAGAAAAGCCTTTTCGGCAGTCAATAGGAAAGGGTTCTTTACAGTTAGAGTAATCAGACTGTAGAATGCCCTACCACAGGAGGTAGTAATGGCAGTTATTATAACAGTATTTAAAAAAGGGCTGGATGTTTTTCTCACAACAAATGGCATTGTGGGTTATGAGAATGTATAACTGATGGAGAAAATCTCAGCTTGATTGACCTACCATATATACTCGAGTATAAGCCAACCCGAGTATAAGCCGACCCCCCTAATTTTGCCACAAAAAACTGGGAAAACTTACTGACTCGAGTATAAGCCTAGGGTGGAAAATGAGATTATGCCCTATATGCTGCCCATGTATTATGCCCCCATAGATGCTCCATAGATTGTGCCCCCATAGATGCTCCATAGATTATGCCCCCATAGATGCTCCATAGATTGTGCCCCCATATATGATCCATAGATTATGCCCCCATGGATGCTCCATAGATTGTGCTCCCATAGATGCTCCATAGATTATGCCCCCATAGATGCTCCATAGATTGTGCCCCCATATATGATCCATAGATTATGCCCCCATAGATGCTCCACAGATTGTGCCCCCATATATGATCCATAGATTATGCCCCCATAGATGCTCTATAGATTGTGCCCCCATATATGATCCATAGATTATGCCCCATAGATGCTCCATGGATAATGCCCCATAGATTATGCCCCCATAAATTATGCCCCCATAGATTATTCCCCCATAGATTATGCCCCCATAGATTATTCCCCCATAGATGCTCCATAGTATAGGCCTCAATTGCTGCTGCAACTGAAAAAAAAAAAAGACATACTCACTGTCACAGGTGTGTCGCCACGAAGATTGTCACGATTACACAGCCTGACTTCTCGCAGCTGAGTTTTTGGTGCTTTGTGTTTTTCGGCAGTGAGGGAGTTAATTCTCTCCCTCTGTGCTAGATGAGGCCCAGCCTCGCCCAGCTGCAGTTAATGCTGCAGTAGTGGGACTCCTTCAAATACCTGCCGGTCTGTTAGGGAAGTTATCGGTGAAAGCATTCCTTGCAGACAAACAGAGCGGCTCGTGGTATTTTGGAGTTTGGAGTGAAGTGTACTTGGTGTGGTTTTTTCCCATCCTCGCTTTATCATTTATCTCCTTACCCGTTGGTGTTCCCTCTGTTGTTGTGGTGTGAGTTTTTGTATGCAAGGTGGTTTTTGGTTTTCCCCTTGTACTGTCTCGTTCGTCTAGTACTGTGTGCTGGCTTATATTATCCTGTCCCCTGTTGTTGTGATCGGGGTCCTTCTCAGGACTAGATTACTGAGGTTCAGGGATCCTCAGGAGGTAGGGGTTACGCTGGCGGCCTGTACCTCTGTACCTTTAACAGTACCTCCAGGTAGAGGGATTAGTCAGGGCCCCAGCTTAGGGTCAGCTTAGGCCCCTGACCTCCTGTACGCAGAGACAGCGTGACATTTTCACCGACCGACAAAAGATTCTCTCCAGCTACCATGGATCCAGTAGCCAGTCTAGCTCGGCAGTTGCAGAGTTTGTCCATGGAGCTGGCGGACGTTAAGTCCAAGGTTTTGTATCCCCTGGAGCAAGCCGGACCAGAACCTAAAGTAGCTCTCCCTGACAGGTTCACTGGGGGGCGGGACAAGTTTTTTGTTTTCCGGGAGGCATGTAAATTGTACTTTCGACTGTGGCCTCGGTCATCGGGGAGTGAAGAACAAAGGGTGGGAATTGTCATCTCGCTCCTACAAGGGGACCCACAATCATGGGCGTTCTCTCTTCCCCCGGGCTCCCCGGCTCTCCAGTCAGTGGATAGGATTTTTGTTGCTCTGGGTCTCGTATATGATGACCCGGATCGGATCTCCCTTGCTGAATCTAAGTTACGTAGGATCCAGCAGGGAGATCGTCTGGCGGAGGAATTCTGTTCGGAGTTCCGTAGGTGGGCCACGGACACCCAGTGGAATGACCCGGCTCTTAGGAGCCAGTTTTGTCAAGGTTTATTGACAAATTAAAGGATATCTGTTCTTCTGGATAGTGGGGCCGGGGCTAACCTGGTGGACGCTCGGTTTGCCCGGGTTCAAGGTATGCGATTGAGTGTGTTGGCTAAACCCATCCCCATATTCTCGATCGACGCCGGGCCTCTCGGTCAGGGAAGTTTTTTGCAAGCGGTGCATAACGTAAAACTTCAAGTGGGGGCGATACATAAAGAACTGTTGTCTTGTTATGTGTTGGAGGGTCTTCCCACTCCTATAGTGTTGGGCCTTCCTTGGTTAACTAAGCATAACCCAGTTATTAATTGGCAATCCAGAGAGATAAGCCAATGGAGTGAATTCTGTAATAAAAACTGCATGAATGCGGTCATCGGTGCGGTCACTCCTAGGGTCTTACCTCCATTTCTGGCGGACTTTGAGGATGTATTCTCGGAGAAAGGGTGTCAGGAACTACCTCCTCATCGCGTGTATGACTGTTCTGTAAAACTGCTCCCTGAGGCCAAGTTACCTAAATCTAGGTTGTATAACCTATCTGGTCCTGAGAGGCAGGCCATGAAGGATTATATTTCTGAAAGTCTGGCTAATGGGCATATTAGACCTTCATCTTCCCCGGTGGCCGCGGGGTTCTTCTTTGTGAAGAAGAAAGATGGAGGCCTACGCCCTTGCCTGGATTTCCGTGAACTTAATCGGATTACGGTCCGAGATCCGTATCCGCTCCCACTTATTCCCGATCTCTTCAATCAGATCGTGGGCGCCAAATGGTTCTCTAAGTTGGATCTCAGGCGGGCGTACAATCTGATTAGGATGACGGAGGGGGATGAGTGGAAGACGGCGTTTAACACTCCGGAGGGGCATTATGAGAACCTTGTCATGCCATTCGGTTTGACTAATGCCCCGGCGGTGTTCCAACACTTTGTAAATGACATTTTTCGCCGCCTCGTGGGACAGTTTGTTGTCATATATCTGGATGATATCTTAATTTACTCGCCGGATCTTGTGTCTCATCAGGAGCATGTTAGGCAGGTAAAATAAAATAAAATAAAATAAAATAAAGTTTTTTATATACTGCCGAAAATCCACAAAAATCTACATAAACCACCAGGTCGCCCGATTGTTGCCCTCACAGACTCTGTTCTTTCACCATTGGCTATTGTACTGGAAAAATTGCTCACTCCTCTAGTGAAACTCACAAAATCATTTGTGTTAGATACTAATGAGTTTTTACAACTCATAGGTTCTTTGGGTCCACTACCTGATTCTGCCATACTTGTCACATGGGATGTATGCAGTTTATACACATCCATTACACACATCAAAGGTATGAGTGCAGTGGATAGACTCTTACAGCAACATAATACCAATTACAACATCCGTCATCTTTGTGCTGACCTCCTTGAACTTGTCCTCAAAAAAACTATTTTCTCTTTGAGGACACATATTATATACAACAACAGGGGACCGCCATGGGTTCTAACATGGCGCCTCCTTATGCCAACGCATACATGTCCATGTTTGAGGATGACTTTATCTATAACCATCCTCTGTTTCAAAAACACTCTATTCTATGGCGCAGATACATAGATGATGTTTTCTGCATATGGGATGGTCCTATCGACTCTCTTATTCTATTCAATGAACATTTGAACAATATCTGGCCTGAACTTAAATTTACCTTGCAGTTCAATGCTAATACCATTAACTTTCTTGATACTCTGATTGACAAAAACCATGGTGGGCAACTTACTATTGATCTTTACCAAAAACCGACCGATAGGAACAGCCTTCTACATTTCAATAGTTGCCATCCTCCCACCATGAAAAACTCCATACCGATCTCACAGTTTGGCAGAGTAAAGAGAATTGTTTCTGATTCCATGGTTAGGGAAGATAGGATACAGGAAATGGAGACCAAATTCCTTCACAGGGGCTACCCCCCCTCTGTACTTAACAAGGCTATACAGCATCGTCCCATTAATTCAGGACGTTCTAATATTAAAAGGGTTCCTTTTGTGACCACCTACCACCCCTTCTCAAATCTCATTTCATCTTCCATTAGGAAACATTGGAAAATCCGTTCCAATAGTTACCCTAACATTCCTGAATTTCAAGTTCCAGCCTTATACTGTTTTCGCCGTCCCCATAATCTTCGGGACAAACTTGTTAAAGCAGATATAGGGTCAAGCCAGATAGTCCCTAGACAAACATTCTTACGGACTCAACACAAGGCACTTTCCCCTGTTTGCACTGCTTGCAGTGCAACAATATACAAAAGGGCCCCATGGCATATCATCCTCTCACGGGTCAGGGCTTCCCTATTAAAGGTTTTTTTACCTGTGAGTCCGCCTTTGTCATTTATCTAATTAAATGCCCTTGTGGTCTAGCCTATATTGGAGAGACAACACAACCGATTTGCGACAGAGTGTCGCAACATAAATCCAATATACGTTGTCAGAAGACACATCTTCCACTTCCACACCATTTTAAAGAGTCGAATCATACCATTGCCCAACTCAGATTTCAGGTCTTGGAGCAAGTTGGGGTAAGCAGGAGAGGAACAAATCGAGTGAAAATGCTTAAAAAGCGTGAAGCCTTCTGGATTTTCACGTTTCAAACGTTGGAACCTAAAGGCCTAAATAGGGATTATGACGTGGCTGCCTTTCTCTAATTTATTATGGTACATGATTGTTTGATATATTGCTTGATCATAATTCGTGTCATTCCTATTATATTAATTTGATGTCCTTTGTTTCCCTAGAATCGTTGATTCCTCGATATGTTCACGCCCCTTACCCTTCCATCACCATGGTATTGTATAGCTGCACCTTCTTCTCTTCTTCTTTCTTTCCTTACCCCCTATCGTTTTCTTGTTTTGTTCCCATTTTTCTCATTCTCTCTTGTCATTTATCTTTTTTCACTTCTTCTTTCTTCTTTTCTTTTTTCTTTTATACCCCATATTGTCCCACTTTTTTATTTATTCTTTCCTACTTTATCATTAACCATCCCTCCTTTTCTGCTCACATTATATTCTCATATACTACCCATTTGTCTCTTCTACCGCGTCTTCTGACCCTTTCACTAGGGCTCTCTCCTTTATTCTCTCTGCGCAGGTGCCACACATGACCGCGTTTCCGTGTCTCACGGTCATGTGATCTGCCTTTCATTGTCCCTTCTGCGCATGCGCTACCCTTTACCTGCGTCATTTGACGCTACGCCAGAGGCATTCTTAAACCCGGAAGTGTGGCGCTTTCAGCGTCCTACTCCCGGTCTTGACCCACGTGTATGGCTTCTCGCCGCTTCAGGTATTTGCTTCGTTCCTGTTAATCTTTGCCACCGGCTCTCATCTGTTTTTCTCTGCCGCTTGCGCAGTTTTACTATTTTGATATTTACTGATAATTCCCTATTATTTATTTTATTACAGCGCCCCCCCTTCGCTACTGTTGTAGCTTGCAACGCTGTTTTCCTCATTACACTGTGGTCAACTACTAGGTAGTCACCCTATATATTTTTCGTAGATGTTCTTTTTATTCTTTCTATCTCTTTACTTTTTTCAATTTTTCTTCCATATTTTTAGTAGGCGCCTAACTTTTGAAGTCCTTCTCTGCATCCTTATACAGGTATTACGTTTTTATTTCACTTTAATCTCTCCCTATTCATATACTCATTTTTCATTTTTTTCTTTTGCCTTTTTCTTTCATTTAGCGCATTTATACGGCTACATTTTGCCACCAGCGCTTGACTCTCTATTTTCTGTGCTATAACTTCAGGTATTACTACTTTAATTTTTTCTATTTTTTCTATTTTTTCTATTTTTTCTATATTTTGTTTTCTATATATAGCTCTCTTTTGTCACGTAACCCTGTCTGCTTTCCTCTTTATGTTTCGTTATCTCTTCATTTTTTCTTCTGCCTCCCCTTTCTTGCTTATGTCTGCCTTATTCCTCTATGGCCCTACTCCCTCCACTTTCGTGGGGTCACTCTCTGGGTCTCTTATATTGTCTCACTAATCTCTTATTATCTCATTACAGGTGTTTTATATTATCTATCCCTATGACTGACTTATCGGTGCACTAGGTTTCACCTCTGTACCTTCTGACATTTGGCCGATGTCTACCATTATCTTGTTATAGATATGTGTTCCTCTAAAAAACTATATATCCTCACCGAGCACCTCTGGATATTAGGCTATTTGAAGAATTTCAACTATGTTATTAGTATTGACATTGGTCGTGAATATATTATCTACATTTCTTTTGTTCATTATGTTGCATTGTGTTGTTTTACTTACATCGTGGATGTCTGTTAATTTTATTTTATTTTCTTCAATATTTTTCAGTTATCTCTGTACATATTATCTGAGGAAGGCTGTTATATTACGGCCGAAAACGTTCATGTATTTTGTACACTTCTTTTTTTCACATATGGATGCAAATTAAAGGCAAAACCACAAGCAACTAACATCTTCTCCATTATTCATTCCTACCGAGTGCCAAGTCTTTCTTTTTTATGTTATTTGGGCTGGAGACCCTACTTGGGCACCGACATCCTTATTTGATTCTTTGAGTGCCATGTTCATTTATATTATATTATTCATGTTAGGCAGGTGTTACAGATCTTGCGGGATAATAAACTGTACGCCAAATGGGAAAAGTGTGTGTTCGCCGTACAGGAACTCCAGTTTTTAGGCTTCCTGGTTTCAGTGTCCGGTTTTCGTATGGACCCTGGAAAAGTGCGGGCAGTTCTTGAGTGGGATCTGCCAGAGAATCTTAAGGCTCTACAACGTTTCCTGGGGTTTGCTAATTATTACCGGAAATTTATTCGTAATTTCTCATCCATGGTGAAACCTCTCACAGACATGACAAAAAAGGGGACAGATTTTTCTAGGTGGTCTGACAAGGCTTGTCAAGCATTCTCCTCCTTGAAAAAATGTTTTGCCTCGGCACCCATACTCATTCAACCTGATGCGTCACAGCCGTTCATTGTAGAGTTAGACGCTTCCGAGGTAGGGGTGGGAGCAGTATTGTCACAAGGTTCGTCCCCTGGTAAGTGGCATCCGTGCGCCTTTTCTCTAAAAAATTGTCGTCCGCTGAGAGGAATTACGATGTCGGCAATAGGGAACTCTTGGCCATTAAGTTAGCTTTTGAGGAGTGGCGCCATTTTTTTGGAGTGGGCAGTCCATCCGGTCACCGTCATCACCGATCACAAGAACCTGCTATATCTGGAGTCCGCAAAACGTCTGAATCCCAGACAAGCTAGGTGGTCGTTGTTTTTTACCAGGTTTAATTTTGTCGTCACATATCGTCCGGGGTCAAAAAATGTAAAGGCGGATGCCTTATCTCGTAGTTTCCCTGGGGCCGGGAATACGGATTACCCGGTTCCTATCCTTCAGGAGGGGGTGGTGGTGTCGGCAGTATGCTCTGAGCTTGAGGAGGAGGTATTGGAGGCTCAGGGGGACGCCCCTGTTGGACCTCCAGGGAGACTGTTTGTTCCAGATCAATTGCGACAAAAGGTGATCGAGGCACACCATAACTCAGCTTTGGCAGGACACCCAGGGAGTAAAGCAACTGTGGATCTCCTCTCGCGTCGGTTTTGGTGGCCTAACTTACATAGGGAGGTGGTAACTTTTGTCGCGTCCTGTGGGGTTTGTGCGCGCTCTAAGACCCCACATACCTGTCCGTCTGGGGCCCTCTTACCTTTGAAGATCCCGGAGCGTCCTTGGACTCATCTGTCTATGGACTTTATTACGGACCTCCCGCCGTCTTCGGGTAAAACGGTCATACTCGTTGTAGTGGACAGGTTTAGCAAGATGGCACATTTTATCGCTCTTCCTGCTCTTCCTAATGCTAAAACTCTTGCGCAGGTGTTCATTGGGGAGATTGTGAGGCTTCACGGGGTACCCTCCGATGTGGTGTCTGATCGGGGGTCTCAGTTTGTGTCCAAATTCTGGAAGGCATTTTGTACACGGCGGGGGATGCATTTATCGTTTTCATCGGCTTTTCATCCTCAGACCAATGGTCAGACGGAATGTCTGAACCAGAGCTTGGAGACATATCTCCGGTGTTTTGTGTCAGAGAACCAGGAGGACTGGGCTTCTTTCTTACCTCTGGCTGTAAGGTTCTTTGTACATGTTCTTGAAACTCAGTTTTCCGTCAGCCATTTTGCTTTCTGTCTTGCTGCAGCTATCTTGCCCTCAGTCAATATGGAGTTTTCAGCTTTCATGTTCCCGCCCTGATTCTCTCCCTCTTGCTTCTTAAGCAGCCACAGCTGAGCAATCAGTGCTTCAGAATCTAGCCTGCAGTGAACCTGTGACCTGACTCCTGGAAGCCTTGGACTATGTACTCCAGCTATTCCTACTGAGGAACTCTGAACACTTGTGGACTCTGGAACCCTGCTCTTTGAAAGATCCACGTTTGCATGGACTTACGGTAACAGAGAAGAAGATCCTGAACCTGTTGTGGAGAGTGATTGCTGAGCTTAAGTTACTCTGGCCTGCTGTGTCTCCTGCTTCTGTATCTGCAAACTGTGTGACTATTTTTGCCACTTGTATGAAGTAATACAAGACCTTCTATATCAAACCTGTGTCTCATGTATTTTCATCGCACCCAAGCACAAGACGCTATATGAACTGTACTACATACATTACAAGATTCTGAAGCCAAAACGTTAGTGTCTGCTGGGTCTGGGAAGGCTGTGTCTGCTGTAACTGTGGATATCAGACGTCCAGTTGTACTTTCTGTCTTGACAGTGGTTGTGACTTCTCACAACCATTCCAGGTGAGCAATTCCCTTAAGTTTTTTTTTTTCTGCAGTGTTACCACAGGTAAACACTATTGTTTTTTTTTTCTCTTCCCTCTTTTGTGTCTGCTGTAACTGTGGATATCAGATGTCCGGTTGAACTTTCTGTGATGATAGTGGTTGTGACTTCTCACAACCATTCCAGGTGAGCAGTTCCCTTAATTTTTTTTTCTCTTTGCAGTGTTACCACAGGTAAACACTATTGTTTTTTTTTTTTCTTTTCTCCTCTCCTTCCAGTACTCCTGTCTTAAAAGATCTGGAAAATGGAGGCCCGCATAAAGGAACTTTGCGGAGTGACTGATAATATCCTTGCAGATTTACAGACTATAAAAACCCGTTTTACAAACCTACAGGACCTCACTAATCACAATTTGCAAGTGTTTGGACAGACTGCCCAGGATTTGCGAGCCAGGATTGAGGTTCTAGAGGAGCGAGTCCAGGCTCCTGCCGTAGCCCCAAGTTCTGGGATTCCCAAGTTGCCCCCTTTTCGTTTTGGCGGTGAACGTGAAAAAATTCAGGGGATTTATTAACCAATGCAATCTGTTTTTTTCTGCACATGCTTCACAATTTCCCACTGAATGATCTAAAGTGCTTACTATAATTATGTTACTTACCAACAAGGCTTTGATGTGGGCAAACCCTCTGATTGAGACTGAGGATGAATGTTTGGATCATCTTGATGCTTTCATTTCAGCCATGGGGCAGGTGTTTGATGACCCCAATCGAGGTGCAACAGCTGAAGCAGCCATGTTAACTTTGCGCCAAGGTAAGCACTCGGTAGCCGAATATGCCTTGGATTTCAGGAGATGGGCCCTTGATACCACCTGGGACAGTTCCGCCAAAAAATCTATTTTTCGAAAGGGGTTGTCTCCACTAATTAAGGATGAACTTGCTCGTGCCGACCCTCCCACTGCGTTAGGTGACTTTATTAACTACTGCATCCGTATTGATGCTCGCCTGACTGAACTGAGGCAAGAGAGATGGTTCGAAAGCAATCGCACTAACCTTTTCCTACCTTCCTCCCCAGCTAAGGAACCTTTGAGTAGGATCACACGGGAACCTGAACCTGAACCCATGCAGGTAGACTCTTTACAAAGACGGGTTAGTGATGCACGCAAGGAACATCATTTTAAGGAAAATCTATGTTTCTATTGTGGTAAGTCAGGGCACTTCATTATAAACTGCCCCAGCCGTTCTCGTAAGACTACTGCAGCACTCATTCACTGTGAGTGTTGCGAGAGGAGATCTGTCAGGTCCGAGCCTCAGGCTCCAGAGAGATCTGCAGCAACAGATCTTGATTTCTCTGACTTAAACTCCGTTACTTCTGAGGACGATGACTGTGTAAACGCTGCAATTTTTCAAGTTTCCTCAGCGGTGTCCCAGCTGAGTTGTAGGAAAAACAATTCTCATTGCTTCCTTTCCATCAAACTCTGGGTTAACTCAGTCTGGGTGTCTAGCTCTGCTATGATCGACTCAGGGGCAAGTGGGAATTTTATGGATGTCTTCTTTGCTCTGAAACAGGGGATACGTTCAGTGAAGAAGGCTACTCCAGTACAGATGGAAACTGTGGATGGCTCCCTGCTGACCTCTGGACCAGTGGATCAGGAAACGGAGCCTTTAAGGGTCCTTATGGGTAAAGATCATCAAGAGAAACTGTCCTTTATGCTTATCTCTTCTCCCCACTTTCCCATTATTCTAGGGCTACCATGGCTGCAGGCTCAGAACCCTACCATTAACTGGGAGACCAAGGAATTACACTTTCCAGAGAAACAGATGAGTCCAGAAGTTTCAGCTTGCTCTGTTCCTAAAGGAACCATGTCAGTCCCTGAACTACCAGCTGTATACCAGGACTATGTGGATTTATGTGACAAGAAGAACGCTGACCAGCTTCCCCCTCACCGTCCATATGATTGTCCAATTGAATTATTGCCTGGAGCAGAGATACCTTTTGGTAAGATCTACCCCCTGGCGGGGCCTGAGCTAAAGGCTTTAAAGGATTACATAGACGAAAATCTAGCCAAGGGCTTCATACGCCCCTCTTCATCTCCTGCAGGTGCACCCATCTTCTTTGTGAAGAAGAAAGATGGATCTCTGAGACCCTGCGTAGACTATAGGGAACTCAATAAGGTTACTATTAGAAACCGTTATCCATTGCCTTTAATCCCTGAGTTATTGGAGAGAGTGCGGCATGCCAAAATTTTCTCTAAATTGGATCTCCGTGGGGCCTATAACTTGGTCCGTATTAGACCTGGGGATGAATGGAAGACTGCATTCAGGTCACGCTGGGGACACTTTGAATATCTAGTTATGCCTTTTGGTCTGAGTACCGCCCCAGCCACTTTCCAACACTTGGTGAATGACATCTTCAGGGATCTCCTAGATACATTCGTGGTGATTTATTTGGATGATATTCTAATTTTTTCTAACTCCACAGAGGAACATCATGGACATGTGAGAATGGTCTTGGAACGTCTAAGACAAAACCATCTTTACATCAAACTTGAAAAGTGTGAATTCCATAGGACCGAAATTCAATTTCTGGGGTATGTACTGTCTACACAAGGAATTAGTATGGATGGAAGTAAGACCCAAGTCATCAAGGATTGGCCAAGTCCTAGAAATGTGAAGGAGGTGCAGCGCTTCATCGGGTTTGCCAATTTCTATAGACGTTTCATTAGGAATTTCTCTGAGGTAGTGTCACCTATCACCCAACTTACCCGGAAAGAGTCAAGGTTCTCCTGGACTCCCCAAGCCCAGGAAGCATTTTCTCGTCTAAAAGATAAATTTACCACCGCACCTATCTTGGTACATCCCAACCCCGACCTTGCCTTCATAATAGAGGTGGATGCTTCAGATTGTGCCGTTGGAGCTATACTCTCTCAGAGAACAGGTGAGAAGAATGTCTTGCATCCCTGTGCCTTCTTTTCCCAGCAGTTGTCTTCGGCTGAGAGGAACTACGATGTGGGCAATAGAGAGTTGCTGGCCATTATTGCCGCCTTCAAAGAATGGAGACACCTTCTTCAGGGAGCTGCACAGCAAATAGTCGTCCTGAAAGACCATCGTAACCTTGAATTTATCAGGTCGGCTATGTGCCTGACTCCTCGCCAGGCTCGCTGGAATCTTTTCTCAAACCAATTTAATTTTGTAATTTCTTATAGACCAGGATCGCGCAATGGAAAGGCTGATGCACTCTCTAGGATTCATTCAGCAGAGACCCGTCCACTTGCTCCTCCTAAGACTATTCTTCCTGACTCTAGATTCCTGGGAGTGATTCATAATCAAGACCTACTTAAGGACATCAAGGAAGCATACCATGCGGATTCCTTGTTGGCACAACCCCCAAGGGACGTAAGTCTTGTCTTTAAGAATGGTGTGTGGATTCTGGGACAACGTCTGTATATTCCTGAAACAGTCAGATTGAGAGTATTGCAACTCATTCACGATTCCAAGATAGCTGGGCATAGAGGAATTCTAAAGACAGAGGAATTTCTTTCTCGTTTCTTTTGGTGGCCCACTTGCAGGAAGGATGTTTTAAACTATGTCACTTCATGTGAAGTCTGTGCAAGATGCAAAACACCTCGCTCCTCACCAACTGGTCTGTTACAACCTCTTCCCACCCCGTCCCGCCCGTGGGGATCCATTTCTATGGACTTCATTGTGGAGTTACCAACCTCTCAAGGGAAAAACACCATTCTAGTGGTGGTTGATCGTTTAACAAAGGCAGCTCATTTTATTCCTTGTGTCGGCTTACCCACTGCAAAACAGACATCAGATTTGATGATTAAAGATGTGTTTCGCTTACATGGAGTACCGGATGAGGTTATTTCGGATCGAGGGGTGCAATTCACTTCAAGGTTTTGGCAAAATTTCTGTGCAGCATTGGACATTAAAGTAAACCTTTCTTCTGCTTTTCATCCCCAGACTAATGGACAGACCGAACGAACCAATCAAACTCTGGAGCAGTATCTCCGCTGCTTTATCTGCCACCTACAGGATGATTGGGTGGATCTACTTCCATTGGCTGAGTTCTCTTATAACAACTCTCAGAGCGCCTCCACTAAGCAGTCTCCTTTTTACTCCAATCTGGGTTATCATCCTAACATTCTTCCACGATTTCCCATAGAAACGCCTTTACCAGCAGTGGCCGAAAGAATCACGTCTTTACAGAAGAATATGGATCTTCTAAAGGAGAATCTGGAATTGGCTCAGGAAAGGTACAAGAAAGCAGCAGATAAATTTCGTAAACCTGCACCAGCTTTCAAGGTAGGAGACCTGGTCTGGCTGTCAACCAGAAATCTTAAGTTAAGGATTCCATCGTCTAAGTTGGGACATAAGTACATTGGACCCTATAAAATCAGTAAAATTGTAAGTGCCGTTGCTTGTCGTCTTCAATTGCCTAGAACTATGAGAATCCACCCTGTCTTTCATGTATCCCTACTAAAGGTTGCAACACCCAATACGTTTCCTGGATGTTCTTCTCCTTGCCCTGACCCAGTGCTAGTCGATGGTCAGGAAGAATTTGTGGTGGAAAGAATTCTAGATTCCAGGTTATACAGAAATCAGTTACAATATTTGATTAAATGGCAGGGCTACCCAGTGGAGGACAACTCATGGGAACCAGTCAATAACGTTAATGCTCCTCGTTTGCTCCGCCAGTTTCATCAGAGGTACCCAGACAAGCCTGGTCTGAGGCCATCCGGAGGTTGTCCCTAAGAGGGGAGTAATGTAAGGTTCTTTGTACATGTTCTTGAAACTCTGTTTTCCGTCAGCCATTTTGCTTTCTGTCTTGCTGCAGCTATCTTGCCCTCAGTCAATATGGAGTTTTCAGCTTTCATGTTCCCGCCCTGATTCTCTCCCTCTTGCTTCTTAAGCAGCTACAGCTGAGCAATCAGTGCTTCAGAATTAGCCTGCAGTGAACCTGTGACCTGACTCCTGGAAGCCTTGGACTATGTACTCCAGCTATTCCTACTGAGGAACTCTGAACACTTGTGGACTCTGGAACCCTGCTCTTTGAAAGATCCACGTTTGCATGGACTTACGGTAACAGAGAAGAAGATCCTGAACCTGTTGTGGAGAGTGATTGCTGAGCTTAAGTTACTCTGGCCTGCTGTGTCTCCTGCTTCTGTATCTGCAAACTGTGTGACTATTTTTGCCACTTGTATGAAGTAATACAAGACCTTCTATATCAAACCTGTGTCTCATGTATTTTCATCGCACCCAAGCACAAGACGCTATATGAACTGTACTACATACATTACACTGGCAGAGTTTGCTCTTAATAATAGGCGGAGCGTGTCCACTGGTAAGTCCCCGTTTTTTGGGGCATATGGTTTTCACCCCCAGTTTTGTACTTTCAGTAGGGGGGGCTCTTCGGGGGGTTCCTGAGGAGGAACGATTTTCGTCATCACTCGCTTCAGTATGGAGAGGGGTGCTGAATAATCTGAATACTATGGGGAACCGATACAAACGTATGGCTGATAGGAGGAGAGTGTCTGGTCCGGACCTAAGTGTGAACGATCGGGTATGGTTGTCTACCAAGAATATAAAACTTAAGGTTCCCTCCTGGAAACTGGGTCCCAGGTTCATCGGGCCGTACAGGATCAGTTCTATAATTAATCCGGTGGCATTCCGTCTTGACCTCCCCCCTACGTTTAAAATTCACAACGTGTTCCACAGATCGTTGCTTAAGAGGTATGTGGCGCCGGTGATACCGTCACCTTTACCTCCTCCTCCAGTGGTGGTCAATGGTAACTTGGAGTTTCAGGTATCGAAAGTCATCGATTCACGCTTTAATCGCCGGTCCCTTCAGTACCTGGTTCATTGGAAGGGGTATGGTCCTGAGGAGAGGATGTGGGTTCCTGCGTCGGATATTAATGCAGACCGATTATTTCGGGCCTTCCACACAACTCACCCGGATAAACCTGGCCCTGAGGGTCCGGAGGCCCCTCGTAGAAGGGGGGGGGTACTGTCACGGGTGTGTCGCCACGAAGATTGTCACGATTACACAGCCTGACTTCTCGCAGCTGAGTTTTTGGTGCTTTGTGTTTTTCGACAGTGAGGGAGTTAATTCTCTCCCTCTGTGCTAGATGAGGCCCAGCCTCGCCAGCTGCAGTTAATGCTGCAGTAGTGGGACTCCTTCAAATACCTGCCGGTCTGTTAGGGAAGTTGTCGGTGAAAGCATTCCTTGCAGACAAACAGAGCGGCTCGTGGTATTTTGGAGTTTGGAGTGAAGTGTACTTGGTGTGGTTTTTTCCCTTCCTCGCTTTATCATTTATCTCCTTACCCGTTGGTGTTCCCTCTGTTGTTGTGGTGTGAGTTTTTGTATGCAAGGTGGTTTTTGGTTTTCCCTTGTACTGTCTCGTTCGTCTAGTACTGTGTGTTGGCTTATATTATCCTGTCCCCTGTTGTTGTGATCGGGGTCCTTCTCAGGACTAGATTACTAAGGTTCAGGGATCCTCAGGAGGTAGGGGTTACGCTGGCGGCCTGTACCTCTGTACCTTTAACAGTACCTCCAGGTAGAGGGATTAGTCAGGGCCCCAGCTTAGGGTCAGCTTAGGCCCCTGACCTCCTGTACGCAGAGACAGCGTGACACTCACCTCTCGTTGCTGGGGGCCAGGTGCTGGTGTCCTGAGCAGGCGGGGACACCGGCGCGCTATGGGGGACAGGTGCCGGTGTCACCGCTCGCTCAGGGCCCCGGCACCTGTGATACTTACCTGTCACGGGTAAACCGCTGCTTGCCTCTGTCTTCCGGGTCCTCCAGCAGTCAATGATCAGGCAGAGGGCGCTGCGCACAGTAACCACATCATTGCGCACTCTGCCTGAACATCGCAGCAAGAGAACCCGAGGACACAGCGGAACGGGACAGGTAATTATCGCTTAGGCCTCTTTCACACTTCAGTCGTGCGACATCAGTCAAAATCCGTCAAAATGTGAAAAAAACGGATCCGCCATTTTTTTTTTTGGCGGATCCGTTTTTTTCCCATTGACTTGCATTAGTGACGGATTTTGACGGATGGTCGTCCGTTAGGTCCGTTTTTTGACGGATCCGCCAATTGGCGTCCGTCATTGCAGAAAAACGTCCAATGCAACGTTTTTTTGGTCTCTCTCTCTCTCTCTCTCTCTCTCTCTCTCTCTCCTCGGTCCGGACTTACATTTCCGGAACGAAATTTTCATCATTTCCGGGTGAAATCTTCTTGGCGGATCCGTCAGAAAACTGACCAGTTTTGCATCCGTTTTTACACTTTTCTGACGGATCCGCCATTTTCACGCTTGGGCGGACGTCACACAACGGAAGTGTGAAAGAACCCTTATACTTACCCCTCCGCCGGCGCATCTCTGCCCTGCTCTTCTCCCACGGTCCCGGCGCCTGTGTTCAGCGGTCGCGTGTTACCGCTCATTAAAGTCATGAATATGTGCATATTCATGACTTTAATGAGCGGTACCACTGATGGCTGAATACTGGCGCCGGGACCGTGGGAGAAGAGCAGGGGCTGCAGAGACCGGGCCTGCGGAGGGGTAAGTATACAGGACAGCTGCGCTCCCCCTCCTCCGCCGACCCCCTGGTATATGACTCGAATATAAGCCGAGAGGGGGACTTTCAGCCCTAAAAAATGGGCTGAAAATCTCGGTTTATATTCGAGTATATACGGTATGTCTTTTATGAACCTGTATAACTATCTATGTGTCACATATTCCAAAGCATGAAGGGTATTGACTGGTGGTTACTTTATATAGTGACACTCTCTCCTCTTTCCAAAATGCCCCCTGATGAAGCAGAGCGAAACATGATTTGGGGCAGAGAGACCTATGATTTACCAACAGCATTAAATAACATACACAAGAAAGGAGGAGTAGAAACAACACCTTAAAATTCTAACAAAAACTTTATTAATCCAATAAAAAATTATTAAAATTATTTAATAGTCCGTGGTATCCCCTCTTTTTTACCTGCAGTTTTTTCCTCATTTCATCTCTGCTTTGGGCCTGTATTGTTGGCAATATTTATTGGATTATTAAAGTTTTTGTTAAAATTTTAAGGTATTGTTTCTACTCCTCCTTTCTTGTGTATGTTATATAATCCTTTGGAGTTTTTACACCGTTATTATATGGGCATTTCGGCCAATCGTTTTTTTGGGGTGAAGCAATTCTTTGCTTCCATCTTATTACACTTATAGTGTTTTTTATGACTATTGTTTCAATTGTTGTTTCTGTGTATTCACAGCTTCTAGTCATAAACAAATGGATTATCATGCGAGAGACCAAACGTGGTTATCTCAACTCCAGGAGGTGTTTAAAGAGGATGCTGCTGGTATTTGTACTACGAATGGTGGTGATTCTATGAAGAAAATTGTTAAATTAAGGACATTCTTGCATCGCTGTACGAGACTGTGGTGGAATAAGGGGTCCTTAGGACAATACCTTGCTTGCACCTTGATCCCGAGAGGGTTGCGTGTGCAGATCTTCCAGCTTTTCCAATTGAGGATGACAAATTTAAAAAGGAATGGGAGGATACTGCCACAAAATGCTCTCGGAGGCTCATGGAATTGCTTGTCATGTCAGATGAGGTAAAATTGGTGGAGTTGGAAAAAGAGATTGATACTATTCAAACCACTTTAAAAGACATTTTAACTGATGATGCCTAGGAAAAAATAAATGGCGATTTAGAGAAGGATCTCACTAAATGGGAACAGGAGATCTGTGCCATCAAGTCCAAAAAATTGCAGAGGGACAATTTGGATTCCCTGGAGAATAAAGTTTATAAATGGAAAAATAGGGGCATTAAATCACACCCCGTTTCACAGTCACGATCAGGATCTTTATCCTCTTTGACATCAGTAGATGATGCCAGTATTAGATCAGACCAGACATCAACTTCGGGCATTGGTAATAGTAGAACTGGGATCTCTACAAGAAGCACGAGAGGCCGATATACTAACAAAAAAAGAAAACTTTTTTTTTACGTATGAACGTAAAGCGAAAAACTCTGGCCTACAGGTAATCAATTTATCAACGCATACTCTTTCTGAGACACAATTGGATGTATTGAGGTAGGGACTGAATTTTGTACCTAATAATGGCTTTGATTTTTTTACAGTCCTAAAGGATTTACACTTATTTTGTCGAAAAATTGTTCTCCGAAAATTACACCATCGTACCGATAATGCTTTGAGTGTGATAGAACAACAAACTCTAAATGATCTGGAGGACCTTTTGAATGAACAACTTCCAAACGATGTAGGTATTCTGCCACGTTCGATTGTGCCACGATCACTCGCGTTCCCCCCTTTATCAATTTGTCCCCAGGTTGAGATTTTTTGTAGATTAGTAACCGAGGGCTTAAGGAGGATCTCCAGCAATATTTGTGGTGATAATTTGACATCGGCACAGAGGAGAGCTCTGTGGTAATTAAACCAGCTGACAAGGGGGGGGAACGTGGTGATCTGGCCGATCGAAAATTATGAGAAAGAGGTGTTTCGCCAGCTCAGGGATAAATATACTTACCGAGTATTGTCTCAAAATCCAACTTTACCTTTTTCACTGGAATTGAAGAAAATTCTTGACAATGCTGATGAGCTGGGTCTTGTCCCAAGAAAAGCTCTGGACGTCCTATTGCCAAAATACCCTAGGGTACCTAACTTTTATTTACTACCAAAGGTGCATAAGGATGCCCAGAATCCTCCTGGAAGACCTATTGTCTCTGGCATAGGAGGGTTGAGTGAGAATGTGTGTAAGTACATCGATCATCACCTGAAACACTCCCCTCCTATGTCAGAGACACCACTGATATCCCCACTAAGGTTGACAGACTTTCCCTTGAGACGGACATGTTGTTGGTGACCATTGACATGGAATCATTATATACCTCCATCAGACATAATGACGGTCTTCGGGCGGTCCGTTTTTTCCTTGAGGCTGCCAATGGGATGGCCATTTTTTGGAACTTATTTTGGATTTGTTGGAATTTGTTTTAACAAATTTTTTTTTGTTTTTAAAGACAAATTTTATTTGCAGACACAGGGGACTGCTATGGGCGCGGTGTGCGCTCTGTTATATGCAAACCTGTTTCTCGGTTTTTGGGAGAGGCAGGTTTTCTTTGGTGACGGGGCGCACGCCGCGGACCCAGTGATGGGCTGGTTTGTTACATCGATGATGTATTGATGAATTGGAAAGGTGACGAAACCAGCCTATCGAAATTTATGCAGTACCTTAATGTGAACTCTTTTAATGTTAAGTTCACATTTAAATATCATGCTAAATCCATTGATGTTTTGGACGTGACATCGTGTGTGGCAGAGGATGGCTCTATTGAAACTGATTTGTACCGTAAAGATACGGCAGTTAACTCCCTTTTGCATGCCTCCTCTGCACTCAATCAAGGCCATCCCAGTTGGGCAATTCTTGAGGAATAGACGGACATGCTCGACCATGACCCGCTTCAAGCGACAGTCCGTCATCCTTACTGAGCATTTTAGAGAAAGGAGATACAGCAGTCTTTCCATCTATGTGGGATATAGAAGTGCTAAACAGACTAGGAGAGAGGATCTATTGGTGTGAACAGGGAGAAAGAACTTGAGTAATTCAAATGAGTTGAGATTTGTCTCTACGTCTAATTGTAGCTGGGATCAGATTCGTGATATCTTGAATAGGCATTGGCCTGTTCTACATACTGACGCGACTTTGGCGGTCAGCTTACCTCAACGTCCTGCATTGACACAACGGAGGGGGAAAAATCTAAGAGACCATCTCGTTAAGAGCCACTACGTGGCGAAATCTCAACCTTTTTTTAAGGTGACTAATCCACGCGTAGGTTGTTTCCCATGCGGTTCGTGTGTCGCATGTCCTAATATCCTTAGATGTGGGACCTTCAAGAAATCTGATGGGAGCAGGGAATACACAATTCGTGAGTATATCTCATGCAATACCACACACGTGATATATTATGCTACGTGTCCCTGCTCCCTCATATATGTGGGTCTCACATCTAGGGAACTCAAAATCAGGACGCGTGAACATGTACACGATATTATAGCCGCCAGAGAAGTTGAGGACATTTCTGCTTTGAAAACATTGCCGCGACATTTTCGCCTACACACGGATCTGATCCCTGTGGCTTAAAAATTAGGGGTATTGTTAGAATTCATGGTGGTGTCAGGGGCGGCAATCTGAATCGCCTACTGGCACAACGTGAATGTAGGTGGATTGTTGTCACCCTCGACACAGTTACACCCAAAGGTTTAAATGAAAAGTTAACCTTTCTCCGTTTTTGGGATGTTTTTTGCCTGTTCTAGGACTATCCTCGCTCAGGACTGCTGTGTCCCCCTAGAGATATATATAATTATATTATATATATATATGTATATATATATATATATATATATATAATTTGTAATTTTTAATTTGTGTCATTTCTTCAGCTTTTATTCAGTTTATCTAATGTCGGTGATTTGAATTTTGGAGACTTTTCTAAGCATGCTGCTTCCATATGGCTGATTTTTGAACCACTTCGCCTGGATTTCTTGGAATAGAAGATCGCTTACTTCACCCTTATATTGACTTCTAATGTCTTTCATTGCTTATTCTTGAGCCCATGCACTGTCACTTTATATGTAATATTATATGCACTGTCACTTTAATTGTATGTACTGTCTTTTTAATGTAAATAGATGGGGGGATTTATATTTACCTTCACATATTGAGAGTATGCTCGATTATATATTATCTCACTTATCGCTGTATTAACCCCTTCACCCCCAAGGGTGGTTTGCACGTTAATGACCGAGCCAATTTTTACAATTCTGACCGCTGTCTCTTTATGAGGTTATAACTCTGGAACGCTTCAACGGATCTTCGCGATTCTGAGATTGTTTTCTCGTGACATATTGTACTTCATGATAGTGGTAAAATTTCTTCGATATAACTTGCGTTTATTTTTGAAAAAAACACAAATATGGCCATGTCGCGTTTGGAGAGCCCCTGATGCGCCTAAGCAGTGGAAACCCCCCACAAGTGACACCATTTTGGAAACTAGACCCCCTAAGGAACTTATCTAGATCTGTTGTGAGCACTTTGAACCCCCAAGTGTTTCACAAAAGTTTATAATGCCTGGGTGTGAAAAAAAAAAACAATTTTCCACAAAAATTATTTTTTAGTCCCAAATTTTTTATTTTTCCCAAGGAAATTGGACACCAAAAGTTGTTGTCCAATTTGTCCTGAGTACGCTGATACCCATATGTGGGGGGGGGGGGAACTGTTTGGGCGCACGGCTGGGCTTGGAAAGAAAGTAGTAACGTTTTGGAATGCAGACGTTGATGGGGGTCATGTTCCGTTTCAGTGCCCCAGATGAGCCTAAACAGTGGAAACCCCCACAAGTGACCCCATTTTGGAAACTAGACCCCCTAAGGAACTTATCTAGATCTTTGGTGAGCACTTTGAACCCCCAAGTGCTTCACACAAGTTTATAATGCCCAGGCATGAAAATAAAAAATCCTATTTTTTTCCCACAAAAATTATCTTTTAGTCACTAATTTTTTATTTTCCCAAGGGTAACAGGAGAAACTGGACCACAAAAGTTGTTGTCAATTTGTCCTGACTACGCTGATACCCCATATGTGGGGGGAACCACAGTTTGGGCGCACGGCAGAGCTCGGAATGGAAGGAGCACCATTTGACTTTTTCCAACCAAAATTGGCTGGAATTGAGATTGGACGCCATGTTGCATTTGGAGAGCCACTGATGTGCCTAAACAGTGGAAACCCCCCACAAGTGACCCCATTTGGGAAACTAGACCCCTAAGGAACTTATCTAGATCTTTGGTGAGCAATTTGAACCACCAAGTGCTTCACACAAGTTTATAACGTAGAGCGGTAAAATTAAAAAATCATATTTTTTCCACAAAAGTGATCTTTTCACCCCAATTTTTATTTTCCCAAGGGTAACAAGACTCCAAAAGTTATTGTGCAATTTGTCCTGAGTATGGTGATACCCCATTTGTGGGGGTAAACCACTGTTTGGGTGCATGGCAGAGTTTGGAAGGGAAGGAGCGCCGTTTGACTTTTTCAACGCAGAATTGGCTGGATGCCATGTCGTGTTTGGAGAGCTCCTGATCTGCCTAAACAGTGGAAACCCCCGACAAATTACACCATTTTGGAAACTAGACCCTCAAGGAACTTATCTAGATGTGTGGTGAGCACTTTGAACCCCGAAGTGCTTCACATAAGATTATAACGTACAGCCGTAAAATAAAAAATCCTTTTTTTTTACTAAAATGATTTTTTAGCCCTCAATATTTTATTTTCACAAGGGTAACAGGAGAAATTGGACCCCAAAAGTTGTTGTCCAATTTGTCTGAGTACGCTGATATCCAATATGTGGGAGAAAACTGTATGGGTACACGTTGGGGCTCGGAAGGGAAGTAGTGACGTTTTGGATTGCAGACTTTGATGGAATGGTCTGGGGGCGTCATGTTGCATTTGGAGAGCCCCTGATGCGCCTAAACAGTGGAAACCCCCACAAGTGACACCATTTTGGAAAATAGACCCCACAAGGAACTTATCTAGATGTGTGGTGAGCGCTATGAAGCCCCAAGTGCTTCACAGAAGCTTAACGTAAAAACAAAAAAAATCATTTTTTTTTTTACAACAATGATATTTTCGCCCCCAGTTTTTTATTTTCCCAAGGGTAACAGAAGAAATAGGACAAATTGCACAATAACTCTTGGGGTCCAGAGTACACTGATACCCCATATGTGGGGGTAAACTACTGTTTGGGCGCATGGTAGAGCTCAGAAGTGAAGGAGCACCGTTTGACTTTTTCAACGCAGAAATGGCTGGAATTGAGATCAGACACCATGTCACATTTGGAGAGCCCCTGATGTGCCTAAACAGCGAAAAACCCCCAATTCTAACTCCAACCCTAACCCCAACACACCCCTAACCCTAGTCCCAACCCTAACCACAAACCTAACCCTAAAACACCCCTAACCCTAATCCTAACCCTAATCCTAACTTTAGCGCCAACCCTAACCTTAACTTTAGCCGCAACCCTAACCCTAACCCTAATGGGAAAATGGAAATAAATACATTTTTTTAATTTTATTATTTTTCCCTAACTAAGGGGGTGATAAAGGGGGGTTTGATTTACTATTTATAGCGAGTTTTTATGATTGGCAGCTGTCACGCTAAAAGATGCTTTTTATTGCAAAAAATAGTTTTTGCATCACCACATTTTGAGAGCTATAATTTTTGCATATTTTGGCCCACAGAGTCATGTGAGGTCTTATTTTTTGCGGTACGAATTGACGTTTTATTGGTACCATTTTTGAGCACGTGACATTCATGAATTTCTTTTGGGAGGGCGGTTATACCGTTCCGCGTGTGGTAAAATTGATAAAGCAGTTTTATTCTTTGGGTCAGTACGATTACGGCGATACCTCATTTATATCATTTTTTTATGTTTTGGCACTTTTATAGAATAAAAACAATTTTATATAAAAAATTATTATTTTTGCATCGCTTTATTCTGCGAGCTATAACTTTTTTATTTTTCCGCTGATGATGCTGTATGGTCGCTTGTTTTTTGCGGGACAAGATGATGTTTTCAGCGGTACCATATTTATTTATATTGGTCTTTTTGATCGCGTGTTATTCCACTTTTTGTTCGGCGGTATGATGATAAAGCATTGATTTTTTGCTTTGTTTTTTTTTTTAAGGGGTTCACTAAAGGGGTTAACTAGTGGGACAGTTTTATAGGGGGGGTCGTTACGGACGTGGCGATACCAAAATGTGTACTTTTATTGTTTTGTTTTTTTATTTACAGGAATAAATGAATTTATTGGGGAATATATTTTTTTTATGGAATTTTTTTTTACACTTTTTATTTTTATTTGTTTAACTTTTATACTTTGTCCCAGGGTGGGACATCACTGTGTAGGGTGAGATCGCTGTTGTGACAGTGTGCACAGCACTCTGTCATACCAGTGCTCGCTCTGGCAGTGCTGCAGGCTTCTCAGTGCCTGCTCTCAGCAGGCACTGAGGAAGCCGCCTCCCTGCAGGACCTGGCGGCCATCTTGGATCCGGGTCCTTGGAGGGAGGAGAGTCCCTCGGAACTGCCCGATTCTCCCCTGTGCCCCTGGTACACCGCGATCATGTTTGATCGCGGTATGCCAGGGGTTAATGTGCCGGAAGCGGTCCATGACCGCTCATGACACACAGTCCCGGGTGTCAGCTGTGATAATCAGCTGACACCTGGGGGCGATTAGATGCACTCCCCCCAGGAGCGCAGCTGATCGCCCTGGACGTACTATTCCGTCCATGGAAATGAGGTCCAGGGTCACATGGCCGGAATATTACGTCCGATGGAATAAAGGGGTTAATATTGTCTTCTCACTTGTTAATCATATAATCATGTATCTGTTATGGTCTCTTGTAAGATGTCTGCTATTGTGATCTTCAGAATGATGGTCGCTGTGGTGCACGCATGCGCCTTACTCCACGCTTTCTCTGCCTTCCTCGTGGCCGTCTGCAACGCTCCGTGCGCATGTTTATGACGTCAGCAGGCGATTTTCGCCTACATGCACGCGAGGCATTGACGGCCAGGGGAGGGGGCGGCACTTTTATCGGCGTATGATGTCAGGCATATGTGCGCCGTGTTACACCGGCATCATTTGGGTCATTGTTGTATGTATATATAAGCCCTGGGGATATGACATCATGAGTCCCTCTTTCAAAAAGCACTGCCGCGAAAGGCGCGTCAGGGGTTCTGCAGGGGGCACACGGACTTGACCTTTCGATATGGGTAAGAGTCATTAGTTGCTTACAGTATATGGTGCACACTATGATTATTTTCACATTGCACTGATTCTGGTGTTATATTATCATTTATTACTGTGGTGCTCACCATTCTTTTTACTTTATAAGCATTAATTGGATTACATTGACCTACCCAGGTTATTTAATAGTCCGTGGTATCCCCTCTTTTTAACCTGCAGTTTTTTCCTCATTTCATCTCTGCTTTGGGCCTGTATTGTTGGCAATATTTATTGGATTAATAACGTTTTTGTTAAAATTTTAAGGTGTTGTTTCTACTCCTCCTTTCTTGTGTATGTTATATAATCCTTTGGAGTTTTTACACCGTTATTATATGGGCATTTGGGCCAACCCTTTTTTTGGGGTGAAGCAATTCTTTGCATCCATCTTATTACACTTATAGTGTTTTTTATGACTATTGTTTCAGCAGCATTAAATGTTAGACCTGTTTTTTATCTTTCACTTTTCACCTCTATTTTCGTACTCTACTAGTTTATGCATGAATTTGATTCACTATCCCAGTGATACTTTACTGGTGCATTATGTAATTTAAGGCTTTATCTTGTACAACTGCATTAACTATCTACTTCGTAATTGTTTTATGTCTTGTTCCAAAAAATTGATAATTTTAAGGGACATTCTGTTCTTTCATACTTTTGGACTTTATATGCTTATGCTTAGGGTTAATGTTGCAATTGCTTTTCTTAGAAATGCTGTCCGGGTTCGTGAAGCTGTGTTTTCAGATTTGAGAACTTTTAGTGATTAATGTAATAAGGCAGGTGCAAATGTTGACATTATAGAGAATTGATAAATATAGCAGGGGCGGATATATCATTGGTACAACCTGTGCAGCCGGAGGTAAGAGCAGGACAATTGCCCTGCAAACAAATCTGGATAGGGAAATTACTTAAAATATAAAATTATAAAAATTAATAATCTTAAACCATGAGGCGGAGGTCCAAATGGAGTAGTGGAGCAGTGCCTTGCGTGCATATTCGTCTGTACTTGTTAATACATAAATAAATTAAAAAAACATTGTGGGTTTCCTTTATTTTTAATAATTGGTCAGACTTAATTGGTCAGGACTAAGAGCCAGAGCTCGAAACGCGTAGACAGATGTTCTAATACCCCCTCACTCCTCACTTCCCCCACAATTAATTTATCATTATGATTTTTGCATTTTAAATGTTATCATTAAAAGTCATGTTTTAATCTCAACATCAAGTAGATGCTGGAATCCCCTTTTTCCCTCTTTGCTGTCCAGCTGCCGGGCTGGAATCCGTGCTTCGCACTCTACTATGGAGGCTATATTTACCCACACAGTGAGTTAAAAATATCCTTTACCCTTTCCCTCTTTTTTTACTTTATGTATTCTTCTGTACTTGTTAATAAAAAAATAATTAAATTAAAAAGCAACCTGGGTCCCCCTTATTTTTAATAATCAGTCAAGGGAAAGGAGACAGCTGTGAGCTGGTCTTATTATGCTGGGAAAGGGCCAATATTCTTGGACCTACCCAGCCTATTAATATCTGCCCCTAGCTGTCTGCTTTTTCTTTGCTGGTTATTAAAAAGGGAGAGACCCTAAAAAAATGACATGGGGTCTCCTCTATTTTTAATAACCAGCTAAGGCAAAGCGGACAGCTAGGGGCTGATATTAATAGGCTGGGAAGATCCATAGATGTTGTCCCCTTCCCAGCCTAATAAGACCAGCCCTCAGCTGCCCCAAAATGGCGCATCCATTAGATGTGACAATTCTGGCATTTAGACTTGACTCTTCCCGATTGCCTTGGTGCGGTGGCAATCTGGGTAATGGCTTATGTGGTTTACGTCAGCTATGCAATGTCAGATTGCATCAAGCCCATGGGTCTATCACACCACCCCATTACTAACCAAGTAATCAAAAGTAAAAACACAAGAAAAATTTGATTATTTTTAAAAACACTCCCCCACATCTTGGCTATTGATGAATGTTAGCTTCCCCACATTCATTCTGGACAGGTGGATGCGTATGTCTGTGATCACACTCTCTCCAGTGTTAAACACACATTCTGATAGTACACTTACCGCAGGGCAAATAAGCACCTCCAAGGCATAAAGGACAAGCTCATGCCATATGTCCAATTTGGAGACCCAGAAGTTAAATGGGGCAGACCCATTGCTTAGTACATGGAGACGTGTGTACACATACTCTTCCACCATGTTGTTATAATGCTGCCTTCTGCTAATCCGGACCATATCAGATGGTGGTGCCAAATGTTGTGGCATGCTGAGGAAGTTTTTCCACATTTATGGCAGGCTAACCCTGCCTTTCTGTTGGCATATGCAACAGATTGGGACTTATTATAAGTAAAAAGGAGGACTTTATACTAACCAGACAGCAGATGGAGATAGTGTGTAATGTTATATACTTGCTGTAATGTGGGGAGAGAAACTCTCTTGTTGTTGTTGGTTGTTTTACTTTTGCTTCCTGTTTCATTTTCTCCACGGACTGTGTGACACTGAATTGTATCTCATGTTTATCCAGTATGAAGTAAATACTGTTTACTCAAGATATCTTGCTGTCTGAAGCTTGCGTAAGTACAGTGCCGACGACAAGAAGATGCACTCTGCGACAAGTTATGGGCCCAGTCATCCCAGACATCCCAGACACCCCAGACACTATGCAGCCTAGATAAGCCCAGGCAGAAGGATCGCGGTTTATAACCCCAGATAACGGAGCACACAGATAAGCTCTGTAAACAGAAGGAAATAAATCCAGATACAGAGTGACAAAGGAATTCATGACCCCAGGAGCTGGATATAATTACAGAGAATTTAACACAAGCAGGACATACAGGAACTATCAGAAGAAAGAAAAAAAAAAAGAAAAAACAGGAGAATATTTTCAGTACAACTCTCTAAACAAGTAATCTACAGTCATGGCCAAAAGTTTTGAGAATGACACAAATATTAATTTTTACAAAGTCTACTGCTTCACTTTTTCTAATGGCAATTTGCATATACTCCAGAATGTTATAAAGAGTGATCAGCTTAACAGCAATTACTTGCAAAGTCAATATTTGGCTAGAAAATGAACTTTATCCCCCAAAACACATTTCAACATCATTGCAGCCCTGCCTTAAAAGGACCAGCTAACCTCTTTTCAGTGATTGCTCCATTAACACAGGTGTGGGTGTTGATGAGGACATGGCTGGAGATCAATCTGTCATGATTAAGTAAGAATGACACCACTGGACACTTTAAAAGGAGGCTGGTGCTTGGCATCATTGTTTCTCTTCTGTTAACCATGGTTATCTCTAAAGAAACACGTGCAGTCATCATTGCAATGCAAAAAAAATGGCCTAACAGGGAAGAGTATCGCAGCTAGAAAGATTGCACCTCAGTCAACAATCTATTGCATCATCAAGAACTTCAAGGAGAGAGGTTCCATTGTTGCCAAAAAGGCTTCAGGGCGCCCAAGAAAGACCAGCAAGTGCCAGAACCGTCTCTTAAAAGTGTTTCAGCTGCGGGATCGGGCTACCAGCAGTGCAGAGCTTGCTGAGGAATGGCAGAAGGCAGGTGTGAGTGCATCTGCACGCACTGTGAGGCGGAGACTCTTGGAGCAAGGCCTGGTCTCAAGGAGGGCAGCAAAGAAGCCACTTCTCTCCAGAAAAAACATCATGGACAGACTGATATTCTGCAAAAGGTACAGGCAGTGGACTGCTGAGGACTGGGGTAAAGTTATTTTCTCTGATGAATCCCTTTTCGATTGTTTGGGACATCAGGAAAATGCCTCATTCAGAGAAGACAAGGTGAGCGCTACCACCAGTCTTGTCTCATGCCAACTGTTAAGCATCCTGAAACCATTCATGTGTGGGGTTGCTTCTCAGCCAAGGGAATCGGCTCTCTCACAGTCTTGCCTAAAAACACAGCCATGAATAAAGAATGGTACCAGAATGTCCTCCAAGAGCAACTTCTCCCAACCCTCCAAGAGCAGTTTGGCGATCAACAATGCCTTTTCCAGCATGATGGAGCACCTTGCCATAAAGCAAAGGTGATAACTAAATGGCTCAGGGAACAAAACATAGAGATTTTGGGTCCATGACCTGGAAACTCCCCAGATCTTAATCCCATTGAGAACTTGTGGTCAATCATCAAGAGACCGGTGGACAAACAAAAACCTACAAATTCTGACAAAATGAAAGCATTGATTGTGCAAGAATGGACTGCTATCAGTCAGGATTTGGTCCAGAAGTTAATTGAGAGCATGCCAGGGAGAATTGCAGAGGTCCTGAAGAAGAAGGGTCAACACTGCAAATATTGACTTGCTGCATTAACTCATTCTAACTGTCAATATAAGTTTTTGTTACTCATATGTTTGCAATTATTATATTTCTGTCTGTATAAAAACATCTGTCAAACACACATAAAAACCAGAGGGCAGCAGATCATGTGAAAATATAATATTGTGTCATTCTCAAAACTTTTGGCCATGACTGTATATAAAGATGATGAAAACACAGAACTGAAATTCACAGTAGCTAAACTAGTGAAAATTATCAGTTATGGAAATTTAAAGTAGAGATGTTGTTATCTAAGGATGATTTATGGGAAGTAATTGTTACAGAAAGACCAGATCAAGATAATCAGACATGGGATAAAAAGAATAGACAAGCGAGAGCCACCATTAGCTTATTAGTGGATGATGCTCAATTAATACATATAAGAAATGAAGAAACAGCAAAAGGAATGTGGGAAGCATTAAGAAAACTGTATGAAAGACCTAGCTTGAATCACAAATTATTTTTATTAAGAAAGCTTTACAGTATGAGATTGAGTGCAAATGACGACATGCAGAAGCACATATTCTCAATGATGGAAGTGATATCACATCTAAGATCAATTGATGAAGAAAAGAAAGTCATATAGCAGCTATATTGTTGTGCAGTTTACCAGATTCGTATACAGCCTTGATAAATGCTCTTGAGACGAGACCAGAAACTGACACTACATTAGATTTTGTGAAAACAAGACTAATAGATGAATATCAGAGAAGAAAAGAACAAAGCAATGATTCTTCTACTGAAAAGGACAGTGAAAACGCTCTTAAAGCTACAGAATTTAAAAAACCCTATAATAAAGAGACAAGAGAATGCTTCAGATGTAAGAAAAAAGGTCATTTAAAGAAAGACTGTACCATATGGAATGGAACAACAAAAATTACAACATAAAAAGCATACACAGAAAATAAAAAACACAATTTCCGGTTCGTGTGAGAATAAATTGGAATGGCACATTTAAAATAACAGACAAGAAATCATCACTTGGTTGGTTTATTGATTCAGGAGCAACAAGTCATATGGCAAGTGACAAGAATTTCTTTACTGATCTTGATTTAGATAAGAAAGAAGCCATTTATCTTGCAGCAAAATAACCACAGAAGGTATCGGACAAGGTATGCTAAATTGTTCAAACAAGTTTGGACAAGATTCAAAGATACTTGTACAGGATGTGTTGTATGTTCCAAAATTGGAAGGCGGATTATTATCTGTGAAACGTTCAACAGCAAAAGGACTTACAGTAAAATTCAAAGACAATGAGTGTGAAATTATTGCAGGAAACAAGAGGATAACCAAAGTCAAGGCAGATGAAGAATTATATCATTTTGACAACCCAAAGGAACAGATGAAGGTATGTACACATGATCACAAAAACTGTATTCACATGTGGCATAGACGTCTAGGACATAGACACCCGGACAGTATAAGGGAACTACAGAGAAAAGAATTGACAAAAGATTTAAAGATATCAGATTGCTCAATTACCATAAGATGTGAATGTTGTATAAAATCCAAAGCCACAAGGATATCTATTCCAAAAGAAAGTGAGATGAAAAGCGAAAGACCACTTGATTTGGTGCATACTGACGTATGTGGACCCATGAAAGTGACTACATCAGGAGGCAATAGATACATGTTGACTTTTATAGACGACTACTCAAGATACACAGTCACATACTTAATTAAGAACAAAAGTGAAGTTTTTGATAAACTTGTAGACTATGTAACAAGATCAAGTAACAAATTTCAAAGGAAGCCAATTGTCATCAGAAGTGATAATGGAGGTGAATTTACAGGTCACAGAATAGAAGACTACTTAAGACAAAATGGAATAGAACATCAGAAAACTGTTCCATACACACCTGAACAAAATGGAGTAGCAGAAAGGAAAAACAGAACTCTAACAGAAATGATGAGATGTATGCTGACAGATTCTAAACTACCAGAGAAATATTGGGGTGAGGCAGCAATGACAGCTACATATCTACAGAACCGACTTTTTTCCAGAAAACTGAAGAAAACTCCATATGAACTGTGGCAAGGTATGAAACCAAGTGTCAATCATTTAAAAGTTTTTGGATGTAAAGTTTTTATATTCATTCCAACAGAAAAACATTCCAAACTTCAAAACAGATCCATGGAAGGAATATTCGTTGGATATAGTGAAAACTGCAAAGGATATAGAATTTTAGATCCCAAAACAGACAGAGTTACAGTGAGTAACAGTGTGACATTCATTGAAGATTTAAATGAAGACATTATGATTTCAGTTGAAACAAAAAATGAGAAAAACAAGTCACACAACTAAAGAAATATCTGATGAGAAAGAAGTAAAAATTAATGAAGAACAAAATACTGAAAGTGAAGAATCACAACTACAACAGATACAGAACCAAGACGTTCAATAAGAGAGAACAAAGGAAAACCACCAAAATGTCTCTCATACAAGACAAGTATAAGAAAAATCTATGAGCCTACCTCTTGGGAAGACATATCTAAACTTCCTGAAGAAGAAGCTAATAATTGGATGGAAGCAACAGAAACAGAAATTAAATCCATGCATGATTCAAATACATTGACACTAATAGATTTGCCAGAAGGCAGAAAAGCCATAGGATGTAAATGGATTTTTAAAGTAAAATACCAAACAGATGGCACACCTGAAAGATATCGAGCAAGACTCGTAGCTAAAGGGTATTCTCAAAAATATAGAGAAGACTATGATGAAACATTTGCTCCAGTTGTCAAACACACTACAATAAGAACTTTACTTACAGTTGCAGCAATGGAACAGATGGAACTAAGACATCTGGATGTAAAGACAGTTTTTTTGAATGGAGATTTAGCAGAAAACATTTACATGGAACAACCTCGAGGATTCAAAGATGAAAGAAATCCAAACAAAGTTTGTAAACTACAGAAAAGCATATATGGTTTAAAGTAAGCAGCTAAAGCGTGGAATGACAAAATCATGGAAGTACTAAAAAATGAAAAATTTCAAAGAAGCAAAGCTGATCCAGGCTTGTACACAAAAAGGTTGAGTAATAGATGGATTTATGTACTCATATATGTAGACGACATTTTGATTTGTTTTAAACAAGAAAGGGATAAAGAAAACATTCTAAAAATCCTGAAACAAAATTTTTAAATCAAAGACTTGGGAAATGTAAAACAGTACCTAGGAATACAGATAGAAAGAGAAGAAGATGGAAGTTTCCTACTGAATCAAAATCACATGATTCAAGACGTAACAGAAAAATTTGGACTAAAGGATGCAAAAACAGTAAAGTCTCCAATGGAAACTAATTATCTCAAAGAGATGAACAGTGAAAAAAATATGCTACAAAACAATGAAGAATACAGAACAGCAATAGGAAAACTACTACTGTATCTAGCAACCATTACAAGACCAGACATCGCAGCAGCAGTAGGAATCCTGAGTAGAAAGGTATCAAAACCAAATAAAGCTGATTGGAATGCCGTGAAGAGAGTAATACGTTATTTGAAAGGAACTAGCAATGTTAAGCTGAAATTACCCACAGGTGATAATTGCATTTTAACAGGATATGTTGATGCAGATTGGGCTGGAGATCCAATTGACAGAAGATCTACCAGTGGACATATTTTTTTTCTCTCAGGTGGACCAATAAGTTGGACAAGTAAGAAACAGTCAATTGTGACACTATCTTCAACAGAAGCAGAATATGTTGCAGCAGCACATGCAAGTCAAGAAGTACTGTGGTTAATACAATTGTTGACAGAATTAGGACAACCACAGTTGGAACCAACAAAACTAAAAGAAGACAATCAAGGATGTCTTGTTCTTGCTCAGATGGAAAGAGTCAATCCAAGAACCAAGCATATTGATGTGAATTATCATTTCTTGAGAGATCATCAGCATCAAGGAGTCTTGAAGTTGCAGTATTGCCCTACTGAAGAAATGACAGCAGACATTTTCACAAGGCGTTGAATGCTGATAAACATCAGAGACTAATAAAAAAGTTGGGTTTGATTGAATAAGTCCTTACTGTTGAGAAAGGGTGTTGGCATATGCAACAGATTGGGACTAATTATAAGTAAAAGTAGGACTTCATACTAACCAGTCAGCAGATGGCAATAGTGTGTAATGTTATATGCTTGCTGTAATGTGGGGAGGGAAACTCTCTTGTTGTTGGTTGTTTTACTTTTGCTTCCTGTTTCATTTTCTCCACGGATTGTGTGACACTGAATTGTATCTCATGTTTATCCAGTATGAAGTAAATATTGTTTACTCAAGATTAGAGTTGAGCGATACTTTCCGATATCCTAAAGTATCGGAATCGGAATGGTATCGCCGATATCACTAAAATATCGGCGATACCCGATACCGATACCGGAAGTCCCATGTAAGTCTATGGGAACAAAATATCGCAACTAAAAAAACCCCATTCTTTCCTTGTAAACACTAAATATACACACATAGAATACATATATATATATATACATGTCATTGTGACATATATATATACATATATGTATAGTTTATACACTTCTACATAGTAAAATATCCTCTGATTCAATTGCCGGGTAAAGCCGGCTTCAGTCAAAAGACAGAAGCACCCGACATGAAATGACACTTGGTGTACATAGGGTTAACCATGTCTTTTCATGTCGTTTGCTATCTGATTTGCACAAACAATTAAATCAGTCTATGTGTGCAAAATTTCACACCTGTAGGGGTTAATTATAGGTGTAAATTCGTTGTAAAAAAAACGGACTTTTTTGCTACGAATTTACACCTTTAATTAACCCCTACAGGTGTGAAATTTTGCACACATAGACTGATTTAATTGTTTGTGCAAATTAGATAGCAAAGGACATGAAAAGACATGGTTAACCCTATGTACACCAAGTGTCATTTCATGTCGGGTTCTGCATTTTCACAAAAGCCGGCAATTGAATTAGCGGCTATTATACTATGTAGAAGTGTATGAACTACAAATATAAATATATATATATATGTGTCACAAATTCAATGACATGTATATATATA